>CM041789.1:70521079-71113057 GCA_023375725.1 Nephotettix cincticeps | reverse complement strand
TGAAGTTCAAACTAGGATGGTAGCGCTACCCCCCACCCTCAATCCTTTTCAAACGTTCAACAGAAAAATCAAGATACAGAATAAAAAATTGTAATGCACAACAAAAAGTAATAGTTTATTTTTTAATCTTCTGTAGAAAAAGCATGCATAATAGATGCTCTCTCATTTAAATAAAATATTATATGCGTTACACATATTTTGGAAACTTAATAAACAAATAAATTCTCTCTATTTAATAAGCCATCTATTTTCCAAGGTTAATATTATGGAGGAAACCTAATTTAAAAGCACTCCATGTCTTTCAAAATAAAAGTTATGAAAAATGTGACGACTACACATAAATACCATTGTTTTGACATCTCAGTCATTAAAATATATCCAGCAATTATATGGGAGTTTATTTCAAAGGGAATAACCATTAGTAAAGTTCATCAAATATCTGATCATCTGATTTCAGTATGTAACAAAATAGTTAAAAAAAATTATGACATTGGTTACTGTCAAAAATTCTTTACCAGATCAGGAGGATAGGTGACGGCAGGGATGTTGGCTTCGATTACATCCAAAGCTTTGCAAGCGATTTTGTCCACAGCTGTGACAGGTTTCTCAAAGTACGCGATTACAGGCATTGCAGACCCCACTGCTAGCCACATTCCTGTCTCTGCGGGTAGAACACCCCATTTAATCAGAGGGTTGGACTTCTGAAACATTGTTATAGGTGTTGAAAAAAAATGTTCTTAGTTCTGATACAAATTATATTATATCTGTGGAAACACATACAACAAAATCATATTTTAAAAATCCATATTTTGCATAATTTTTCTGGATTAGAAAGTTCTAAGTCCTTTATCAAAACCCTGTTACCAACCTTTCAATTAGAAGTGCTGACTTAGTCGAAGAATCAAATCAGTGACCCTCGAATTATGAGAAGAGTATATATTACCACCAGACACAGCTCTTAATGTATTTCTAAATACTAAAATATTATCTTATAAAAATATTTGTCAATGTAAATGTATGATTTTCACTAACTGAAAAATTTAAAATAGAAAATTGTATCCATGACTTAAAAAAGTGAATAAGATCTAAAGGTAGAGTAAGATTGTTAAACTCAATGTAATAACCTCTTATATAATATGTACTAAGTTCTTTTTTTGTTTTTAATGATATTTATTTTATACAGTTAATATCTCACATAATAAATAAAAATAAAATTTAATTTATACAGACTACAGTATCTTTTACAAATCTAGTATGAGACAGTAAGATAGCTTCCACAGAATTAGAGAGACAGAGCTGGCCAGGTTAAGGATAAATCTGGGAAATCTGGAATAAATCTGATAAATGGGAATGAGAATCAAATCTAAATAGCTTGTGCTTAATTATTACATTTTTAAAACAAAAGTTTATTACTAAAATACAATATACAATTTTTGTACAGAATAATCTTGTGCCAAAATCATGTTTTTATTTTATGATGTCCAATAATTTATTATGATAATAATAGTAGTGAAAGTAATATTTATTGCTTTAGCATTTAATATTTTAAATATTTAAGATATATTGCATATTTTGCAACTAAAATATAGTACAGTAGGTAGTTATCAAAGTACTCTAGTTGTTATCCAAATACAGTACAATTATTGTCTCCTATTTTCCTTGCGATGCAAAACTTAGTTTAACTGATAATTAACTTTTTAATTTATAAAAATTTTTCTTCTTTCAAACATTTTGGTAACAAATACTGTTAAAATGTTTTAGATTAGCTGCTGCTGATATGGAAGATTTGTATTAATGTAATAAAGAATTTTGAATTATAAAAATTGATTAATTTTTATGAACTTTTAAATCATTATTTTTTGTGTTTAAAACTTCTCGTTATTACTTACATGGTTTTATGTAGTTTGTTTACTCCTTCAAAATATTAGTGCTTCTAGGATGTTCAAGGATACTTGAAACATTTAATTTTTTTATTTTTTGAATATCTGCAATTAAAAATGTTTGTATTGACTTCTCTGTGGGAAATAGGTTAGATCATGAATATGTCTAAAGGGAATGGTCTCAGTTCATCTAAACAGCTGTTCTTATTATTTTATATTAAAAATTCAATACAATAGCTCTGGTAGTTTCTATGGAAACCTGTTACATGTTTTCCATTTTAAAAATCGCCAACACCCCCCCAGAGCTAAGACATATCCATGTCAAAAAATATTGTTCTTATTGTTTTCGTCTGTAAACTAAATGCTTTCTTGTTTTAAATTAATCAAGTTGTGAGGTTGCCATTCCTCTTAGAACAAAAATACACTTTTGTATAAAAAATGTATTATAAAGATAGGCCACCCCTTTTTTCTCAAATTTGTAATTTGGAGTTAATTTAGATTGAAAATGAAATTTGAAGTTTCAGGTTTCAGTCTTGTTCTCTTTTTATCAGATCTTATAAAAATACAGACATTTGTTATATTTGCTTTGTATGGTACGGACACGGACACCAAAATAAAATCTGTCCGTACAAATTATACACATAAAGAAATTCTAAGATGCAACCCTCCAAGGAGTTACAGGACCGTGAGCATACCTTAATATTGTCGTAGTAAGCGACCGAAACAATACTGTAAAACATTGAGATGGACCATCCTTTTCTTGTGTGTTCTTTGTTTGGGTGTTTGTGGTGGTGTGTGGTGTTTTGGGATTCGGCAGTGTTGGTCTAGCTCACAGGCCAGGAGTTCCGGAAGTCTCAGCAGCAGCCCTATTAACAACAGGAAGGCGGACTCTCAACACTCAGATGGACCAACTCTTTTATGGTTTTATGATTTTAGTTCTTTCTTTAAATGGTGATGCTGTTCAAACACAGAGAGAGAGTTTTTGTACGAGTCTCACAAATGCAATCTCTGCTCTAAACCATGTTACATCAGCAGGTTTATATCACATGACTCTTGACCTGTTGCACACTATCTTTCAAAATGACTCTTAGAGACTGCTTTAGATGATTTTGTGATTTTACATGACTATAAAACTGTTACAATAAAGCAGGTTATATTTCACGTGTTCGGGTAGGTCAAAAGGTTGGACTCTGACATGTGCTTGAGGGATCAGCATGTTTTTGAATGGTGTTGTTCAGTATGGTAGTACAATATGTTTGTATGCTAGTCTACTTTGATATATTACGTAAGTGAGGAGTTAGTTGGTAGTGTGATCGACTACAATTCTGAGTCAGCGACGGGCTTGATCGTATCCAGGAGTTGCCAATCAGTTCCCATCAGCACTATCCACCTTGTACTGTGTACAGCCCATCCCTATCCTCCTTGATACATACTACACAAGGATTGGTAGTCTATGTGATCGGGTATTGTATAGGTAAAAGAGGTTGTAACCATCTTATTATAAAACAAATACAAAGCAAGAGTATTTTTATAAATTTTGCCTTCCAAGCTATTTGCTATGACCGGGTGATATTTACAAACCGAGTTAATCAGTGGAAATTAAAATTATAGTTTTGATTTTAAGTCATAGGTGGAGTTAAGGGATGGCAATGCCCCCCCAGACTTCTGAAAGGTTTTCAAATTTTTATTACCAATCTTAACAGTTCTATAATGTTTTATATTACATGATTTTTTACTGTGGTTTTTATATTAGTTTTAAGTAAATGTTTTTTTCTCTATTTTAAAGCTATATTGTGCTGCTTATATTGTGACAAAAATAGGAAATAAACTCCATGCTCCCAACATAATAAGTATAGTAAATTTAAATCATTTTGTGAATAAGAAAAGTGACATTGGTTTACGAGTAAACATGTTTTCTAAACTAAACAAAAATTAGCTGTAAAATTTTTATTTCAAATTGAGGAAAATGTACCTCAAATAGTTATAGGGTGATAGTATTAAAATATGACTTAGATTAGATTAGATTATTGAAATCACAACAATATCACAAGGTAGGTATTTCAAGCCAAGTATGAATGAGGTTTGAGTGTTAAATGATTGTGGCGCGATCTTGTAGTCTCGTTTCTGACTAAGGCTGACATGCTCCTTGGACAGGACTGTTATTTAATATCCCAACAGCCGATGGCAACTAAGGGACCTACAATTTAACATGGAATTCAAACCACGGCCTCTGAATTTACGAATTGGTCTAATTATAAGGATTGTATTTGCAGATTAACATAGTATTCAATAATTCGGATGTTAATCCACACAAAAAAACCTACACCTACTGACCATCACTCACAAATATCCACAATTCGTGACACAAGTAGCTGGATTAAAGAACGACGCCACTGTCCCAGTCGGTATTGGTTAACTCTTCTTCTTTAATTAATGTAACATTAAAATTTTCAAACATTGGTTTGGATAATAACATAGACCAGGGTTTCTCAACCTGGGGGTCGTGACCCCCAAAAGGAAAAAAAATAGAATAAAATAAAGAATTTAAACCCAATTTATCAGAATAGGCTAAGATACTTATTTTTATACTTCAATATAGGAGTGGTAAACTTTTGAGCAATAATTAATTGTAGATATAAATTATTTTAGGGTGAAAGGGGGTCGCCAATCTGTTCAAAATGTAAAAAGGGGGCCGCGGGCTCAAAAAGGTTGAGAACCACTGTCATAGACTAGTGACGGTTAGAGAATCCATGAAATTGTAAGCAGTGAAAACGGTTTTTTGTACCTTTACTTAGCTCGTGTGGATATACATACCTCGGATCGTATGTCATGTTATACCATTGTTACACAAACACCACCTAGGTTGAAGGTACACATAATGAGAGATAAATTGGAGTAATACCTGATAGTTTATGATATTACGTCCATTACCAGCTGAGTGGATGTACAAAAAACCGTATATTCAGTTTTTAAAATAGCAATGAGCCGCCTCAATGTACTTTTGCTCTTAACCCACTAACTGGTGACTGTCCCTTATTTGACGATCCAACTCCAGTCGGGTTACAGGCAGGTAGTGTCATCTGTCATAAATTTAGTGAACTTTTAAGTCGACAAGCCATTCAGCCGGCTCACCGTCACCTGTGAGCTAGTGCTGGATGTAACTCTGGAGTTCCCTGCTTTGCCGCTAGGGTATTCTTTGTAGCCACTTGAATGCTTACATACAAATGAAACGTTTAAGCCAAACGGAAAGTTAGCCAAAAACCAGAACATTTGCATATTTATTAGAATTTCATATGTTACTAAAAAAAGTGTGACTTTGTGATAGGATTGTTAATCTTATACATGGATATGATTGTATCCATATTCATTTAAAAGATTTCAACAACAGTGTTGAACCATATAAAAGTCTTAAGAATGAAAGACGCCCTTTTATGAATGGAGGAGATGTAAGTAAAAGGTTGACCTTGAGCTTGAACAACACAATTATGTAACAGGTGATGTCAGATTGATGAAGCTCTTCAATGGGTAACTTTTGGGGCTTCTCTGATTTGGTCTGTGTTTTCTTCTGTATTTGACAATATTCAGGTCGATGACCTTCAATATTTTCTGAATAAAATTACAAAAATACATATTTAAATGTTTTACCACACATATTCATGCTGCTTAAAAATTTGATTTAGTTTGTATTCTTTCAAAGTGCCCACACTTACCAAACATATGGAGTACAAAGATGAAAAATACTCACTTTTGTGATATTTAAGTGAAAGAGATGAGAGCTAACTCTTTGCCAGAACTCTTGAATCAGAAGAAATTATTTTAACTAAAAATCTTACAGTTTAAAAGAGAGTATTTTATAGTATTAGTATAGTGTGATGTCATTATTAATTAATAATAATAATTAATATTCATTATTATTAAGATAATTATTATAATTTTTAGTTCAATCATATTTTAGAATTTTCAATCTGATCTTTGTTTACTGTATATAGTAATGAGTATACCTTTTACTGTCAATAAAAGTACAATAATTAATCTTCAGTTCATATTCCAATCTTCAAAAGGTCAAATGACTAAAGGTTGGGAGATACTGATGTGGGTGGTGGAAGTCATTTGTGCTTGTGAACTAATTAGTGATTGTTTACATTGTTAAAAAGATTTAAGTTAAATTTCTTAGCCTCAACCATAATGTGGTTCTGTTAATTTTAATTTTGTAAATAATAAATTAATTATTTTAATTTTAATAAAATGGAATTTACGGACAGAATTAATCATAATCAATTAGTTTTATATAATTTTTAAAAGTACCTTCTTTAACTTGTAAGGGGCTAGTTGTATCTCCAACTTAGGTTTAGATCACATCAAAGGTCTACAACAAACTTAACGTGGTTCAATACCAATCCTAAAGTAAATAACTACACTTTGGTAGGTTTTGAAATCCAAAAGGCTTGATCGCTATTCTGGTGGGAGGGGTAGTAATTGGCTGCGTGATTTTTATCAAAATTCCCAAAAAGAAGAAGCTATTACCTTATGTCTTATGGCAAGACTTAAGCCCAGGACAATGTTACTTTTTTAATTTTGAGGTACCCAGAGGCCAAAAATAATAGCCCTTAAATATATATATACTCGTATATATATGCCTGAGACAACTGAGTTGTCTTTGAGTCTCCGTGACAAGTAAACGTGTTTGGTTTCTTATGTGTGTAATGTTTAGTGAATGGTTTGTTTGTAAGTTTTTCTTACTGCTTTAAGCTTTTATGTTTTCAGCTTTATACCGGTTTGGTCCGGATTATATGTTAATTGTGCTCTGAAATAACATCAATCCACCATCACCAATAATGAATTTTTAATACAGGGTGGGGTTTCCTTAATCCTAGACATTATTTAGTAATAGATTGATAGATTAAAACAAATTTCATTAATTAATTATAAAAAGTTTCTTGCTTAGCTTAAAAAATTATTAACAAGAATTAACTGATAATATTTTTAACATGATCTTTAGTTTTAATTTGTGTTGTTTGATATTCTTCGAGAGGAAGATAAAAAAGTTTGTATTTACTTCAATGCAGGAAATAGGTTAGGTCATGGATATGTCTAAAGGTAATGATTCCACTTCATCTAAACGGCTGTCCTTATTCTTTTGAATTAAAAATTCATTACAATTGTTACATATTTTCCATCTTACAAATTGCCAACATCCCCGCAGAGCTAAGATATATCCATGTCAAAAATTTTGTAAATCATAAGTTAAAAATAAATATCAAATATTTATTTTATTTGGGAAATGAGGGAAATGAAAATATAAAAAAACTCAAGACTTTTTTAATTTTATGATTGACATTGATGCATTCATGTAAGGATTTAGTGCAAGTATTTACTATGGTTTTAAAAATGTAGATATTAATTGTTTTTGATTCATAGTAATACAATTAAGACTAATAAAACACTTTTTCGAATGATGTAATGCAACATATCATTAAATACTAGTTGCATTTTACTATCATTGAGGTCATTTAGAGGAAGATCTCTAACCTTTACACAGTGTATCAAAAAACATCTACCAGTTTCATGTTCAAATCTTGACAGTATATCAGTAAGTAGTTATCATCTGGTCACCTGATGTTGCAACCAAGTCATTATGCTGCAATACAGCACTTTGACTTTGTCTCAGAAATTTGCTTCTCAATTGTCCAAAAACGGACATCTGTCTTAGAAGTTCAGAAACATTTAATTGTGCTTTACCCAATAAGGCTTTATTCCACTAGAGTTCAATTCTGAGTACAGTCATTACCTAACTGCATGATGGTAATTAACTGAGGTCAGATAGACTTGGAGTAGTGGTTGTATTAAAATAGATAAAATAGACAAGATTATAATTTTTTCTAATTAGAATAAAATTTATGTTTTTAAAATTGACATCACTAGTACAGTGATACCAGATATACTGTGTTATTGTAGAACCCAATTTACCCAACATTTTTGGGAAAAACTCCCTTCTACATCTGTCTAAAGATTTTCATCACTACCCTATTTGTTAGCTTTAGGTTATAAAGATAAAACATAAAGTTATAAACTATGTACTTATAAACATAACTACAGTAATCGTCAAAAATTTTTAAAAATCAAACCACCAATTTTTATCAATTGCTTTTGTGTCTCTTAAAGCATGACAACCAGATAAACAATCTTCAAAGTCTTGACTGATTGCAGCCTTAGTTTTAAGAAACTATATTATTTATTTTTTATCCATTATTATTTGTTTTACTAGTTATATTATTTAATCGTTAATAAATAGAAATATGATACACTAGCTGACCAGCAAACTTTGTACCGCCTAAAATGTCTACATTTAAAGGAAATAGAGAAAATTCAAATTAAAAAACGAAATGATGTTAGGTGTGGACTGGTATATATATACCTGAATATGCCTATAGCCTACTTGGTACAGAGACGAATCCAAAAAATCAAAGATCATTAAAATCGGTCTAACTGTTCTTGAGTTCTGTGAATGATGTAACTAGTGTTTAATTGAACTATGAAGAAAAACTCATTTTCAAGAATGAATTGAATTCCATACAAGAATTAATCAATTGAATTCCATACAATATTTCTATATGCCTATTATGAGATTTAATATAAACAAATCAATTAATTAATTGTGAATCTAAAATAAATTAAGGCATCAAAGTGCTAATATCACATTTAGTTGCCAATCACAATTAGACTACCTCCATATCCATCATGTATCATCATGATAGTGTTCGCATGTTTGTACTTGAAAACTTTTCAATCGTTTGAATTGAAATTAATAGTATTATATAATATGTGCAATATGAAACTAAATTTAAATTTTGAACTAGCACGTTAATAAATACTTAGAACTATTTTAATATTACTAAATTTAAAACTGGCCAATATAAGTGATCAAGTTTTACTATTAATTATAACGATTAATTTATTAACTTTTTAAAGAATAATAATTAAGTTCAAAAAGGAAATTTTTAATTTACATAAAGCTAATGTAAATAAAACTACTTTGAAGGAAATCAAAATAATTTTAATGGATGAGCTAACTAATGAATGGGACAAGAGCAAACAAGAATCTGAAGCACATGTTCAAACTGTTTTGTATTTTATAAATTTAAACTGTGTTTACTTGGACACTAGAGAGAAATATTAAAAAAGTTATAAGATATTGATACAGTTATAGATTTATATGAAGAAATATTTAAGAAGGACTAAAGAGTTGAAATAGCAGTACAGTCTTACCAGAGAAGTTGTCACACGGAAATGTATACTTTGAAGACCAGCAACAGACTAGGCTGAGCAAGAAGCCATGAAATGATAAGGCACACTTCACAGGGTTGCAACCACCCCTTGCAAAATATACCTCACAAAAAGTTGATATTTCCCTAAAAGTAATTTAACCACCACTACCACCTGAACATGCAAATAAAAGGAATCACTTAAAACACTAAATAATTCAGAGTAAGGGACAACCTGTGAGAGTTGTGGGTGAAATAAAATTGTTATTTTTGTTTCAACATGAGTCACAGCCATGGTTGGTTATCAGGAGTTATCATGAGTGACCTTGGATCTCCTTGGATCTGGTGAGGGTCGGGTGTCCATCTCTTATCATTCTTAGTTTTAAAAAGAAAAGCACAATCCTGACTTCCCTTCCAATGAGATTTATAAGAATTTTTATTGAATTAATATATCTATTATACAACTATAAACTTTAACAACTATAAAAAATTAAGGAAGGAAATAAACATATTGTTAAAACTTTAACCCTTTCTCATCTGAATGAATAGAAACAAATGATAAAATAATCTTAAATCCATTAACTATGTACCATTTGGGTTACATATATAGTAAAAGAATATACTTTTGGGCTTGTTTTATATTTAGTTAAAACTTCTTGTACCTTAAAATTTCTTAAAAAGTCTTTATATTATTGCCAGTTAAGACTTTAAATTTCTTCTTGTTTTGTATTACATTATTAAAACCACAAAAAAGAATAAATCAATGAATTATTTATAATTTATATAGATTGGAGATCCAAAATACATATTTTTTTAATAGATCTACCTTTAGCTGGAGTTCTGAGGACTGTCTTGTAAAAATTGTTTTTGCTACTTATTCTCAGAGAAACTACATATTTCTTATTTTATAATTTATGAATGAACACAAAAAATGCATGTAGATAATTAAGATAACTAATCCAACAATTTAAAAAAATTTCTTGCCCAAAATACTAATTCGATATCTGATTTTGAGGTCTTTGATTTTCTATTCTAGAAATAAATTCCTGAAATCAAGGCACGTGACAACAAAAACTCGCAATACATCAATTAAGTGCAGTGAATGGTGAAGAAATTACCAGAAATCCTGACTCCTACAATTATGTCATTCAACGCATTTCACAGTATTTTCCTCAAGGTTTGATGGGTTTCCCTTAAAAGTATTTTAGTATTCTCCTGTAAAAATTCCATTGCCTTTGACATAACAGAAAGGTGCAGTCAAATAAAAAAAAATTAAAAAGGTAATCAGGCTAAATCTTGTGATCAAAATTATTATAAATAATTATATTATTAATTAGTTCAGTTAAAATTAAGTTTATACATTAGAGGCTAGCATTAACTAAACAAATCAACATCTTTCTCATCTCTTAAATGAACATTTTAAAGCCAAAGTCTACAAAATAAAATGCTCTGACTTCCTGAGTTACTATATCAGTGAACATCCATTCTTTTCATAAAGGGTTTAAAGGACACCTGCCAAGGAAATCACTGACTCAAAAATCCAGTTACTGCAGCATTTATAATAAAATGCAAGTTATACATGCATGCTAAAAAAAAGATATAAATTGATATATAATTGGAGATATAAATTGGAGGAACTTGCGATATACAAAGTATTACAAAATACCCCGACAAATTTTTTGGCTGACATGTTGTTATTTCAATCAAATATAATGGAAGACACGGCCACGGACTGTTTTTGGGATACTCACAGTATTTAGCAATTTTCTCTTAGCTTAAATTTTCATTTGATATACACTTCACATTTTGGATATTGGAATGAATACCAGGTCTTTAAAAAATGGTGGTAAAAATATTATATTATATTAGACTAGCCAAAGTACCCGTTCTTCGCACGGGCTAAAAAGGCTGAAAGGTGTAAGCTCTACTGATACATTTAAGATATTGTTAATTAATTCTTCATTGTTTACAAAATGACAAAACAGGAGTGTCTACAACATTTCAAAATAACATATGTCAAATATTGGGAGAGGATAAGGATTAATGTAATAGAGACAGTCGTCGGAAAAAAACTTAAAATCTACCATTCCGCTATTTCAAATAATTCACTAATTTCGATCCAGCAGTTTATCTGAAAAATCAACTTTATTTCTTCTTCTTCCCGAACTGTCAAAATATAGTGCAAACGGATGTTGTCATTAGAAAATGTAAACATTGAAACCTAGGCCGGTCACGGCAGCTCTTTCTTCTTCTTCTCCTTCTTCTCAAACTGTCAAATTTTAGTATTCACAGCTGTTGACATTCAAGTAATTTTATGTTTTCATTCTCTAAAAATGTAAACATTGAAACTTAGGACGTTCATGGGGCGTAGCCCGAGAGGATTTTAAGGAAATGAGTATGCCTATGTGTTGCATGAGTTTAAGATCTACCTTTGTATAAAATTTCAAACCGGTCGGTTCAGTATTTTTCGCATTTACTTGCCACAACAAACCCACAAACCCACAAACAAACATACAGAAACCACCTCTTCTTTATAGTATTGTAGATTATTCAAATGGCAACAAAGGTAGGTATTTTAGCCAAGTATGAAAATACAGAATTTTAATACAGAAAGTAAAAAATTCTTTCACTTGGTATTATTGGCTGAGAAAGAACATCAAGGGTTGAGAAATGAATAGACCAATTTTAAAAATTAAAACACGCTTGTTTTATACATATTTAATAACATGAACCAGAAAGATTGGTATAGGGGAATATAGATAAGGTAGTAAGAGACAGATAATAACAATGAAAGTGGTCAACAGTCTAGAATACAAAGAGGAACTTGGTGCTCCCTTTACAAAAATGTGGATGCAAAAGCAGATTGCGAGTTAAACACCTTTTTTGATAAATTTGCCAGTTGATTGTCACTTTAAATACTTCACAATAGACGTATAAACATTTCTGCAGTTTTTGAAAGTATAAAACTAACTAACTAACTTATTAATGTTAATAGGTCCGACATAGTGGCTATGGAAACTTCTTAAAATGATCCTATTGTGATCTTAATTCAATTAGCTTTCAGAAAATTTCTATTAAATAAAAAGTAAGAAAAATATTAAGAGAAAAATGTTGTTTTTATCAAAAAGTCACTAAATTCATGAAAAAAATGTAAAATATTGTAAGAAATAGGATTTTCGAGATAATATTAAAAACAATTATTTTTTTACTTCCCAAAGTCGATAATAATAACCAGATATTTCACACTAAGAGACAATCACCCTGTATAAAAGAGGAAGTACAGTGGAACTCCTCAAATTCGAACCACGGACATCTGAAATCCCGGCAAATCCGAACACGTTCTCGAGAAAAAAAAGGTTTTAATTTATTTAATTACACAAATTTATTTTTCAAGGATGTACACAAAAAACATAACACAAGATTGAAAATAAACGTAAATTGTTTACTTAAAGTCTGTTATCTTTAACTTCCGAAGTGAAAAATATGTACACACGGACGCAATTCCAAGCCAGTGTCGTATGAACATCATGTTGTTTGACTGTTAGCAATACGCACTAATCAGCAAGTAAACGCTCACTAGACAGTAGACAGGTACAATACATATCCCAGTAGGGGTGGTGGTAGGGGGAGAGTGATTTATTTTTAGTACACGCTCGCCTAACAACAATGACATGTCACAGAACTTACATCCACAGCTAATGTCACTGCCCTTTCGAACACTACTTCACCCAGCCTGTATCACCCCAATCGCTACGTCTCCCGTCGCTTACTGGGAATACAGTGACAAAATAAGGGCGTAATATTATTTCCTGGGAAATCTGAACACCCCTAAATCCAAACAGGCTTCAGCCCAAATTAATTCGGATTTGAGGGGTTCCACTATATGTATTTTTTAATGTTGCCTATAGACTCCGCAAGCAGTTCGCTTGAGAGATTGTAATGAATTTTTCAGGCATTATTAAGTATGATTCGAGGATGGTTTCTGTGAAGTTTAGGACTCCGTCTAAAGGGCCCAGAAGTTATAAAAGGGTACAGTGTCAGGTTTTATAAATTTAGTGTTTACAAAATTAAATAATTTGTAAGTTTCTTCAACCTTTTTTTAGTGCTACGGAACAGTATGTCATTTTTAGTTTCCATCCCAAAAAATAAAGTAGCAAATTGCCGACAATCCACGATTTTGTGAAACTGTTCTCTTGTGGGAGGAGTCTCCCGAACTGCCACCTGTGAGCTGAGCCTGGAACGATGTAGTTCCCTGTTCAGCTGCTAGAGTATGCTTTATAGCTGACTACGCATAGGTGGCCAAGAGGTTTACAGCACTAGCTGACTAGCGAAACGACAGAAGCCTTTCAGAACTACTAGGGTTAGAGTCCTGACAATGCAATCCCAGACAGAGGCGGGAGGGCCCACCTTAAATAAACGATGACCAGCTTTGGTGGAAGTTGACGGCATTTGTAGGCTTAATTGGGTCTGCAGTGAACACCTGTTTTGCAACTTTAAGATTTAGTTGTGGTTCAAAGGGGGTACATGTTTTATGTTTTTTTGGTGTTGAGTAATTGTTTGAATACATGAATAGCTGAATTTAAATAATGAATGAATTAAATACATAATAAAAGAAAGCATACTTAAAGAGTTAAACTGTAATTTATTTAAATGTAAACAACACAATGTAAACAAATTTATTGCAGGGTATGGTACTATAGTTGATTTATGCTACTAGAATTAAAGGGCTCTGACCTAGAGGGCATAAAAGGATGAAGTGTCAGGTGCAGCAATGCATGCTGGATAACGTTAGTAAGGTAATATGTGTTGTTTTTTTAAAACCGTGTGACCTCTGACAACCTCTGAGAAAAAGGAATTTTATGGTCATTATGAATGATAGTAACATTATAATAAGATGTTGAAAGTGGTAGCCATTCATCTGTGATTGGATTACAAAAATGACAAATATTTGAACCATTATTGCTTAAAATAAAATATTTAAAACTTAAGTACTTTTCAAATTTTAATTATATGTTCCTTAATTTATTTTAGTGGTTTTTGCCTCCAGTTTTAGAGTAATACTATTACGTGATTATTAAAATCACGTATAGTAACGTGATTTCAATACCTTCGTTTGAATAATAAAATGTATGACTATCCAGCCTTGATGGCAACAATAAAAGTCTCTAACTTGACAATGTTGCATAAAGATTTCTGATTTTAATTAAGGATTAGTTCATAATAATTTAAATTGTACTATATTGTTGTAGAATAAAATATATTATTATTTGAATTGATGTCCAGAGAGGCTAACAATTTTTGTGGAAAATGCCATTAGACCTAAAAAGTTCAAAAGAAATTATATTTCACCAATCATGGGACTAGCAGAAATATACACAGTGTAAAAAGTTGTATCCAAGAAAAACACACAATAGCCTCTGTAATCTACTATGCAAGAAAACGCAGTGACAAGAACTGATAACCTCAGTCACGTTCTGACCAGACTTCAGTGACTGGTTCCCATTGAATTAATACAAAAATGTCAGTTTTGTACACTTATTTTTGTTCCTTTACATTTCCCTACTTTTGAGATAATTTTTTTAAAAATAAAATTTACTACCTTGATTGTAATAAAAATCTGAGTCTCTATATGTACTGTAAAATAATCAATCGTACGAATATACTGAACTATTATTTTACATAATATCCGAAACAACTGCACAAATTACTTCTACATCCACATGATCCAATTCATAAACATTACTTACAAAAATAAGTTACTAAGTAAAATTAAATATCACATATTCGACTAACACTAAAAATAGTACAGCAACATGGACTGCTAATTATTTATTTGATTTGCTTTAAAATTTTATACATACTGCTTCTAACAGCCAATATAATAATATTTAAGTTGTACATTTGACTTTCATTCTTCAAACCATAATGGTCTATGGAGGAATAATGGTTTTATGTTTTTGCAAATAAAATATTCTAAATCTTTTAAATTTTAACTTTTACTGATTTTAAGATTCGTTTCAACTATGTTTATAGAAGTATAATTTACTGAAAAATTAATTTAAATAGTTTGTTTTTTATGATTATGTAGCTAAAGAAACTTATGATAAATTATTATTTGCATCGACATTAACATTAAGATATTTAATCACAAATATTAACTGAATTAAGTACTGGCAATGAGCCTTGAATAAAAAATTAGCACTTTAAAAAGGCAAGGTATGCTAACTACAATATTTTTGTCTATTTTGTTGTAAACATTAAATTATTCTAATTTAAAATCTATGTAATTATTTTCTTAATCAATAAATAGGTAAGAGAATCTACTATGCAAATCATTAAAGATCTAGGTGTACTTAAATATTATTTCATAAACAAGTAAGTCATAAAACTAATAATACTTAACTATAACTATAAAATAAATTAATCATAGAATATCACAGTATTTTGATTAAAATGTTGCATATTGATTTTTTAGATGAAAAATTTTAATGATTTTTGTTACCAGATATCTCAGTTAGGCTTAGGTAATATTTACATTTTTAACCCATTCCTGTCTAAGGACGCAATTACATATCCTCACATTTTGCAAGACAAAAGACTAAAGATATGCACTTGACTTTTGGTGCATTTGACCAAAATTAAAATTAAAATTTGTATAGTTGAATGTACTTCTCTTTTAATAATTTTTACTATATTTACTTAATTTTGTATAGGATTGTTTCATAAATTCTTAATGGCTTTAATTTAATGTGAAAGGTTGTTATCTTCGGTTAAAAATCACATTTTATGAGCAAAGCAAAACCAAGCTCAAAAATGTGATTGAACTTTTTCACTACAAGTACTTTAGTAAAATAACAAGAACTTGTGTTTAAGAAATCATAAAAACTAATTCCATTGTTTAACACGTTAACTGCCACACCGGTTAAATCAGGTTGGTAAAGGTAGGTTGGCTGGATTCACAAGATGACCCTATCATCTGTATCGGTGGTGAGGGCTGTGTTATTTACCAATTTGGCAATAGAGGCAACCGGTGTACTCCTAATACGTGTAGATTACATGCCTCATAGATAGTGTTGTGGTAGATTTCTGATGCTCCAACATGTATCTCTTAATTTATGGTGAGAGGGCGAGTTATGAGAAAAACATGAGTTTTAGAACAGAATCAGGTAGGTAGCCAGTTACAGCTCAAATAACACTACTGCCAATCATGCTAATTAAAATATTAAGAAATTTTACTGACACAATCACAATTTTTTATAGAAATATTTTTATAAAAATTTTGACTGCCTACCAATTCCTTGCAATAAAAGGTAATTTATGTTTAGAATCATTTTTAACCAACTTAAGAAGTAAAAAAAAGCCATCGAACTGGAAAAACCCAACAATTATTTTTGGCACTCCAAGAATTTGGCCTAAGCTAGGTATGGCAGTTGTTAACGTGTTCACATCATAGTAGGTAGTAGTAGGTTGATACCTGAACTCATATTAATCTAAAATTCCAGAAACTAGAGCGTAGTGGTTTGAAGAACGATTTTCTATACACGTAAGAGTTTTTTCACACTTTTACATATACAAGTAGCTCTACTATACAAAACTGACTACTTCCTGTCTACCACGGCCTCCACACGTCATCCTCCTTGGGTTCGACCACTTCCTGTTTGACCGAGACTGGAGCCATCAGCTCATCCTCTCTCTTGACGCTGAAGTCCAGAGGACAGTCCTGGTCCGCCTTGGTCCGCTCTGCCCCAGCCGCTACATACGCACTGGGCAGCAAGAACACCACCTGTCCATCTGGTAGCCTCGATGGGATTACCTGAACAAAGTATTGTCACAGTGCACATAAACTTCACTACATAAAAATACAACTAACATTTAAAAATAAATAAATAAAAACTTGATGGAGTCAAGGAACATATTTAAAAAGATTTGCTTTTTCTAAAAGAGTTTGGAAGAGGAATCTCAATGAAAAACATCATTGTATTATATCCTAGCTTTTTTCTGAGAACAAAAAAATAATTTTAACCTAGCTGGTACGTCGTTTCTATTTGTCACTCACTCCCCTCATAATCTGATATTAGTTAGTTTGAGTTAGAGCACAGAGTAACTATATTAGACATATATGTAGAGGAGTAAAATATTTTGGTATTTATAATTATTTAGCAAATAATGAGTTTTTTATTACTTTCACTTTATTTATGGTAACATTTAGTATATATTATGCATATTTAATTTTAGTTTATTATATTATTAGGGAAGAAACACATTTAATATGTTGCTTCACTAATAAATTAAAAAAAAATAAATTGTGTATTTTAAAACTTGTTTGACCTATCTAAATTCCTAAAAGCTGGAGATTATCAAAACATTAAGCATATTAGTTGATATATGGAAGAAAAATTTATTGAAATAGCTCATTGCTTTCTCCTCTTTGTATGGAATATGGTGAAAGTATTGTTTTACTCAAACTTTTTAAATTTGAGCTTAGGCTTGAAACATCTGTTTAGAGGCTTTCTGAATCCAAAATTTTCTGAGTGAAATATTTGCGACATGTCCTCAACTGTGCACTGGCCCCGAGACCTAACAGAATATTTTTATGAAATTAGGAACAAAGGGACCCTATTTCAATATCTTCAGGTTTTTATATTTATTGCATGTTTACAGGTGTTTTATATTTATTAAATTTTTGAAGTGTGAGGTGTTTTTGAAGTGGGTTTTCATAAAAGTTTTTAAATGTGTAGAATAAATATTTCTCAGTAACTGCTCAAATGGTTTTGACAAAAAGGTATTTATCCCGCCATGAGACTAACATGAGTTTAACAATCATTATCATCAATCATCATTAATCACTAATTAAAACACCCTAAGAAATAAATCACTATTTAAAACTTATTTTGAAATGAAAAATTAAATGAACTATCTAAAATACTTATTGTACCTATACTTTTACCCCCACTTCTATGTATTTAACAAGGTTTGGGGTGTATATGCATTAAAAAATACCCTACACACTGGTTATTTTCCTGGTCCACATTGATATGTGTGCATTGTGCAAAAGCACTCAAAGGGTTAAACCTCACATTACATTGATCAAATTTAAATCTACCTGCACGACCGAGAGATTCGGCTGACTAGAGGAGGCAGTGGCAGGCTCACTGCCCTTGGTGGAGGTCACGACAGGTTTCTTGTCAGGTTTGCGTAGTCGCACAGCTGATGGGGGCTTTCGTCGAGCCTTGTTATGACTGTTGTTGTTCTCATCCCCAGGAGAGACTGTGCTGCTATCTGGCTTTGTCATTTCCTCACTTTCTGTGATGTCTAAAGGATTCTGTTAAACAATATGGTTATGTAAATCACAAATAGAATGGAGGATCGACTCTACCAATTCACATCACAGATAATAAATTGCTAAATTTATTATCAACTATTTATTAGCAATTTGGCTAAAGAATTGTTTAGACTTATTTGCCTGTTTAATTCAAAAGGTATAAAAAATTGAAAAAAAGGTTAAGATGCTATTATTTTCTTATATTTTTATTATTTTTAATGTTCTGCTGTGCTCAGTAGTCAACAGTTTCAAAGAGGTTCTTTTGCCAAAACTAGATTTATCACCAAATCCATCACACTCATCCTTCACTCTCTCATCCCCCCTCTCTCTTAGGTAGCGGTTAATCTCATAGAATTCAGGGACCAAAGTCTCAACTGAGACTTTGGTCCCGCTAGTTAATAAAGGCTTTTCACTATGTGATAATGTCAAAACCCACTAAGCACCTCAGATTATACTTTGATCTGTTCTGCCTGGATCTGTTTTACACATTACTTCCAACTGTAATGTGTAAAACTGTAATGTGTAATGTGTTCTGGACAATGGCCTAGAACCCTTATGTTACCCATAAAGATCTCATTACATACAGGTCTCCCACCCTTAGGAAAATAACATGGTTTTTATCCGAGATCTTACAGATAATGAAAAAATTCCCTTGCTTCCAGATTGTCTCACCTTGAGAAATATAACAATTTCTAAACATATCAAGATAAAGCTTGAGGTAATACACACCTCAGGTGTTTCTCATCCTCAATTCACACTCTGTCTCAATTGAGTCCAGTAGAGAATTACAGGAAATCTTCCTCACCAACCACAAACTTTAATCTCAGAGACCAATACCAAATGCAGCGTAGTATGTTTCAAATGTATTATGAATTTCATCTCAGTGAAAAGTGACAGTCTTCACACAGTCTTGGTTAGAGACAATCAACCAATAACTGTCATTAGAATCAGAACAGTCCAGCAGAAATATTTCAGATTACAGAAAACCGCTACATTATTTTTAAGACTAAATACACACACATGACGTTCATTCAAAGAGAGTAGTATGGTATAAAATAATTTTTACTTTTAAAACTTTTTTTTATTCATTTTTATGTTTATGTACATTCACTCATGATCATGATGGTCATCCTGAGAAATAACCATTTCTTTAGAGATAGTTGGGGATCCTCATGTCTCTTTGACCATAATGGCAGAGTGCCTACTTAGCTCTTTATTGTCTATAGTCCTACGTCCATTACCTTAAACAGATACTGTTCTTGCATAGATACTGTGTTATAAAAAAGGTGATCGTAGTTCTCTCAGATCCCAGATCCCAATAGGTGGCAGCACAGTCTACATCACCAGATCAACCATCTTGATTTTAACCTAAATGTCAACACTCCGATCCAGAGCGGTTCACTCTGCGCGCCGGGACCAGTACCCCATGCAACTTGTTAAAGAAATCCGAAATATCCAAAAAGTGGTAACGTCCCTTGTGGGTAAATTCACTTTTCATTATTTTGTTATTTCTTATTATTCAAAGGAACAGTTGGTATTAAATATATATTCACCTGGATTTTGGGCCCTCCCATTAGCATCTCCTCCAGTCTGTCTAGCCGTTGGTCGGTGTCAGGATCCAGCGAGGTTCGCATTGTGGCTAGACTGAAGTCCAGGTCGATCTCTGAGAGGCAGGAGTCCATGTGGCGCATCAGTCGCTGCTTGATGCCTGGGTCTATCAGCGGGGGCCCGGGGGCTAGCGGGGCTGTTGGACCCAACTGTAACTCCGGCGTCTCTAGGAACCTCGTCACCTGCTCATCACCTCAAAGTCAGATGGACATATACACTGCCCATTGCCATTATAAATTATACTTTTATTCATTGTTAGTTGTCAATTCATTTTATATTCATATTCAAATTTTTGAGACACCGACACAAGGGGTAAAATATTATATATATTTTAAATATATAATATTTAAAATATTATATATTTTAAAAATTGGGTCAAAATTAAAATTGAATCTTACTATGTGTAGCACCTCCGATCTAGATGGTAATTAAGTAGCAATAATTCAATATGGCAGATAGTTTGAGTACATTTTATATCCAGGCCGAGTGGAGGTACAAAAAACCAATCTTCATTCCTTAGAATAGCATATACCACCTACGTCCACTATAGTTAGTTTATATAAGATTTGTGAGAAAATGTTTTTAAAATTGATTATTGTTGTTTAATCAGTATTGTTTGAAATTTTTACTACAAGTTTGATAACATTTAGAACTCATTATTCATATTCATGACATTGGTGCTTAATTTCAAGGTGAATATAATTGAGAGCTAGGCAATAGTAAATTTGCTTACTTTCTGGATCAAAATGGTGATATAAATTTTGTGAGATCTACTCAACCATGCAAAGAGATTCCATCAGGTTCAGCTTTAATTCAGGTGAGTATGATTCAGTATACACCTATCTTCAAACTCAAAATCTATATCTACGTTGTAAATCTGCATTAGTGCCAGCTCTTACCTCTCGAGCACACTCCTGGAAGCCTGCCTTGTACTTGTCCAAGGTCCCACAACTAAGGGTCTTCTGGCGTTGAAGGTGTCTGACAGTCAGTTCTAGGATGTCTGCCTTCTCCAGCTTAGAGTGTTTTGTGCTCTGAAACAATATTTTTAGTTACTAGTTTGTGAGTTGCTAGTTGTTTGTACGTTGGCTGTAACAGTGCACTTTATTGCATGCAATAGCTATTTCCTTTAAAACAGTATCAAATTTTTGTGCACAAATTAAAAATTTGTTTGCATTATTACACTGAAAATTTATAGGCTTTGTTAAAAATTGTCGCTGATCCAAGTAGTATAGATGCTCGATTATTTTTTTGACACATAAATAATATTGCCATTTGTCTGAGGTAGTAAATCAGCTTTTTTACTAAAGGTAGGAAAAAACAGAGTTGTCAACTACTATAGTAATTTTACTAAGTAATTACGACTACAAAGTAAGGCGTTAAAAATTTTAAGAAAGAGACTTATGAGGTTTAAAAAAGTATGAATGCAAGGTGATATATGTAAGATTTGGAGGACTCCAGGAAGCCCCAGCTTAGCTGGCTAGGCACGTCTTCTAACGGAATACTGTGTAGCCACTAGAAAGAAGGGATTCATAATGATGGGACAGGACAAGGACAGACTACTTTATTCACAGAAGCTACGAAATAACCTCCAAACCAATACAGATCTGGACTTGAGACACCGTAAGAGAATTCATACTAATCGGATCCTAAGTCTCCCAAACAGGGAAAGGGTGTACCCCAGGGAGCTCTAACTGAATACTAGGTCTATAAAAGTGGAAAAATCTGGTTCATTGTTATTTAACACGAGTATTAATGATGATTGATATGAGAAATACGAATCAAAATAGCCTTAAGCAGGCTGTAAGAATATGTGTGTTCATTCCTAAAGCTTTAATGGAAAAAGAATTCATTGTTTTACACATAAAAGTAATATTATACAAAAAACTACCAAACCATATTGTAGAATCTCCAATGTCCGACCATGATAGGACTGGGACGAAGTTGGAATAGCTACAATATTCGGTAATCTGGAGGAGGATATAAAAAACATTTCTTAGGTATAAAAGCAGCACTATAATATTGCGAAACAACGTTACAGTACCTAAAACACACTTGAAACATCATAATATGTATAGTAACTATAAAATTCAATTCAATTTCAACCTGCTCAACAATGGCAGGAGCTTGGGAATCACATATAGATGGTCAGACACTAGGTTGGATGTCGGGAGGAGTCGGTTTTTGGGACTTCGGATATGGGAGGTTCTACTGAACAAAGTAAAAAGGAAATGAAAGTATAATTTGTATAAATTGAAAAAAACCAAATTACCTCCATTTTTGCTGAGTCGAGAATGAGTGCCTTGAGTACGGCGAGGGATTGGTTAATACGAGCTCTGCGTCGCTTCTCCATCAGGGGCTTGTTGGCCTGCAGCATTACAAATATTCATTCACTATTTCAGTATATCATAAATAAATTATTTAGTTACAATAAAATTTGTTTTACGTACCTTATTTTCCTGTCTACAATTGAAATACTTGTCATCTAAAGCAACCTATATGATTCAGCACCTTTGTGCTATCACCAGGCTGCCAGTTTTTTGTTAATATTAAATTAGTCCATAGTTGATTTTTCACTTTAAGAACAAACATTTTTACAACACATCAAAACAAACAAGAAACTAATAGATTGCCAATCAGTCACAACCACACCAAGCACAAAACCTCTTCTTCCCTAGAAGGAAGTGGTTAAACCTACCATTCAAAATCAACCAATGCAAGGTAGAAAATGGATTTCATAGGTGGTGTAGTTGTGGATGTTTGGCAATATGTTCCCTTTATGCTTCGTAAGACAGTGTATTCGTGGTTCGAGTAATATGTATTGAAAAGAAATGACGATACAATCTGGACTAAACTATAACGAAATCTTACAGCTTAACATTGGAAAATAGGTACTGAACCTGATCATATACGGGCAATAAGTATTTGAGCTTTAGGTGGGAAAAAGGTACATAAAAAATTCCATTGTTAAACCCAGTTCAAGGGGCTAAAAATGTTTTGAAATATCTAAGCTATTTTGCTTCAACAAGCTATATTCTATTTGTTTTTTCATTCTATCATAAAAAATATTTGGGTTGACATTACATTATATTGCTTGAAAAATAAACAGAAAAAGTAAAGAGTACACAATAATTCAGCATAATTAATTGTGAAGTCAAATAGTTGTCGAAGAATAGAAAGAATATCAAAAATAATACACAAACATAATTCAACACATTACAATAACACAAACAATTCACTTAAGATAAATTCTTTCATAAAAAAAATAGTTAATCTCAATTCTAACCAAATAAAAATATAATTTATAAGTCAAATTATTCATACCCTAGTTTTACTGTTTATATTTTTTCTCTTTTCACTTTAATTCCCTATAGTAATTACAGACTAATAACAATTTTTTGTGTGAATGTATTATTGTATATTTGTTTGACTATGGGAATAAAATTATTATTTCATGTTTCATTTCATTTCACAGGAGTAATATCTACTGTTTTGGAAATGGTTCTATGATGGTAAAAAATGTAGGTATGCAAAAATTTACTGAAGCAATACCAAAAAAGTGTAGAGATTAAACAAAGGATAGTATAACAATTATTAACAGTCTGTAACTTTTTTGGTCAAAAAATAAGTGTAAGAATTGTAATTTTTAACTTGATGTTTATTAGTTTTAGTAGTGCTGTTTTTAACATATAACTATGATAGTATCCTGCTTAAGTGAATCACAAACTCCAAAATCTCCTATGGTGAAGGTTGATAAACCCAATGCAATAGAAATATTTTTGAATATAGAACAGTGAAATAATATAAAAACCCCGCATCACAGTGTATTGTTCAATAACAGCATGGGGATAAAACGAGTAAATACACCGCGATATTTTTCCAGCCCAATTAGCTCGACCACCCTGCTGACATGTTTACCGTTGAATAAAACCAATCACGTCATTTGTTGCCAATTAATTGCGTATCTTGTCTGCGTCATCCCTTTTGCCGCAGAATCCCATAACGAAACCACCGGCATTCATTAAACCTAGTGCTAATAACCTGCGCTTCATTGTTGCCACATTAATAAAGTAGCCACATAAATATCCACCAGGAATTCCTTCAGTCAACACTTTTGATTAATATCCCTGATTTTATGGGAGGGGATATTTTTGTTTGATTTTTTGTGAGTTGAAAAAACCAGCTATAATATAGCAAAAATGGAGTAATGAGTAACTTTTATCTATTGAACGATATAAAACCTGCAGTAATGTGAAATTACTAATATAAGTTGTAAAACAACCTTTCAATTATACAAGTACTAAATAACAAACTAGCTGACCCGGCGATCTTCGTAACGCCTGACAGTAAATACATGTTAACTTTAAGATTGGCCATGTTCTGAAGTCGAATACCATTACGGCTTCATTGTGAAAGGTTATATATTCTGGGTCGCGGCATAGTGAATAACAATACTGAAACGATAAGACATATTAATAACATTCCCGTAAAACAAATAAATCCGAGTGGATTAATTCATAATAATTTTCAAATCCAATCCAAACCTAAACCAAACCTAACTGTAATACGGCTTTTATAGGAAAGATATACAACAGCCGATTATTATAATAAACGTAATATATATAAACACTGCAATTAATTTTTTTTTGGCCAGCATATAAACACGTGACTTTTAATCAGACAGAAAATAAAAATATAATACATAATCCCCCAAAACCGTGAACTATTAACGTGGCGAATGAAGCTGTTCATTTTGTATAGCACATAATTACTTCATAATTTTAACATTAATGAATGATTCAGATGGCATTGGATAGTAAAGCATATTGCTAATGGAAAGTAAACCAATCAGCTGTAGATAGGAAATCAAATGTTTTCATTGTAGAAAATTTGTAAACAAACTTACTCTCCACAAGGTTAACATTAGAAATTTAAAATGCATAAAATGGAAACTTATGGGATTTTCGAAAATATTTTTTCATTAAAACCTTCCCGGACACATATAGAGCAACTTCCTAAAATTTCATGATGATCGGATGAGTAGTTTGGCAATGCATAAAGGACATACATACATATACACATTCAATTTTATATATAGAGATGTGCTTGCTTGGTTGTTAAAAAATAGTGGAATAAAAATTATTTAAAATTAGTGATGGAATGTGTTCTTACAGTTACAGTATTGATATTTTGTATGCATAAAATAAATATTGTCTGCACGCTACTTTAAAAATGAAATTTTTTCTAGTTTTACATTTCATAAATTTAAAGAAACAAAATGGGCCTTATCTAAATTTCTGTTTGTCTGTAACCCTACAGAAGGCATTTGAGTTAATTTCTCCATGACACATTAAATAATCACAAAATTTTTAGTCCGATCGAAGTGGCAACCTTCAGATGAATTTTATTTCTTTTTTTTAATTTCAGAAGAACTTTCAGAAGCGGGTAGTATACCCAAAGGACCACCCAACCAGTTCATGTTATAGGATTCATACACAATTTCAGGTTAATATATTGTCATAGTAAAAAGTGTTTTACTGCATGGCATTGAGTAATACACAGTCTGAAGAATGGTCAGAAAGAATATAAAACATGAGTGAAATTAATGGGCACAGTTCAAGCAGGAGTTTTTAGCGAGCCAGTATAGGCTAGTGTGAACGGGCAGGAGTTTTCCAATGGGCTCTGTGGTGGTCATTAAACGCTAGTTATCCGGACGGATTAGCTTTGTATCCCCCTCCCCTCCCTCACCCGGCTCCAGCAGCCCGGTCGTGTTGATATGACCCGCATGTACACTCCCGCTCAACATGGGCCTGCACTGCACACTGCACACTGCACACTGCATAGTCTGATCCTACCAATGGAACATGTCTTTATCACATCAGACCGTTCCAGATGTCCCGATGTAAATAAGTAAAATAAAACTTAAACCTTAATAAGTTGTAATAATTTGTAAAATATACAGAACGTGTTAAAACTAAATGTAATATTCACACTGAAGAGTAGGCTATGCAACACTTCTACCAACTTTGATTTAGTCCAGTAAGTGGATTACAATACAGAGACACAGAGTTCACACTTCTCAAAATTTTTGGAAAAAATATAAAATTTATATGTTGATTTATTTTATGTTTATCATAAAAACTGTATCAGCGATCTATGTGATTAAAATTTCAATAAACATTTTTAAAATGTGTCAATACTTTATCAAAATTGAAATTCTATTCAATATATAGTTGTTAAAACCTCCTTTCATATATTACTAAGTAAGGTTTTCTTTCAGACCCTTCCTGGATGGGCCAGGCTAAAGGTAAAAAATAAAAATTAACTGTCATTATGTGTTTTATTTAATTTATTGTTTATTTATTGTAATTTATTGATTTATTTATACTAGTATACATTAAATAAACATTTACTCCCGGATATTCTTTATTGCCAAAGACTGGCGGATTTATCTATCACCCGTCCCGGAAGGGTTAAGGCACCGGATGTAACATGTGTGTACTTTTAGTGATGACAGTCAGAGGTGAATGTAATTTAGATATTGGGTCTATTCATGCCATTGTTCGCATTAAACTCAGAAATTTCTCTTGAAGAATTTGCCACTAGCCATTATTAAAATACAGTATTTAATATTTAACTATTCAAGCTAAAATAAATCAATATATTCTAAAAAATCAATGAAATTATTTAAAAAATTGTATAAAGTTACTGAAAGTTTGTGTGAAGGTTGTTTTGAGTATCAAAAAAAAATATTTTGTCTTAATCACAGTGGTTTTAATGTTAAGATTTATTATATTAAAACTAAAGTTTTAATAGAAAGTTAATTTTATTGAATTGCTCACGATTTTAGAAGATTTATATTTTTGAACAACAATATTTTATACGGTATTGATAAAAAACATTTAATTTGTTGATGAAGATTAACTAAACAAATAGATTACAAATCGGTAAAAAGACATAAACTTTCTGAAATAAAAAGCTTTAATTTAACACAAACATTTTTTATTTTTGTTTGAATAATTTATTCGTTTATTTGATGGAAAATCCTTTTTATAATATTTATGGTCTCAATACATTGTATAATTTAAATATTTTAAATTTATAAAACAACTAAGGAGGGAGATTTATGGCTGTAGTGGTGAAACCAACGAACTTTAATACTTAACAGATGTTGGGTATAACAAGGACGGCGCGGCAGACAATTCAGGTACAGCTATGTACTGCGGGTCTTGCGTACCCAGCCACAGCAGGCGCACTTGGAGCCGGCTCATGTTGCTCGGTTTTATCTTGTACAAAATACTCCAAATTTTATTTAGTCAAAGTTATCCATACATATGCATGATGGTAAGGAATCGATATGTCACTGTTATTTATACTTGAAATGAATCAATCTTTAACGAAATTAATATTATTTATATCATCAGTAAAAATTAACCTTTTAAACTATGGTTACACTACAATTTTACTTTCCCCCAATTAAAAATAGCGTGTAAAATAAAATCAACTATTTAAGAAAAAAAAGAACAAGCTTTTATATATGATGTACTAATATTCATTATACTTCTGTTTTATTTCGTGTATTTATTTAGTTGACGGTAATTTAATTACAATAAACTGATCTTACCATTAAAAACGAACGAGTTTGTAAGTTTTTAGATTGCGCAACAGTATACCTCTAACACTGAATGATTTCAATAGGAATGATAGGCCTATTTACATGGGTATTTTTTGTTTGTTTCTAAAATCAATCAAGTAACAAGAACGAAAGTGTTGGTGAGAGATTTAATTTATTATCATGCTCAATTTAAAAGGAATTAAATGTGAATAAAACTACATCATATACTTACACACGAATATTTTTTTAAACTCGCACCGAATCATAAAAATGGCGACGTTAAATATATGTATAGGTAAATTGTCAGGACGTACAAGCGGTCGCTCGTTAGGAAGAAAGAGAATAATTGGTAGAGCAGCAACCGGATGAGCTGAGGCAGGCGAGCTATCAGCAAACGAGTCCAATTACGTGTAGTCTCGCGATCAGCATCATGGGAATGGGTCCTCGACTAGCCCCCTCCAACTGCCGTCAAGGTATCTTGCTATATCCAACAACCACCGGTTCAATGTCCAAAAATACCCCTGAACTGTTGTTACGACCTGAAAACAAAAGACTTCCATCTCCGATCGTGATCCATTGCTGTGTCCTCCAACTGCCGTTACAATGTCCAAAAAATCTCTAAAATGCCGTCTCGACTCCAAAAAACACTCTTATATTGTTTCAATGTCATCATAACTAACACTCCCTACCAACCTCGCATCGTAACATCCTGCTTCTAGGAAGGTAAAATCGGGGTTTTTTTTAATTAAGTAGCCTACTTACTCTTCGGCCGTCTTTGGTGATTCCAACAGCAGCCGCTAGAGGCAAGGAAGGTCCCAATTTGGCGGAGGGCTTCTTTGATGCGGAGCTTTTGCAGGCCGCGGAGCCGGCGGACTTCCGCGCCGCACTCCTATTGGTCGACGAACTCGCCTCCTGGCCAATGAGAGCCTCGCTTTGAGTATTGTTGTTCCTGTCACTGGGCGACGCTAGTTTGGCAGTCATAGTTCGTACTTCGGCAGCCAGGTAGCGCCTCTGGTCCCGGCTTCACCAAACATTTGTGTTTGTTTTCACAGCTCCGGTCATAGAGGGGACGTGTCCAAACCGATCAGTTCTGCAGTAACCTGAAAAAATGAGGATATAAGTGTCTAGGGTTGCCATAATTCTCAGACCAAAAACAGAAATAGGTATAGGCTCAGTGGGGTGGGGTGAGGGCATGGAATTTCCCCCAAAAAGGAGGGGAATCCGGGGTTTTAGAAATGTTCAATCAAAATGGTTGAGTTGGGGCAATTTCAACAGCGGTAGATGTGAATCTAAACATACCTCAACAAAATTTCCATTTGAAGCAAACTTATAATAGCTTCTGGTGGTTTTTTTATCAAAATATGCTCTAATCATACAAGTTCTAATAACGTTTGAAACAAGTTTGTGTTAAATTATATTTTTGAAACATGCTGTTTTAATTTTTATATACAGTATTTGTTACTACGTGGAAATTATTGATTGAGAACGCAATTTTAGACGTCAGGGACTGGCTGTCCCTCTCAAGAAACTCAAGGCATTTCTTTTTGACTTGGATATGTCTTAGCTCTGGGGGGGTGTTGACGATTTTTAAGATGGAAAACATGTAACAGGTTTCCATAGAAACTACCAGATCTATTGTATTGAATTTTTAATATAAAATAATAAGAACAGCTGTTTACATAAACTGAGACCATTCCCTTTAGACATATCCATGATCTAACCTACTTCCCACAGGTAAGTAAATACAATCATTTTTTGACTTGGATATGTCTTAGCTCTGGGGGTGTTAGCAATTTGAACGACCAAATTTTGAAACTGAGACATCATTTGGTTAGTGACGTCATAGTTTGGTTATAAGAACAGCTGTTTAGATGAACTGGAAACATTACTTTTAGACATATCCATGATCTAACTTATTCCCATTTTTTCTATACGGGACTAAGGTCACGGTTAGGGAGCCAAAAATACAAACCCTCCGTTTAAAATACGAACTTGTGGCAACGCTAGATTCCAGATGTAGGTAAATACGACTCATATGCACGAGATTCTCAGTCACTATGAACAAATAAGGCTTGTGGTATTTGCTGAGGCTCACGCTACGCTGCGTCGTGTGGCAGGAATACAACGAAGAGGTGGTCAGAGTTCTTATCACTGCAACCACCCCACTTTGCCACCCCAACACCCCCGCCCCCTCCATCGCCTCGAAGACTTCATCAAGCCAAGACGACCCCTCCCAAACCTTTGTCATCGGCGGGTTTTATGTTTTAACTGAGCCCTGTGTCCCAAGCCATAAATGTTATGCAGATTTTCCTTTGTGGCTTCAAGTATCTTCTTTATTTGTAATCCCCCTCTTGATTGGATGATAATTTCAAGCTAAACATATCAAAATAATAAATTGTGAAATAAAATCTTCCTTCTAGATAAATAGTGCGTGTTGCGACAAAATAATGGATGCTCAATTCAGTTTGAAGAATTCTCACTGTGAGAAAATTGCTATTACAATGGTATGTTACGTTGTAAACTTATAGTCGAAACAAATATTCGTTTGTAATTAACGAAAAAGGTTATTTATTAAAACGAGTCGGCATACAGCATCAGTACAATTTTATATCCCTTATCAAATTCCGATTGCAGCGCTAACATAATTTAAAAACAAGATTCTATGAAACCTCTGCAATACTTGTTTTCCTTATGTCACCTATGCTATTGTTCGAAGCTTATTATGCCACAATATTACCGCTAGTAAATTTAAATATCGTGAAACATATAATGCGATTGATCGATAACTATCGGTTTACAATATCAGTCAGTGCATTCGGGAACACGAAGTATATTACAGCGTTGGCTTATACGCGACGATTATGTAACGTGTCTGACTAATAAACGTGATTGATTGAGAGAAAACTAATTAAATCGCACGTTTCCGCGATAACGAGCGACGCCAGCGCGGCCTGTCGCCTCGCCGCGGCGTCCATATCTGCCATCTACATCTACAATCTACATCTACACCGCCACCGCCACGAGCACGCCCTGGTGGCGCCGGTGACAACTAATGATAACCGCCTCCGTTACACTATCACTTTCACCCCCTTCATTAGGGTGTCTCCACCCTCACGACCTCCCAGCAGGGCTGAAACTTTACGTCTATAAAACTTTATTAATCCCGTCCAATTTTAAATTAATTAAAAAAATAAGGAATTTTTAGATTTTGCTAGAACAGCCTTTGAGTGAGATGTGAGATTTTCCCAAGATATACCTCTCTTTGAAATTATCATTTCCAGTTTGATCTTGTTTGAAATATAAAAATATTATCGGTATATTTTCGGTATAAATAAACGGTATAATTTAAACGGTGCACTGACTCATACTTTCTCACTGGTTGTAAATTTAAAAACGACAATCTGTAACAAAAGTTTCATTTACATTTTATAAAAAAGTACATTTTCTTCAACAAGTCTAACTTGAAAGAAGGAATTTCAACGATAAATTGTAGTCAAATTCAGCCCTAATAATGATGTAAAGAGAAAATGCTTTGTTTTATATTTTTAAAACTAAACGAAGGAATATAAACCAGACATTTTGGATAAAACGTAAGTATTCTTCGTAAGTAAAAATACATAACTAACGTGTTTATTGGGCCTGATAATATATTTAAAATACGTTCGGGCATATAGTTACTGCGTAGGTGAAATATTGTAAGTTAGAAGTGGTCAAGAGGGTGCCAAGTGTCAGGGTTGCCAACGCGAGATAAGTGGTCTCGTTATCAGCCAGCTGGCAGTTGGCAGCACTGCCGGTCTTATCCCTACGAGTCTTCTCTGGTTTCAGCATCGCCGTCAAAATATCGGAAATAAAATATTCCTAGCCTTACGCGCTCAACCCAGTCCCCACTGATTGTCAAATGTTGCAATTGTCTCATTGGGGCAAAAATTTGTTGCATGTTATTAAGTTGAGGCAAAAGCATTCTAGTAGAGTAAAATCGTTTTATTATTGGAAGTAAAAGTCTCCATCAGGACTACAATATAGGTACTACGCTAATGTGCGCGAGAATACAATGTACAATGTACTAGACTGATACAGGGGGACAGCTGGCCACGATAAAAAAATGTCACAAACATTTTCGTGTGTTTCTATTGTGACCCCCCCAAAAAAGAATGAACTAAACGCAATTCCAGTGAAAGCGAACGCGTCAGCAAACCGTCTTACGGGACACTTCACCGTGTTTATTTACAAGAGACTGGTCGCTGGGATCCAGCCAAGCCTATACCAGCGAACACTTCCAGTTAGACCACCAACGAAAAAGCAATGTCAGTGGGACGCGGAGTGTGGCGTGATAGATCTCAACCAGATTACGCGTCCCTGCCGCCAACACTACACTGCGTGGTGTAGCAGTGACTGTGGGTCGGGGCATGTGGGGTGATAGCTCTCAACCAGATTACGCGTCCCTGCTGCCAACACTACACTGCGTGGTGTAGCAGTGACTGTGGGTCGGGGCATGTGGGGTGATAGCTCCCAACCAGATTACGCGTCCCTGCTGCCAACACTACACTGCGTGGTGTAGCAGTGACTGTGGGTCGGGGCATGTGGGGTGATAGCTCCCAACCAGATTACGCGTCCCTGCTGCCAACACTACACTGCGTGGTGTAGCAGTGACTGTGGGTCGGGGCATGTGGGGTGATAGCTCTCAACCAGATTACGCGTCCCTGCTGCCAACACTACACTGCGTGGTGTAGCAGTGACTGTGGGTCGGGGCATGTGGGGTGATAGCTCCCAACCAGATTACGCGTCCCTGCCGCCAACACTACACTGCGTGGTGTAGCAGTGACTGTGGGTCGGGGCATGTGGGGTGATAGCTCCCAACCAGATTACGCGTCCCTGCCGCCAACACTACACTGCGTGGTGTAGCAGTGACTGTGGGTCGGGGCATGTGGGGTGATAGCTCTCAACCAGATTACGCGTCCCTGCTGCCAACACTACACTGCGTGGTGTAGCAGTGACTGTGGGTCGGGGCATGTGGGGTGATAGCTCCCAACCAGATTACGCGTCCCTGCTGCCAACACTACACTGCGTGGTGTAGCAGTGACTGTGGGTCGGGGCATGTGGGGTGATAGCTCCCAACCAGATTACGCGTCCCTGCTGCCAACACTACACTGCGTGGTGTAGCAGTGACTGTGGGTCGGGGCATGTGGGGTGATAGCTCCCAACCAGATTACGCGTCCCTGCTGCCAACACTACACTGCGTGGTGTAGCAGTGACTGTGGGTCGGGGCATGTGGGGTGATAGCTCCCAACCAGATTACGCGTCCCTGCTGCCAACACTACACTGCGTGGTGTAGCAGTGACTGTGGGTCGGGGCATGTGGGGTGATAGCTCCCAACCAGATTACGCGTCCCTGCTGCCAACACTACACTGCGTGGTGTAGCAGTGACTGTGGGTCGGGGCATGTGGGGTGATAGCTCTCAACCAGATTACGCGTCCCTGCCGCCAACACTACACTGTGTGGTGTAGCAGTGACTGTGGGACGCGGAGTGTGGCGTGATAGATCTCAACCAGATTACGCGTCCCTGCTGCCAACACTACACTGTGTGGTGTAGCAGTGACTGTGGGTCGGGGCATGTGGGGTGATAGCTCCCAACCAGATTACGCGTCCCTGCCGCCAACGCGGCTAATTTACGTGCCGCAGCGGCTTAACCACCTCCATTCCGTTCAATCACCCAATCGCTATGTCGGCAGAAATTTTACAATTGAAATACTTGTATAAGTTATTTTACTGACCATTATGTCAGTTTTCATGGTAATTTTTTTTGTGAGGATCAAAGGTAGATAGATACCATTCCATAGATAGATTACATTTCTTAAATCATAAAATTAGATACTAAGAATGTGTTTGAAAGAATAGATAATATAATAGTTTAAGTTTCTTAAAAGTAAGTTTTTTATAATTTAATGTTTTTAAAATTGTTACAATTTCATTTAAAAAATTTCTATGTGGTTCTCAATTTCCAGTACAAGTGTTGTCTTTGTTTGAAAGTCATTACTGATGATGGTGGATTTATGTTATTTAGATTTTTATTGCGGACATTTGTTTATGTCTTAATTGTGTTATGTTTTAGATATTAGTTCACCTGAGGACGGGTCAGATACCAGATCCAGAAATGTCGTGAAACTTTGTTTTACATTAAATTTTGATGGAAAAAGTCCGCAATAAAAATGTAAATAACAAGTGTTTTAGTAGTCTACCTCTCTCCCAAGAAGGCAATCTCTGGTTTTTCGTATGTCTGAGTTGAGATCTGAACTTATCAAGGTGATATAATGGTTTAATTTTTTTAAGTAAATGTTAAATTTCAACAAAGGGTATTCTGATGTAATTTTACCGGTTTAGCACATGTCTGTAGCTTTAATCTCCTCTGAATGATACTTGGTTTCGTAATATATTTATATTACTTATAAATATGAAAAGCGATATATTGTTTTAGTTGTGCAATAAAGTTCCGCACATCGTCAGTATTGTAAAGCGGGCGCTGCAGTTTTCCAGCTCTCCAGGGAGACGTGACTAACTCAGCGGATGAATGGAACAGTTGCTCAGCTCCTTCTCTCCTCTCTCCTCTCTCTCCACACCCACCCCGTGTTCGACTCCCCCGCAAAGCCCCTTCCACCCCGCATCCTCATTTCTCACTGGCAGTTCCTCAGCTACTTGATCTCCCACGCCCTTCCCCCGCGGCGACCGAACTTCCGTCTAACCGAACTGCGAGGCAAGAAACCTCCAAAGAGACCACCGGCCACCGATACAGTCAAAATTTGGTTTTGATACCATGTGAGAAAGAGACTTTTATACTGTAATGGTAAATCATTACTGAATCTATGTATATTGACTATAAAAATCTTACATTATACACATAAGAAGCTGCGGAATTATTCGCTGTATCACCGGTACACTCCCCTTTTCAGTACAACGCACCGTGGTATTTCAACTGGTCTGTGTGATTGGTGACTGTCATTACTGTGCTAGTGTCACTAGTATACACTCATTTCCGTAGTTTGTAACGTCATTACTGTGTGTGTCTAGTATACACGCATTGCTACTTTCTGTAATGTCATTACTGTGCGGATGTCAACAGTGTACACGCGTTGCTGTTGACGGTAACGTCATTACTGTACGGGTGTCACCAGAGTGCACACTACTGACTATAACGTCAATACTGTGCGGGTGTCACCAGTGTACACGCGTTGCTGCTGACTGTAACGTCATTACTGTGTGGGTTTCACCAGTGTACACGCTTCTGACTGTAATGCCCTTACTGGGTGGTTGACACCAGTGTACACGTTGCTGACTGTAACGTCATTACTGTGTGGTTGTCACCAGTGTACACGTTGCTGACTGTAACGTCATTACTGTGCGGGTGTCACCAGTGTACACGTTGCTGACTGTAACGTCATTACTGTGTGGTTGTCACCAGTGTACACGTTGCTGACTGTAACGTCATTACTGTGCGGGTGTCACCAGTGTACACGTTGCTGACTGTAACGTCATTACTGTGTGGTTGTCACCAGTGTACACGTTGCTGACTGTAACGTCATTACTGTTCGAGTGTTACTAGTGTACACGTTGCTGACTGTCATCATTGTGTGGATGCCACAGTGTACATGCGTTTCTGCTGACGGTAACGTCATTACTGTTCGAGTGTTACTAGTGTACACGTTGCTGACAGTAACGTCATTACTGTTCGAGTGTTACTAGTGTATACGTTGCTGACTGTAACGTCATTACTGTTCGAGTGTTACTAGTGTACACGTTGCTGACTGTAACGTCATTACTGTTCGAGTGTTACTAGTGTACACGTTGCTGCTGACTGTAACGTCATTAATGTGTGGGTATTACTAGTAAGTGTACACGTTGCCGACTGTAACGTCATTACTATGCTTGTGTCACTAGTGTACACGGGTTTCTGCCGACTGTAACGTCATTACTGTGCGGGTGTCACCAATGCTACGTCAGCGACACGCCTCACCACTCGCGCCTCTCCCACTTGTGCCAAACGTAATTACGAACTTTACGCCATCCGACCCGGCCCCTCGCTACGCCGCCGTGTCTAATCTAATCCGAATGTAATTTTTACGTCTCTCGCTTTTACCCTGCAGCAAGCGGAATGCTGAACCTGAGCAAAACAATATCTGGATGAAATTGAACACAATATATTAATATTTTGCCTAGCCTATTTTTGTACTTCAAATTTTTGTTTTATTTTTATCTGTAGTTTTATTGAAACCACTTTAATATTCGTAACTTCCAATGAAATAATTTAAAATTTATATGTAATAAACGCTTTATGTACTGTTAAAGTATAGAAATAAAATTTAGAAACAATTATATTAAATACAGTACATAGTACTATACTGTACTATGAATATAGCATTTCTAAAGGTTCAGACATATTGACAGTTTTTTATGGTCTTCACCAATGCATAAACTATTTTTGGTGTAATCCATCCATAAATTTCTTTAGAACATATTTCTCAAAATTGACAGAAAATGAGGACTACGATTATGGCAATTTCAATCGCAACTCTGAAAGCAAATGATATGTGACAATCAGAGGGGGGGTGTTACCTGTCCAGGCAAGGTTCCGACAAATTCCTGGTAAGTCGTATTACCAGTAAACTAGAGGCCGTGAAGTTGCGTTAGCGGTAAAATTCAGCATTACAGTAAATCACTTATAATTTCACACTGCCATTTGGAAACAAGGACAGTATTAAGACATAAATGCTAAGTAGGAAAAGAAATGTCACAGTATAAGTTAATAATAATGTTTTAAGTACTTAAAACATTATTAAATCATATAAATACGAGTATTACAAGGGTATTCCAAAAGGCGTTCCGCGTGTGCACGTTGCCCACCGGTTGACCGTGTCGCCGCAAAGCCCTGAGTTCAGTTGCTCCCCTCCTCCCTCATCCCTCATCACCCACACCATCCAACCCCCAACAAACGGTTCAACCACCCACTTGATCCCACACCCACCCCCTGCGGTCCAACGCGGCTTTCTAACCATCCATCTAACAACCAGCAATACAGCCCTGCGGATTTTCACCGACTATATCGGAAATTCACTGCTTAAAACTAACGTGTATATTGATGTTATTTTACGTGATGTATATAACGATGATGTAAATAATTTTTTTTGTGATGATTATAGATATTGTTACTTGAAGTGAATAATTATAAAGTGTATGTAATAGATTTGTTAAAATATTGACGACAAAGCATTACACACGCATATTGTAGTGTTGCACAGTGAAGCGGTGGACGGGTAGGAAGGTGGCTAGAGGCGAGTGGTTTATTTACGAGGAGGGTTGCAGGTGGGGGTGGCGTCGAGGCATCACACACGCATATTGTAGTGTTGCACAGTGAAGCGGTGGACGGGTGGGAAGGTGGCTAGAGGCGAGTGGTTTATTTACGAGGAGGGTTGCAGGTGGGGGTGGCGTCGAGGCATCACATACGCATATTCTAGTGTTGCACAGTGAAGTGGTGGACGGGTGGGAAGGTGGCTAGAGGCGAGTGGTTTATTTACGAGGAGGGTTGGGGGTGGGGGTGGCGTCGAGGCATCACACACGCATATTGTAGTGTTGCACAGTGAAGTGGTGGACGGGTGGGAAGGTGGCTAGAGGCGAGTGGTTTATTTACGAGGAGGGTTGCAGGTGGGGGTGGCGTCGAGGCATCACATACGCATATTCTAGTGTTGCACAGTGAAGTGGTGGACGGGTGGGAAGGTGGCTAGAGGCGAGTGGTTTATTTACGAGGAGGGTTGGGGGTGGGGGTGGCGTCGAGGCATCACACACGCATATTCTAGTGTTGCACAGTGAAGTGGTGGACGGGTGGGAAGGTGGCTAGAGGCGAGTGGTTTATTTACGAGGAGGGTTGCAGGTGGGGGTGGCGTCGAGGCATCACACACGTATATTGTAGTGTTGCACAGTGAAGCGGTGGACGGGTGGGAAGGTGGCTAGAGGCGAGTGGTTTATTTACGAGGAGGGTTGGGGGTGGGGGTGGCGTCGAGGCATCACACACGCATATTGTAGTGTTGCACAGTGAAGCGGTGGACGGGTGGGAAGGTGGCTAGAGGCGAGTGGTTTATTTACGAGGAGGGTTGGGGGTGGGGGTGGCGTCGAGGCATCACACACGTATATTGTAGCGTGGCACAGTGAAGCGGTGGACGGGTGGGAAGGTGGCTAGAGGCGAGTGGTTTATTTACGAGGAGGGTTGGGGGTGGGGGTGGCGTCGAGGCATCACACACGCATATTGTAGTGTTGCACAGTGAAGCGGTGGACGGGTGGGAAGGTGGCTAGAGGCGAGTGGTTTATTTACGAGGAGGGTTGCAGGTGGGGGTGGCGTCGAGGCATCACACACGTATATTGTAGCGTGGCACAGTGAAGCGGTGGACGGGTGGGAAGGTGGCTAGAGGCGAGTGGTTTATTTACGAGGAGGGTTGCAGGTGGGGGTGGCGTCGAGGCATCACACACGCATATTGTAGTGTTGTACAGTGAAGTGGTGGACGGGTGGGAAGGTGGCTAGAGGCGAGTGGTTTATTTACGAGGAGGGTTGCAGGTGGGGGTGGCGTCGAGGCATCACACACGCATATTGTAGTGTTGCACAGTGAAGCGGTGGACGGGTGGGAAGGTGGCTAGAGGCGAGTGGTTTATTTACGAGGAGGGTTGGGGGTGGGGGTGGCGTCGAGGCATCACACACGCATATTGTAGTGTTGTACAGTGAAGTGGTGGACGGGTGGGAAGGTGGCTAGAGGCGAGTGGTTTATTTACGAGGAGGGTTGGGGGTGGGGGTGGCGTCGAGGCATCACACACGCATATTGTAGTGTTGTACAGGGAAGCGGTGGACGGGTGGGAAGGTGGCTAGAGGCGAGTGGTTTATTTACGAGGAGGGTTGGGGTGGTTTTGCGCCGTAACATCACACACTCTACGCTACACGCGCTCGGTTTACCTTCACCATACCAACGAGCGAATTACTTTACGAAACGTGTTTAAACACAAAATAAATTACTAATTTATGAATTATTTTCCTGCATTCGCTTATTAGTGGTAATATGTTTTTATAAAAAAGGCATTCTTCGACAAACATCGAAGTTAGTATTACAGTACAGCGTAGTAGCGGTTGTAGTACCAACAACCGCCCACAGGCTGCGTGGTGCGCCGCCTCATGAACCAAACACTCGGCTCACTGCCTAACAAATTACAGCCATTACACGAGCGCGCGCCGCGGCGCCGGTGACAACTAATTTATAACACCCCGCAGACCGCTTATCACCCCTCCTCCTCCCTCCGCCACGGCTTGGCTTGGCGGCGCCCTCATGTCCAGATTTGCCGGTCGTACTTAACGTTCTCAACAGGAGCGTTACCACACGATTTTTTGTCTTATGAATTTTATAATTTTATTTTATACAGCGTGTATAAACAATTTTTTCATATTTTTTGAAGCAGGTAGAAATAAGATCCATTGTGACCTAAACCAAATTTCCAACTATTTATTTATGTTTTTTAGCCTAAACTACTCATCGCTATGAAATTATTGTGTGTGTGGTGATTTGACGGCAGTGAAATACTGTATCGGCGCCTGTCACGTAGATTAGTAACAGCTGATCACTCATAACCTGATGGAGTCACCCGCCACTACTTGCTGGGCTCTCGCGTTCTCCTTAGCTATCATGTCGGTGTTTCCTCTATACGTTTGGCTCTTTACTACAGAAAACTTTCTTAAAAATTATTTTGGTTTAAACGTTAAGGCTTTGTTTGTAAGAAAACATTGCAATGCAATACAAGCTTAAAAATTTAATCATACTGATAAATTTAGATCACAGAAACAGACAATGCGCCATGGTGTTCCGCAGGGGTCGGTCCTGGGTCCCATTTTTTCCTTCTGTACATAAGGGGTAATAAAATAAAGAAGAAGGTTAGTAAATCCTGAAAAATTAATTTTCATATCTTTTTTCTAAACAGTCCACAAATAAAATAAAACAAGATATAACTAACTCTAAATGATTATGAATTTGATCAAGTAGAACATATAGAATTTTTAGGATTCATAATTGATCAAAATTAATATATCATGTTATACGTAAAATGTTTGTAGACTTGAATGCCTTGAGACAGATATACAAAAATTGTAGTACTGAATATTCATTAGTTCACGCACACCTGGCTTATGGTAGTTAATAAACATTCTCATAATACTTGCTGTCATAGACACATTGGAAATCACAATCTTGAATATTATAAAAGGAAAACCAGTTTTATTGACAAACTTAGGAAGGTGATTTTTAAATCACCTTCCTAAATCTATTTTGAATGAAACAAAATTAAAAAATATGGAAGAACAAAATGAGGGAGTTTTTGTAGGAACCCTATCCCTTAGAAGATTTTTGAGAATGTAATAAAGACAAAAATTAATTATAATTATATGAATATGAAATTCTAGAATTATTTGTATTTTATCTTAATACCCTCATTGTCAAATTTATAGCAATATTATTATTATTTGACTGACCCTGTTATTTGTACATTTTTGAATATAGGTTTTTTTTGTTGATCGATCGAAACTTGTATTTTTAAAATAATTCACGGCCAAAAATATTTTTGGATTTTTTATTTCTTTCATATTAAAAACAAAAACAGAACTCACTTTCTCATATGTACGTCCAGAAACAGCGGGTTGCCTAAATGCGCAGTTTGCATCACATATCCCAATTAGGAAATAGTGTTTAATGTGCATACATTAACGGTTCTTACTTCCGCTCTCCCTAACGAAATAAGACGTGTCATTTGTTAGAGACTGTATAGGAGAGTAAAAATATAAAAAGTTGTTCAAGAAAAAAAAGAAAACTAAAAACCATTTAAGCAATTAAAGGTTTCCTCTGTCAAACAGTTCCCAAATTAGAGACCGTTTCGGGATCCTCAGACACTCTTATTTTAGCTTATTAGGTCCACCTTCGAAGAAAATAATACAATGATTGACCTATATTATAAAGTTCCAGGAAAAGAACGTGACAAGGCTGTCTTAAAACCGTCCTCCAGAAAGCTTCGTGATGAGATATATCTACAATATACGTCTTTAATTGTGAAAGTAATGTACTTAATTGCAACAAAACATCACGTCATAAATTACCTGCCCTTACAAGACTGTCTCACTGCCTTCAATTTCGATCCTAGCATTGTCACGCTAACAATCACTCAGACACGTTACTGTGTGGATCACGAAACGAATTGTAGTACCCTCAAAAAAATATACTTGTTAATCTAAAAAGTTTCACCTTTGACTATCCATTAATAATGGATATTTAAAGGTTTCACATAGAGTTAAATCTAACTATCACGATATCAGACACTTCCAGACACGTAACTGTGAAGATCACGGAACGAATTGCATTACCCTCAAGAAAATATACGTGCTAATATAAATAATTTCACACGAAATTCAATATGATTGTCACGCTGAAAATCACTTTCAGACACGTCACTGTGTGGATCACGAAGCGATCTGCATTACCTCGATATAAATGCGTGCTGATCTGGATAGTTCCACGCGCGCCTCAATATGTTTGTCACGCTGAAAATCACTCCCAGACACGTCACTGTGTGGATCACGAAGCGATCTACATTACCTCGATATAATATGCGTGCTGATCTGGATAGTTCCACGCGCGCCTCAATATGATTGTCACGTTGACAATCACTCCCAGACACTTCACTGTGTGGGAAGTGATCATTCTCGAAAAATACGTGCTGATCTTATTATAATATTGTCACGCTGTGTGATCTGGATAGTTCCACGCGCGCCTCAATATGATTGTCACGCTGAAAATCACTCCCAGACACGTCACTGTGTGGATCACGAAGCGATCTACATTACCTCGATATAATATGCGTGCTGATCTGGATAGTTCCACGCGCGCCTCAATATGATTGTCACGCTGAAAATCACTCCCAGACACGTCACTGTGTGGATCACGAAGTGATCTACATTACCTCGAATAATATTCGTGCTGATCTGGATAGTTCCACGCGCGCCTCAATATGATTGTCACGCTGAAAATCACTCCCAGACACGTCACTGTGTGGATCACGAAGTGATCTACATTACCTCGAATAATGTACGTGCTGATCTGGATAGTTCCACGCGCGCCTCAATGATTGTCACGCTAAAATGACTATATCACGCGCGCCTCAATATGATTGTCACGCTGAAAATCACTCCCAGACACGTCACTGTGTGGATCACGAAGCGATCTACATTACCTCGATATAATATGCGTGCTGATCTGGATAGTTCCACGCGCGCCTCAATATGTTTGTCACGCTGAAAATCACTCCCAGACACGTCACTGTGTGGATCACGAAGCGATCTACATTACCTCGAATAATATACGTGCTGATCTGGATAGTGGCACGCGCGCCTCAATATGATTGTCACGCTGAAAATCACTCCCAGACACGTCACTGTGTGGATCACGAAGCGATCTACATTACCTCGAATAATATACGTGCTGATCTGGATAGTGGCACGCGCGCCTCAATATGATTGTCACGCTGAAAATCACTTTTAGACACGTCACTGTGTGGATCACGAAGCGATCTGCATTACCTCGAATAATATACGTGCTAACATTGATAGTTTCACGCGCGGCTCAATATGATTGTCACGCTGAAAATCACTCCCAGACACGTCACTGTGTGGATCACGAAGCGATCTGTAGCACCCTCAGAACTCTTATCTAGGACAGGTTTTACACAGAGCAAAGTGGGAATTTTGTAAACTATAATGTGTTTTGCATAGTTTGAATATCTGATCTTTTATGGTATCTTTGAACGGTTAACTCTTTTGGTTTTTGATCAAAATTATGAATGTAAACAATCTTACAGATCTGACCTGCGCTTGTTATAAATAATATCACAAACTGAACCTATCATAAGCCTTTAATATTATATAGCCATTATTTTTTATTTATGTATTAAATCTCTCTAGTGCTAAATAAGCATATTCTTTATCCTTTATTATTACTGCTGCATATAACATTGTGTTGTTTAGAATAACTTATTTGAAATTTAATTAACTGAAAAAATTACATTTTGACACTTTTCCCAATTACCAATATCTGGTAAGATAAAATTAACAAAATACCCATCTATTGTTTTGAAATGATTTTCGTTTCCATTTCATAGATAGTATATATGCAATATGAATACACATGTTTTGCGATTGTCTTTATGTGGTTTTCTTGCAACAAATAAAATATAGAATTTATTAAGTAATTTCTATAAATTTTTGAACTTTAAATTTGCCATTCCATATAAAAAGGCAAAATTGCAATGTTTTGAGTAAAAAATTGTAAATGAGATGATCCCAACATATGATTAAAATAAAAAAAACACAGTCGTCAAAAAACAAAAGGTAAAATTATAAATTTAAAAAAATAAAGTTTAGAAACGATTAAACTTATAAAATAAAAATGCATAGCATGCAGTACCTGAACGTACACCAGAGGGCGGTGACTGATAAGAGCGGCGCGGCGGTAGACAGACGACAGCGAGGCGGCTAACTGTGATCAGCTGGCGTGGCGGCACTGGACTGACACTCGAGCTGCAGGCGTGCCACCCTCCCCCGCCGACACACGAAATTCCCACCGCCTCCCCACGCACCGAGCCGCGCTGCGAACTATAAAACGCTGAATAATTCAGTTAACTGGCGAGGCGACAGACACGCTCGCTCCTCCCTCGTAATTTGGCGATGAAGCGCCGCCGGCGACTGCGGAAATAACCGCGCTCGGTGCGGCATTACCGCCGCCGCCGCCCGACACGCTGCCTTCATTGTTTGCGGCTAATGACACTTTTTATTTAAACAATTAATATACACACGACAACCATAACATACTGTAATACATTTTTAATTTAAATGAAGGACATCGCATCAATTTAATGCTTATTCATTTGTACTAAAATTATACACGAATAAATCAAAAGTAATAATAAAGTAAAATCTCTGCTGGTAAAACATTTTAAGGATTTGTACTTCTTTATGCTTATGGATTATGAAGTAAACATGTCTTATATCTAAAAATTGGGTTAAGAAAGATTCAATTGCCAAAATTACGAATATATAATCTAATATTTAGCAAGCGTACGATGGACCAATAATAGTAAAGAGGACAAAGACACAACATCTTGTAGATATTGTAGGGGGGAACCAACAAGATAGGAGTATAGTAACATACTAAATTTCGGAGATATAGTGAGGACGAACAAGATTAGAGAACACTAATATAATCCTGCTTGAACATAGTGTGAGGATGAACCACCATAATTAAAGAGCACATTATCACATTTTAGCGAATTTCCCATAGGGAAGAAGCTATTAGCGTAGGTCTCATGCAAGACTTAAGCCCGGGACCATTTTACTTTTCCGTTTTGAGGTGCCCAGAGGCCAAAAATAACAGTCAACAAAACTTATATATATGTATGTACGTATATGTATGTGTCCGTGACCACGAAAACTCTCACGTAAAGATTTTTTATTCCTACATTTATTCGGATGAGTTCATAATCCAGACATATCAGTTAGTCGGAAGGGGTATTTTGGTTTTGGGTTTTGTACCCAAAAATTGGATTTTTGTGCGTTTTTCACATATCTTTTACCATTAGAGTCAGTTAAAAAACAACACAATTTAGTTTTAGAACAAAACACAAGTTTAGCCACGCTCTCGCCCTAAATTTCATAATTTGGCCAAATTTAATGTATTTTGTGTATCGATGTTTCCGTGTGTGTGTATGTGTGTGTGTGTAAGTGTTTTCAAGACGACTCATCACTACATCAGTGTTGAGGATAAATTTTAAATGTGGTATTCTGACTTGATAATGGCCTTTTAAGTCCGAAACCTTGGTCGTCAGCACCTTAACCGACACCGAACGATCACCGACAGCACTACAGGTATTTTAACCTTTAATTTAATATTATTATGTTATTGGTTTGTAAATTCCCTGAGTACGCAGGTATGCTGCGTTGGGGGTTTTATAGATTGTCTGAGGTTTGAAGAACCAAAATTAAAAACATTATCCCTTGTAGCTATTAGAAATGAGGATTCGCCGAAAATATTAGAGAATGACATGCCGTACCTTGAGTTAATGTTTGGATGAACAATTAATTGATGGATTAATTAAAAAATCATTTCATTTATTTAAATTATATAAATCAGATGAACAAGGAATAGAAGAAATAAATTGTGACCAGGGAAGTGTTAAAATAGCTGTAGATTAAGTCACTAATATTCTATAGAACACAGTTGTGTGTAGCTGTGACGATCGTATACAAAAAATTAGGAGTAGTTTAGGTCACATATCTTCCTCCTCAATTTAGGAACTCTTCGATTTACTTTATTGTAAATCTGGTCTTCCGATTTCTCGATTGAAATTATTTGTACTTTCTTCACGTTAAAGTGTAATTGCAAAAATTGATCTATGGTTTTTTTCACTTTTAAGGATTACTATTGTTATTATAATTAGAATGAAAAGAATTAACTGAGTATCCTTTGATACAATTTGTATCATAACAACATATTTCAACCTTTTGGCCATTTTCAAGTTATTCAATTCAATTAGTTGGATTAGGCCTACTCAAAATTCTGAATTCTTAAACCTAGGCTCTCTCAGATTATACATCGACTGTTGACATAAATTACAATTCACCTAAGGTATATTTTGTCTCGACCTATTAATGTTAGGTACATTTAATAAATCTTTGATTTAAATATAGTACACTGATATTAATAAGCTGTATGTAACTGGCAGCAGCATCGCCTTGCACATTGTAGCTGTGGTTTTGACGGTCGACACCTGTGGAGATATTCAAACTCTGGTTGTGGCGTCCAGTGTTGGTATCTCGTCTATCTTGCCTCTAGTATGGATTTAATGTGACATGTTTTATAATAATAAAGCTGTTTATTGTTTATATTTAGTTAGTTCTTGCTTAGGTCATCTGCTAGTCTAACGGTTAGCGTCTTGATCTTCGGTGCAAGAGGTGACGGGATGACCACAAAAATTAGATGAGAAAAATTGATAAACAGTGAACTTTTAGGCTGCCTAGCGACAAGCTGAGCCTGCCAAATGGCAAACAAAATAAAAATATGTTTTAATTTTTAAGAATATTTTTGGAGTACCGTATATTTAAAAATATACATCCCTTTCACCTCCCTTCCGAGACTATTCTATCGCCTTTCTTCTTTTCAAGATATTTTCTATGTTTAGTTGTTCGGCGTTCTTTTTAAAAATTCTTCCATTATCACCTCCAACCTTCCACATGTTTCGCCCAAGTCATTTCAACATTACGCCAGGTTTCCATACAATAATGTTTCCTCTGGTTTTCGCAAAAAGCACATGTTCATCTAATCTGAATTCTTTAAATCTAGTAATGGCTCCTTTAACTTTCTTTCCCATCATTCTTGTCAATGCTTTCTTTTCAATCTTGAGATGAACTAAAGCTACGACCTGAAGCACAACCTGACGCGGCCCCTGATGCTCGGGTGTCGCGTTCTCACTCCGTTGAGGGACTGTGACACTGCGACTACAAGACCCACTACAAGAGTGCATTAAATCAGCATATCTTCTTAAACATAGATCTGTGTACACCCAGTGAACACTACATCTTAGTTGACTAGATTAAGGTTATAATACCTGAGGTCTTCAATCCATAGTTCTTTTTACACTAGTAGTTTCGGGAACAATGTTTCCATTTTCAAGTGTACTTCAAATTTTGAAGTACACAAAAACTTGAAGTACACTTGAAAATGGGAACATTGTTCCCAAAACTAGTAGTGTAAAAAGAACGATGGATTGAAGACTGCAGGTGTTATAACCTTAATCTAGTCATTAATCAATCCGGAAGGCAAAATGTTTAAATCGAGGTTGACGTCCTAAAAACAACTGAAAAGGTGACATTCTAGAAGTTATGTATGGGGTTATTCTACCTTTGGGGAACACATTTCCTGGACCAAAGACCACCTTTTTTCAATATTTGGACCCAACAAAGGAATACCAACAACCACGTCTTGCAGAATACAAAGGTGGGGGTTTTTAACAAATTCAAGTAATTTTTTGTAATTATCAGATTTGAGTATGTTTCGACTAAATTATTTTGGAAGGTTGACTGTTTAAGTCGCTTGTCTTTTGAGGAATATGTTGAGTTTGATCAAGCTGATGAATGTTACAGCACTGTAGTTGGATTGATATTCTAAGGTAACTTAGATTCTCTCCCAGTTACGGCTAAAGAAATCAGAGAGGAGACATCGAAAGATATCACTCATAGTCAGGTCAGAGAATTTCTGAATTGATGAGAATTGATGAGATGGTCGAACAAAAAAAACAATCTAGAATTGAAATCCTATGAGTCAAGGAAGAACTAAATATATATATATACACGATGGTATCCTGTTGTGGGGAATAAGGACAACTATCCCTCAAAAGTTCAAGCGAAAGTTATTCAAGAATTTAATCGTTACTCATGTTGCAACATTTATACTTCCAAATAACCACAGGGAAAGTTCAAAAGTGAATGGCCAAAATATAAAAATCCATGGACACGTGTCCATATTGATTTTGCTGGACGTTTCCTGAACAGCTATTTTCTTTTGTCGTGGATGCATACTCTGGTTGGCCATAAACTATCAGCCTAAACTCTATGACGACTATAGAGACAACCTAACGAGTTAAGCTGTTGATATGCCATTACGGAATCCCTAAAGCCATATTGTCAGACCGCAGACCAAGTTTTACGTCCTTAGAATTTTCACAGTGTCGTAAAGAATTTGAAATCCGTCACGTAACCCAATTTAAAGATTTCATATTAGATTAACATGTGTTTTGGGCGGAAACCAGAGGAAACGTTATTGTATGGAAACCTGACGTAGTGTTGAAGCTTTGGCTATTCGGCTCTTCCATGATTTTTTTCTGGTCTTTGGAAAGGGCTTATTGAAACCACAGTCCCCAACCAACAGCAGTTGGCCTATCTGAAGGATTTGCTACGCAGTAGATGAGCGTGATGAAATGATTGTTAATTTTGATTTAATCACTAAACCTCAATAGTAGTCTACTTTAATGTGGGGTAACTTAATATTTACAATAGACTTTATTAAAGTCGTTTTATATTTAATGCCTCTCTGTATACCCTTAACCTGCGGCGTCTATATTCCCATGTATGCCATCAATATGTATATCTTGAATCTTCATCTGTTGTGTTTAATATCAATGCTAAACTGTATGTCCCTAAATTGTGTCTTCACCAGAGTCGTCTAGTGTTAAGAGTTACACACGGGTTTCAATAGGGTTGTATCGGCTCTGAAGATGCATGGGGATGATTTAATCGTGGGAATGCCGTCACTAGGCTTGTGGTTAGGACTCCTTGGCTGTGGGGTGGTGACGTTGGGTAGTGGGAGGCGTAAAGTGGGTGTCTGTGCCATACTCTATGTGTGCAGATGCCGTCACTAGGCTTGTGGTTAGGCGTACTTGGCTGTAGGGTGGTGACGTTGGGTAGTGGGAGGCGTAAACTGGGGTGTCTGTGCCATACTCTCTGTGTGGAGATGCCGTCACTAGGCTTGTGGTTAGGCGTACTTGGCTGTGGGGTGGTGACGTTGGGTAGTGGGAGGCGTAAACTGGGGTGTCTGTGCCATACTCTATGTGTGGAGATGCCGTCACTAGACTTGTGGTTAGGCGTACTTGGCTGTGGGGTGGTGACGTTGGGTAGTGGGAGGCGTAAAGTGGGTGTCTCTGCCAAAGGCAGATTCCCTGACAGATTTACACCTACTCTTCTTTACTGTCTTCTCCTAAGGATTATATGCATATTTTGTGCTTGTAGTAAAGCATTTTTTACGATTATTTTATTAGATTGAAGTAATTTTAAAGCTAAAACCATAATAATTATTAATCATATGATATACAGTATTATGATCGGTTTTCAGTTTTTTTGACATGGATTTGTCAAAGCTCTGGTTAGAAAATTTGTGGAACGCACAAAGTGCAGCGGAAGTGACGTATTATGGTTTTAAAACAGCTGTTTAGATGAACTGAAAACATTACCATTAGACATTTCAATGATCTGTATTATTTCCCACAGGGAAGTAAATATAATTATTTTTTACTATATTTTGTAATTGATTAGATCGGTGTTATTGAAAATCTAAATTATTCGGCGTTAAATATCGTCGGGGGTCAATACTGCCGCTTCAAACTCGTGAGCCGAAAAGCCGTTCGTAGCGAAACCGATAGTCGGTTCCGATGGCTACCGAATGGACTGGTCGATACCGGTCATCGGAACGGCCGAGCTTCAGCTTGAACCGCCTAAACAAACCATCTCTCATCTGCACTAGCTGCGCCATTTATCAACAAATCTTACGCATATTTATAGGTGTGGCTCTTACTGACTAATTTATGACTGGTTAATATTGCGGAAATCAGGCGATATAAAGCTCTAAGGGAAATTACAGTAAATAATACCGCCGAACCATCTCTCGTTTTTGTCAGACATAGGAAATAAGTTATCTTTAAAAAAAATATTATACATGGAATTAATTATTATTATTATTAATTAAAAAAAAGAATTGACAACAATTCACATGTGGTCTCTAAAAGAGGGTGGTAGAAACAGACACAGCCTTGAAATTAAGTTTCCAGGCCTGGGAATCGTTGCAGTAAAATACAAAATTTAAAACTACTTACTTCGAAGGTTACAGAGAGGGGATGTAAACACTCGAAGTGTTACCCTGAGACCAATTCTTATTCTTATTCATATTCTTTTCATATTACGCGAATTTCACACAAATTTACATAATCTTTATAGATAATTCGACTTGGCCCAATAAAATCTAACCTACTCTAGTGAGAAAGCCTTGTATGAGGAAGGGAGCCTGAACTTCATTAAGATTGTGGAAGATTTTGGAAGAATAAAAATGTAAAAATAATTATTATGAGTAGTCTAAAGTATAAAGAATAATATAGAGTGAAACCATAAAAACAAAATCTATTATATAAAACCCAAATCTAACTCAATAACTGACTGACTGACTGATCACAGTTTCACAAAAAACTACATGGCAATGGAACTTTAAATTTGGTACACAGATTCTATTTAAGGTCTAGATGCGTACTAAGAAAGGATTTTTCGAAACTCCCTAATGGCTCTGCCCTACAGAGGGTCAAAGTCCCCATGTTAACCTTATGGGGAGTAAATTTTATTTTAAATTTTTGAAAATACAGTCATTTTATTTTCAACGCTACACCTGTTGGTTTACTTTCCATTACCAATGTGAAGTCAATGCCTTCTGTATCAATCGTCAATTTAAAACTATAAAGTAAATAAATACAGTACTGTACAAAATGAACAGTTTTACTTGCCACGTTGATACTTCACAGTTTTAGAGGTTTATGTACCTATTTTTTTCGTTTGTAATTAAATGTCATATATTAAAAAAATTCCATAGTATTGTATATTGATTGATCAATTTTTATTATCCATCTAAATAATAAAACAAAGTCATGTTAGTTACACCATTAATAACTTGAGAACGGCTCATAACTACTAGTGACCCAAAATATCTAAATCTTTTACAACGAAGTCGTAATTTGACCATGTCCAATTTTAAAGTTAATACATATTTACTGCAGGCCGTTATGGAGTTCGCCGGGTCAGCTAGTAGTGGTATATAATAATATGATGCACGTAATATTGGTGTATGTTTCAAAGACAGATTTTCACCAGGGGCACACGAGGATTGTCTATACGTCACTAGTACAGACAATACTGTACAAGCTATTGGAGTGGGCCAATGTGAGTGTACGAAAAACAATTTTACACTGACAAAGGCAAGACAAGATTGTCTGTCTGAATTGTCTCCAGTGACACGCGATGTTGTGCGAGGGAGAGAGTCTGTACGTCACTATTACGCTATTGTAAGACCTATTGGAGTAGAGTAGGCAGACCAATGTGCGTGTATGCCAAAGGCAGATTGTCTGTCTGAATTGTCTCCAGTGACACGCGATGTTGTGCGAGGGAGAGAGTCTGTACGTCACTATTACGCTATTGTAAGACCTATTGGAGTAGAGTAGGCAGACCAATGTGCGTGTATGCCAAAGGCAGATTGTCTTGTGCGAGGGAGAGAGTCTGTACGTCACTATTACGCTATTGTAAGACCTATTGGAGTAGAGTAGGCAGACCAATGTGCGTGTATGCCAAAGGCAGATTGTCTGTCTGAATTGTCTCCAGTGACACGCGATGTTGTGCGAGGGAGAGAGTCTGTACGTCACTATTACGCTATTGTAAGACCTATTGGAGTAGAGTAGGCAGACCAATGTGCGTGTATGCCAAAGGCAGATTGTCTGTCTGAATTGTCTCCAGTGACACGCGATGTTGTGCGAGGGAGAGAGTCTGTACGTCACTATTACGCTATTGTAAGACCTATTGGAGTAGAGTAGGCAGACCAATGTGCGTGTATGCCAAAGGCAGATTGTCTGTCTGAATTGTCTCCAGTGACACGCGATGTTGTGCGAGGGAGAGAGTCTGTACGTCACTATTACGCTATTGTAAGACCTATTGGAGTAGAGTAGGCAGACCAATGTGCGTGTATGCCAAAGGCAGATTGTCTTGTGCGAGGGAGAGAGTCTGTACGTCACTATTACGCTATTGTAAGACCTATTGGAGTAGAGTAGGCAGACCAATGTGCGTGTATGCCAAAGGCAGATTGTCTGTCTGATTGTCACCAGAGACACGCGATGTTGTGCGAGGGAGAGAGTCTGTACGTCACTATTATTGTACAAGCTATTGGAGTAGAGTAGGCAGACCAATGTGCGTGTATGTCAAAGGCAGATTGTCTGTCTGATTGTCACCAGAGACACGCGATGTTGTGCGAGGGAGAGAGTCTGCACGTCACTATTATTGTACAAGCTATTGGAGTAGAGTAGGCAGACCAATGTGCGTGTATGTCAAAGGCAGATTGTCTGTCTGATTGTCACCAGAGACACGCGATGTTGTGCGAAGGAGAGAGTCTGTACGTCACTATTACGCTATTGTAAGACCTATTGGAGTAGAGTAGGCAGACCAATGTGCGTGTATGCCAAAGGCAGATTGTCTTGTGCGAGGGAGAGAGTCTGTACGTCACTATTACGCTATTGTAAGACCTATTGGAGTAGAGTAGGCAGACCAATGTGCGTGTATATCAAAGGCAGATTGTCTTGTGCGAGGGAGAGTCTTTACGTCACTATTATTGTACAAGCTATTGGAGTAGAGTAGGCAGACCAATGTGCGTGTATGCCAAAGGCAGATTGTCTTGTGCGAGGGAGAGAGTCTGTACGTCACTATTATTGTACAAGCTATTGGAGTAGAGTAGGCAGACCAATGTGCGTGTATGCCAAAGGCAGATTGTCTTGTGCGAGGGAGAGAGTCTTTACGTCACTATTATTGTAGCATTCTGTTGGAGAAGAGAAGGCAGACCAATATGGGTGTAAATTTGTCCAAAGGCAACTTGTCCGATTAACTCTATTTCATTTTATCTTATGTTTTTTATGATGGTGACGGCTTAAATTATAATCACTTACATAGCCTGATACTTATTTTTCAGTAGAAGTTTTATGTTTGGCCTTAAACTTTGCTTTTATTTTTTCATTATTATACCTTCTGAATGTTTTTTCAAACTATTATTTAGGTTAACGTACCTATACAGTCTTATCAGTCATACTCTTTATAGTACGATGCGCATTTCAGAACTTAGCTCCATCTACTGATCAATGAATTCATTTAATCTTATCTTTCTGATTAGTCAAACATAAATTAAACAATAAAACACACATAGTTTGTGATGTACATGTAACTATAATGTACGTGAAATATATTCATGGAATATAAGATGGAGTTAAAGCTCTGAAACATGCATCGTTTTATAAAAATATTAGATCTGATAAGACGGTATTAGGTACGTTTACCTAGGTAATACTTTACTTTTATTTTTATCGATTTTGTTTACTTTGTTTTTATTGATTTTTTCTAGGTACTTTTATTTTAGCTAATTATTTACAATAATTTTCATCGTACAGACTATTATGCTCCTGCGATTCACCCTTTCTATTGTTACTTAGATTTTTTCATTTTTACATATGATTATTTCTGAATTCTTGTGTTTATCGCACTTTTCTCATTCGTCATACTCCACGTGTTGGACCACGCACGGCGGTCATAACGCGCTCGTTAGGATCGATACCGCTCTGATCAGTGACGATTCCCACCACATTCCCACATACCCGCGCTAATGTCTGTAATGAATATCCAATATCCTAGTCCAAGTTTGATATTGCCAACGTTACGCGAGAGTAACCATATAGTGTCTGCAGCCATGTAGCATTGTGGATCCTGTAGTCATGTAGCGCCTGTAGTCATCTAGCTCCCAGGTTCCTGCATTCTTGTAGCTTTGTAATACTAGTAGGAACGAAACCATATAACACATGTGGTCATAATCCTCCGAGGTGCCTGTAGTCTTGTAGCTTTGTAATACTTACATCCATTTAACACATGTATTCTTGTAACTCCGAGATTCCTGTAGAGTTGTAGTCCTGTAATGTTTTTGGAAATGCAGCAATATAACACTTTTAGTCTTGTAGCTTTGAGTTTCCTGTATACTTGTAGAACTGTAATGTTTTTATAAATGCTGATATAGCATCTGTAGTCTTGTGGCTTTGAGGTTCCAGTTGTCTTGTAGCCCTGTAATGTTTTTAGAAATGCAGCAACATACCACATGTAGTCATGTAATTCCGTGTTTTCTGTAGTTTTTCAGCTCTGTAATACTTGTAGAAATGCAACCATGTAGCACATTTAGTCCAGTCCTCTGATAGTTGTAGCATGTAGCCCAGTATAGTTGCGGTTATCAACAGCTGGTGTCGATACTCGATACCTAGTCAGATCGATACACGGCGGACAACGTTGATAACCCTCCAGCCATGTGTGTTCACCCACACTAGCGGCAGACACGCTACTACTGTGGGTGGTAAATTGTTTTTGTAAATTACCAGTTTAGTTGGCCCACGTGGCTCGCTACGTGTCTAAAAAAATAGCTACTGTGGTGGTTAATGCACTTTTTCAGTTAAAAAAATGACATTTTTCATTATTTCACTTAAATAAACTATAAACTTTCAGTAAAATATTGTTATGTTTCAAAAAGTACGATACTCCTCTGTAAATTTAATGTTAGTTTAAGCACACAATGATTTTCAGAATCGAAATACGGAAAAAATAAAATATACATTTTTTACTCCTTAATTATAAAAAATCTGTTCAGCAATGACGGAGGAGTTACGTTCACAAGAAACTAACTGCACCTTGAAATTGAACATGTTAGTTAATATTAATAAAATATATATTTAAAGACCTACTACCGTATAACCATTTTCATACACACTTTGATTTCTTACAACTTTAACTGTTGAACGAAAAATGTTTTATTAAATATACCAGAAATCAAATTTCAATTAATTAGGATCAGGAATTGTCGTAAAATGTAAATAACTATTTCACCTTTTACCCGCAGAACGAGACCTTTGCCTGTTTTAATTGGAAGAGCAATTGATAATGAAATAAAACCGACGTTCGGATATTATCGAACAGTTCAGAAACGTGGCAATTAAATCCAGAGCCGCCGCGAGTGACATCCCCCCGCCTTGGGGCTTAAATCCGCCGCCGCGCCGAGGAAATAAAATATGAGCAGTGCCGGAGCCGCGCCGTGTGCCGCCGAGGTGGTTTATAACTCCCCCCCGGCAACCACGTCATACCCCACGACAACCTCCTCCCACCACCAGCTCGCGACCACCAGCTCGCCACTCTACACTTTATCATCGGCAATTCCGTGATATATTTCGTATTAGGCTTGTAATAAGAATCTTTATTTCTTAACATTTTTCATTACTATACTAGGATAAAGAAACTGTGATATTTACAATGCCAAACAATACTATCAGTTTCAATTATAGAATGCCCACCTACATTATTGGTACCTATTACAAAATTATTCAAAATTCATGTTCTTACTACAGGATATTTTAACTTCAAGTAATTAAGTGGAATTTTGGTCAGGAACTTATGACTTATTCACGCACGCTTTTGTGACTTAGTCAAATCTCCCGACTATCCTTGCCTCAACGATCTTCTTCTTCAAAAATTGACTCCAAACTTATTCAATGACACTAAAATACAACTTTATCTACAGTTTCGTGCCTGTAGACTAACACAGACATTACAGGCCCTGCAGCGGTGCTACAGCATTACTACAGCTAACTATTAGAAGAAATCGTTTTCCTCAAACCGGAAAGCCTAAGAAGCTTTGTTTTCTATGCAGAAAAATATTTCACTCATTCTAAATCACAGTTTATTTTTACTTCTTGTTAGATTTAAGCAGGTGACTTCCTGGCGATACTGCATTAAGATATTTATCGCTCGAGGAGATTTTAGAGTAAGTTTTTATCCTAAGTTTGTCAACAGAATATAAGCTGTTTACCCTAGACTAGCCTGTTTTCAAAAATGAAACAAAAATTAGCTGCCCGAAATTTAGGACATGCTGAACAGTTATTGATGACGACAAATCAAAATTCCCAACAGTGTGACTCCTGGTATGTCATTGTTCCATTCAAGCTTGTTTTTATAAAATTACAATTTTTGAATTAACTCGATAAAAAATTGTGTAAAAATATTGCGACTGAAAGTGTAGCCTTTAGACAATTAAACAGTTATGAACAATCCAAATTACGTACTGTTATTTAGTCGTAATATCCTTGGTGTGGTAATTATTTAATTTTTGGTAAAATTACTCAACATGAATATGACTGGAAAAAGTGACAGGCTTCGTCTAAATGTCAGCATTCAGGAAAACAAGCTCAAAGTAAGGTTTTATTTCCTACGGTCCTCTTCCACGAACGTCCGGCGCACCGTCCCGCACGCGCTTTCAAAGTTTTATTTCTGTCGAGCGGCGCGGCGGCGGCGGGAGTGCCAAATTTCGGCGGGAAGCGATGAGCCGGCACGTGGCGCAAATAACCAGTAATTACTACACCCGGCCCGAGCGAAGATGGGCGATATGCAGAACAGTAGCGGAGAGCGAGGCGAGATCGGGCCTTCCTGCGGGGGACAGGGTGTAATTGGCTGTGGCGGCGAGGCGGTGGCGCGTGCCTGCAGTGGTAGCTGTCGCCGCTAATGGGCGGGGGGAGCTGCCCCCCCACACTCCCCCCTCGCCAACACTCAGCCGAGATGTACGCGCTCCACGCCACCGACCGAACCATCTCTCTCCGTCCTTACTTTCTCTTTCTTTCCGACTTTCCTGCAGGCTGTCACATTAATGATGCCTCTTTATTTATTTACCTTCAATCTTGGCGATAATAAAACAATTTGAAGACGTATGGAATGTCGTGGGTTTTGTATTCCCCGTGATATATTTTTATTAATACAGTATAAATAAGGGGAAAGAGTAATTTTTAGAATAGACTAGACTAAGTATTAAAAAATATTATTGTAATTTATCTACTTTATCATTTATATCGTTTGTGTGACTGTATTTTGTGAATTATCAACGACATACTCATTTTTAACGTTTTATTTCACGTAAAAAGCTAACTAATTATGTGCAAATTAAAACATGTATTATTTTAATCAAGTGAGAGACCAAAACAATACGTTAATTTTATAATCATTATATTATTTATATTTTATATATATATATTTATAATATTATTATATATATATAAAATGTCTGTGAACACGATTATCCTCGAAAAATCCGATCGAGACCAAATTGGTAGAGACGTGTATCCTACAAATGCTCGGACGAGTTCGTAAACCAGACATATCGGTCAATGGAACGGGTAGTTTGTTTTTGACCCCAAAATGGGGTTTTTTGCGTTTTTTCACATGTAATTTTTAAAAATACAATTTTATATTTCACCATTGATCGCATAAAAAATACACAATTAAGTTCCTAAAGTTTTCTCTATCTTCAACGTACCGAGATAAAAAAAAATCTAAACACAGTACGTGATTTGAGGCTCCAATGTTAATCATGGAGATAAAAAAAAATTAATTTTCACTTATTATCTAATATATGAAACTTTATATTCTTCATGGATGAGATCCAACATTTGTGCTAAAAAATCATAGTTTATGTGTTTATCATGGCAGCAAACCTGCATACTCATTTCCCATGTTAATCATATGGAGATTAGGCAAACTCCTATAAATTTATGGACAGATGATGATGAAAGTTTGGTATAAATGTTAAAAATAAAATTTTTGATGGTAAATGGCTACTTTCAGTGTTCCTTACAGCACAAACCACTCACTCTTTCCCATTATTAATCTTAAGAGAATAGGAAAATTCTCATGTTTATCGACAATTTTGAAAACTTGTCATATATTATTAATTATTATTATTTTATTGATTGAAATTCGCTGATACGCAAGTACGTATTTAACGTTTATTTCGAATGACTGCATTGACCTTAAAATTTATAGCAAACTAATTATTTAAAAAATGTCATAGTAAATTATTAGTGTAATTAATTCAAGCGGTGAGCTAATAAATATAATACCATAATTTTATAATCATTAATGATTCATTGATTTAGTTTATTTCAAATTTTCAAATATTGAAATAATATATTTAAATTCATCGTGAATAAAATGTCTATGCATGTTTTCTTCTGTCTTATCCTCTTGACTGCAACTTCCATATTTCGATTCGAGATACAAAAATAGTTTAACCTGTTATCACTGCAGTACTGTAGTGTAAACCTGGCTGTTCATGAGCACCATGAGATGTCACGTTGCTTCTTGTAGATGCATCCTTCCACCACTTGATATGCAATGCAAAAGGCAGGGCAGTCACGCGTACAGTGTTCTCGGTACTGCAGGCGCCAACAATGCAATCCCGCATGACGCGGCGTCGCGTCGTCTACAAAACTGGCATGCCTCCCCTGTTGTACACACGTGTTAGTGACGTAACCGTGATAATAAAAAAACGTGTTTTAGTGAACAACTCAAGATCATCCTTTTGTGAAAATTATCCGCGACCTTAGAAAAAAGTGTAAACTAACTTCATCATTCCAGTCTACGAGGTTTTCGTTCTGTTTCGTTTTCCCAAGTAAATATTGAGCTATATTTCAGAAAATATCTTATTCACCCTATCAAAATATACAAACACTAAAAATTGTTTGTTGTATAAACAATCGAAATTAGGAATATAGTTGACTTTATATGTAAAGTTTGGTTTACTTGACAACATTCATGTTGAGTAATGTCTAAACTCATTGTGAGGTGTTTTCTTATCACATTCGCGTTACCAAAAATGAACTGCCAGACAATCACATCCAACCGGCCGTCATATATTTGAAATATATAGGCCTAGGCCTATGATTAGTTTATAAACTTGGAGTTAAAATTCGTCCCGGTGTTGTATTATAATTTGAATGTTCGCACAGTAAAATTATTGTACTGTTCATTCTTTCTTGTACCTGTACTTTGTATTGTTTTGATTAACAATGGACACTTAGAGCCTAATGTTATTGTTTTTAGCGAATTTCCCATAGGGAAGAAGCTATTACCGTAGGTCTCATGAACAAGTTAACAACCATGTTATTTTTTCTTTAGGTGCCCAGAGACCAAAAACAATAGTCGTTAAAATTTTTATATATATATATATATATATATATATATATATATATATATATATATGTGTCTGTGAACACGATAACTCTCGTAAAAATGGTCCGATCGAGACCAAATTTGGTAGAGACGTGTATTCCTACAAATGCTCGGACGAGTTCGTAAACCAGACATATCGGTCAATGGGAACGGTAGTTTGGGGGGGTTTTGTACCCCAAAATGGGGTTTTTTGCGTTTTTCACATGTAATTTTTAAAAATTTCTAATTTTATATTTCACCATTGGAATCAGCTTAAAAAACAAAAGTAAAACAAATTAATTTTAAAGTTTTTCTCTATCTTCAACGGTTACCGAGATATAAAAAAATCTAAACACAGTACGTTGTATTTTTGAGGCTCCAATGTTAATCTTATGGAGGATTAGGAAAAATTAATTTTTCACTTATTATCTAATATTTTTGGATGAAACTTGATATTTAGCTTCATGAGGTTGAGATCCATACATTTGTGCTAAAAATCATAGTTTATGTGTTTATCATGGCAGCAAACCTGCATACTCTTTTCCCATGTTAATCATATGGAGATTAGGCAAACTCCTTTATTTATGGACAGATGTTGATGAAAGTTGGTATAAATGTTAAAAATAAAATTTTTGATGGTATAAATGGCTACTTTCAGTGTTCCTCACAGCAGCAAACCTACTCACTCTTTCCCATTTTAATCTTATGGAGAATAGGCAAATAATTCTCATGTTTATCGACAGATTTTGACATAATTGTCATATATAAAAAATATTAGAACTAGGCTAAGTGATTTACAATTGCATTTTCCATTTTATGCGACTACTATTTAGTAAACTGGATACAATCTTATCTGTTATAAATATGTTTTAGCTCACAATTATAAACAATGATACAAACATTTGAGCAAACATATGTTTTAGACCTCCGAGATCTATTTATGTTAGTCTATTTTCTTTACAATCATAAATCAATGAAGCGGTCGATCTTCCCCAAACGCGGTGTGAAACAAGGTTGCAAATAATCCTATTTCACAACCTATTAATTGTATTCACAATGAGCCATAATCAGGATTTTATAAAGGATAGAAATTGCACTCAGCTGGAATGTTACGTTCTGATTATTATAGACGAAAAGTTTTAACCCTTTGCGCCCGAATGGCCTGCAGAGCCTTTCAGGTCGTAGGCCTATGGAAGTTTCTCTGTGTCAGGTATTGCGCCGCATTCTGCTCACTGTGCTACACCAGCTTGTATTGGTATTATTTTCTGTTTTTTAAAATACGATAAGGACAAGGTTTTTACAAAGTAAAAGCCCAAATTTACTTTAAATAACAATGTTGTAATGTTTTATTGAGTACCAATGAAATGACAAAAATAGTGAAAAATGAATTTTGCTAAATACTGTAAACTATAATTATATATTAATATATAAAAATGAACAACTGTTGCTAGAGCTACTATTCATAATTGTCTTTTTCCTATTGAACTAGGCTTTGATTTACAATTTCATTTTCCCTTTTACTAGGCTGTAGCTACTATTTAAAACTGCCTTTCCCCTGTAAAACTAGGTTTTGTTGAATGCACATTGACGACTGAGCAGTGTTTTACCACGAAAGTCAATGCTGAAAACATTGCAAACATCAATTTTAACTTGCTATAAATCTAGATATTGTAGCAGTTTAGTGGAGAAACCTACCGTTGAAATACTAAAATATGTAGAATGGCCACCTGAACTGGCCAGACAAGCTGCCGAGGAAATCGGTAGTGGCCAACACTGTTGGCCGTACGACCTCTGAGGGCTATGCTAGTAAAACCTATGAGGAGTTTACATAGAAAATGGCAGTGTCCATTCGAATATAGAGGAACTTTCTTAAAATACCTTTGATAGGGCAAAGGGTTAAAATACTCAGTTGTAAGTGATGATAAAGTAGTTATTTATTTTAAACGTGTACGCTTGCCTTAAATTGTTTACTGAGGCGAGACGTGCCAGTATTAGAACAATTTTCAAACACCGTTTACGGTGCAATTCTAACCTAGTTAAGCCGTCCTAAACAAGATTATTTGTACCCTCTGTGCTGCTCGTGTTTCCTGACTCAGCAATGTTATTTCCTAGCGACGATGCGGATTTTACACAGGATAGATCGCCTTCTCTTGACTATCTCTTTGACCTTTACAAAGCGTCTAATTTGCTTGGCATTGGAGAATTTGTTTTCGTTTATTTTCATATTCTACGTTCATTTTTTGTAAAGACACACCATTAATTTTGACACAATTCGCGGCGTGTTCGGGAGACAAAGGTGACAAAGACAGAAGTCAATTAGCAAGGGTGCTGTCGGGGACAAGCTGCGACCCGTGGGTGTGTGGGTGGAGGGGAGATGATGGGTGATGGGGCGGTGGAGGGGAGGGGGCGCTATCACCACCGATGCATTGTTGAAGCCGTCTGGCTCTGGCCGTGTGGCCGGATCGATCGACATTATGATCGGCTGTGCGAGTGTGCGGTCCCGCTCTGATCTGCCTCTGCGAGAAGTGAGAGAAAATGAACGTTAGGCCTTCCTGCCAACGTTTAATGATGACCCTTCATCTGTTAAATGATTTTTTTTGGTAAATTTGTGAAAAAACAAATTCCTCATGGATTTGAATATGGAAACCCACACTATTTTAAGAGACAGAGGCTATTCTCACGTAGACGTGCGCCGTTACCGCACACGTCCGTCCCACAATATGTCTTTGATAAATGCGTCTTTCTTAGAAAAACAAGTATCTAAGATTAGTAGAGGTTAATCGATAGCTGAAGTGGCATCTTTCATATCCATGCAAAGAACCTATCCACACCCGAGTATCAATATGTTTATTTAGACGTGCGAATAGACTCTTCGTTTATATGAGGGAACCAACCTCTTTTACCTATAAGTGTCCCTCCTCACATAGACTACAGAGATGTGGAACGCATCAATATACAATTATAATGATCAACCGACATACTTTATATGCTTTTAACTGAAATGGCAACCTACCCAGGTAGGTATTTTAAGCAAAGTTTGAATGAGAAATAAGTGTAGGATGATTGTGGCGCGATCTTGTAGTCTTTTTACTGACTAAGGCTGACATGTTCCTTAGACTGAACTGTTAATTAATAGCCCAACAGCCGATGGCATAACTAAGGGACCTAAAGCTTAACGTGGAGTCCGAACCACTGCTTTTGAAATACGAACTGGATTAATTTTGAGGATGGTCTTTGCGGATTAACGTAGTATTCGATAGTATGGACGTTAATACACACAAGAGAACACTACGCCCACTCGCTCACAACTATCAACATTTAATTGATGTGGAAATACTTACTACCGGTACATAGTTATTAGTAATTATGACATAAATACTAGGTGGACAGTATTAGTAAAAACTGATTGGCAACTCCATGATCTGACTCAGGTTCGAAGTTGGACACGCTAGAATCTCACCTGATAACACGGTTGAACCAACAGCCTACTCTACTCAACGCTATGAAATAAAATTGGGTCGGGGCATGTGGGGTGATAGCTCCCAACCAGATACATACAATATAAACGAGATTTTAATATTCTAGAAAACTGAACATGGTCGGTTTTAATAAAAAAAATTAAGTACTAAAAGTAAGTACAAAAAACCATTCTCTTTCAATATTGGAATGCTTTATCTATATTACGTGTTATACCAACGTGAGTACAATTTTCTATCGTCTATCAAATTCTGTTTACTTTGCGCTTTTAATACTAATAATACGTTGTAAAGTAAGATTCTTGGAAACCTTAATTTGCGATATAACGCGACTGGCGTAGATCAGCCGTTATAGGAATGTGTATGAAGAAATCATAAGCCACAGGTCACTGCCATCACTTTAGATCAACGAAGGTTACAACATAAATAATCTCAAACGTGTAGAAAGGTAAAGAACAACTACACTGCCCAACTGTGTTAATACTGGAACAGGAATAATTCTACATGTTGGTTGTTTATCTGTGGGTCGGGGCATGTTGTGGGGTGATAGCTCTCAACCAGATTACGCGTATTAAATCCAAACTGAATTTGTGTTATGGGGTCGGGGCATGTGGGGTGATAGCTCTCAACCAGATTACGCGCAGCAGACCTGCGTACTCGCATGTGGGGTGATAGATCTCAACCATATTACGCGTCCCCGCCGCCAACACTAACATGGGAAAAGAGTATGCAGGTTTGCTGCCATGATAAACACATAAACGGGCATGTGGGGTGATAGCTCCCAACCAGATTCGGTAACCGTTGGAGATAGAGAAAAACTTTAAGGAACTTAATTGTGTAGTTTTTTAAGCTGATTCCAATGGTGAAATATAAAATTAAAACTTTTTAAAAACTACATGTGAAAAACGCAAAAAACACCAATTTGGGGTACAAAACCCCCCCAAACTACCCGTTCACATTGACCGATATGTCTGGTTTATGAACTCGTCCGAGCATTTGTAGGAATACACGTCTCTACCTAATGTGGTCTCGATCGGACCATTTTTACGAGACTCTGGGCACCTAAAGAAGAAAAAATAACATGGTCCCGGGCTTAAGTCTCGCCATGAGACCTACGGTAATAGCTTCTTCCCTATGGGAAATTCGCTAAAAAGAAGAAGGTTATCATTATTTCCAGAGCAAAAGTATAATTTTCTTTGGTTAGGTGGTTATTCCACAATACTGTCACTTCGTTTTATCAATATCTTATTTCTGTTAAACCTCAAAGGAATCACTTTCGAAGCTATACTGGATACTGAATACTACACACAATCAACTGAATATTGGATAATGGTTACTTAATACTGAAGATACTGATTACTATACTCCTCTTCTGTATACCCATCAGCCAATCAGTCCAATCTTAAAAAAATATAAGCACGCCGACCATATCTACAGCTTTCTTGAGAATTCGATTCTGTGGAGGCTGTATGTAGCACAGCAATTAACTCACTTTAAAAGTGATCTCGTATGTGGACCGTCGCCAATGGTTGAATAATTTTATTGCTGTTGAAGAAATAAAAAATAAAAGGGGTGAAAGAATTTCCAGTGCAGACAGAAGCACTCGTACACTCCCTCAAGTGACACCTCGTTATAATGTCAATATTGGATTCCCACAACATCGCAGCACTTCACTACGAGAGTCATGTGAGTAGCTAGGCTGTTCTGTGTTCTTATCCTCTGAAGTCTGCAGTCTACCCCACGGCTAAATCCACTTCGGCGTTCTAGAATAACATTGCCAAGGTAAGGAAAATGTAAAAAAATACTCAAGATGGTATGTCCAGTTTAATCGAAAAATTGAGCCAGGCTTACAAGGTCACCACTTTTCTTCAATTACTCACATAAAAAAGCGTTAGGTCTAAAATACTATACGGTAAGATGAGTACCTAAAACGTATATCTAAATATATAAAACAAAGTCGTGTTAGTTACACGCATTATAACTCGAGAACGGCTGGACCGATTTTTATGATCTTTGATTTTTTTGATTCGTCTCTGCTCCGGTCATGCTTTAGGCATATTCAGTTTCCATAAATTAAATTAGTTTCCATTTTATAGCGTTTTAAATTTCTAATGTTATCCTTATGGGGACTAAGTTTGTTTACAAATTATCTACAATCAAAACATTTGGTTTCTTAAACCAGCTGTTGGTTTACTGTCCGTCAGCAATTTGCTTTACTACCCAATGCCATCTGAATCATTCATGGTAAATATGTGCTGTACAAAATGAACAGCATTATTCGCCACGTTAATAGTTTACGGTTTTTGGGAATTATGTACTGTGTTTATATTCCTTTATTTTCTGTATGATTAAAAGTCACGTATTTATATGTTTGCCGAATAAAAAATAATTACAATGTTTATACATATTGAGTGTAATATAATAATCAGCTGTTGTATATTTAAAGCTTTCACAACGAAGCCGCAATGCTAATTGACTTCAGGACATGGAAAATCTTAAAGGTAATATGTATTTACTGTTAGCCGTTACGAAGTTCGCCGGGTCAGCTAGTTCTCTATAAAATCCTGTTTACTGCGTATTGCTAATACAATTAATTAATTACACATTACAAAAGGTTTTCTTCGAAACCTTGGTTTACGTTAGTGAGAACTGGGAGGCACACTGAAGGACCAATGACTAAACCCGAGCTGACTTTCTTACCTATTCAGAGGGGAGTGGACGGCGGGTGCAGTGTAGGGATTGATTAATGAGGTATCACGCTTGCACCCTCGGCCCGCACAACCCCGAACTAACTCAGTTACAGATACAAAAATTGTCACTAACAAATAGTACAGTAGAGTAGTACTAAAGGCTGCACTTCCGGAAGAGGTTTTATATAGATGTTGGGTTTCTTTGTGTAAAATTAAACCTTTTACGTAGGACAGTTCGAGTATGACCTACCAATTCGGATTTCAGAAGGGAAATTCAACAATTTCTGCCCTATATAGATTCACAAACCAAATATTACAGTCTTTGGATGAATCGCGGAGGACGATGGGGGTCTTCTGCGACTTATCCAAGGCTTTTGACTCGGTGGATCACAAGATTCTTTTGAACAAATTGTGTCACTATGGCATTAGAGGAATGGCTTTGGCTTGGTTTGAGTCATTTCTCTCAAACCGATTTCAACAAGTTAAATTAAATAGTTCCTCTGGTCCTGTGTGTTCGTCTTTCAGGCTCATAAAGCGAGGAGTTCCACAGGGCTGTATACTATCTCCAATTTTATTTTTACTTTATATTAATGATCTTCAGGCCAAGGAAAGTGGATGCCAAATTACAATGTTTGCGGATGATGTATCAGTTTTGATAAGGGGTGATAATTTGGAAGATATGAAAGAGAAAGTTACGTCTTCGATGAACTCGTTGAAAGAATGGTTCGATTGTAACGGCCTTTTTTTAAACACCATCAAAACAAAATATATACATTTCAAATTAAATAACAAAGCCAATGATGAAATAAACTTTGTTTCAAATCACCCTCTATCATCTTCTAAATTCTTGGGTTTAACTTTTGATCAAACTATGAGGTGGCAAAGTCACATTCACGGTATTGCAAATAGGTTAAGTTCATCTCTATTTGCCATCCGGATTCTAAAATCAACTTGTGATAAAAATGTGTTGATGGATGTGTATCGTGGTTACGGTGAGAGCATTATTCGTTACGGGATTGCTGTTTGGGGAGGGGGTACAGATTTAGAAAAAATATTCAAAATTCAAAAAAAAATCTTGAGAGTCATGTTTGGTCTGTGCCCTCGTCATCCATGTAAAAGTGTATTCATTGAATCTGGTGTTCTCACGGTGTACGCTTTATATATTCAAGAAGTTCTCCATTTAACTTTCAAAAATAAAGATTTATTTACAAAAGTAGGGAACTTCCATGCTCACAATACGAGACATGGGACAAACCTGGCATATCCTCTCCACAGAACCAATAGTTATGAAAAGAGCCCAGCATATAGAGGGATCAAATTTTTCAATAAATTGCCTGCTACAATAAAATCAATCACCTCTCTGAACCATTTTAAAAAAGAAGTAAAGAAATTTCTCCTATCAAAAGCTTTTTATTCTATTGCAGAATTTTTAAACACTTGACTTGTTTTGAGACAGATTATTTTCATTTATGTATTATGTTAGGTTAATTTATGTCTAGTTACCATATAATATAAAATTTATGACAATACACGATATTTGTAACAAATACTATTGTTCAAATCTTATGTGTAAATAAAGTACTTATGACTTATGACTTATGTTAAAATTACACGTAGGAGTTACAATATGACCTGTACATAAAATCCTATGTTGAACATGCGAAACAACCCAAAACGGATTTTTAAACATTCTACATATAATATACCCATTTTATCTCTATGCTGTTGACAAAGACCAGCTTATTAATGTTTCAGGCTTGATAAATTATAAATCATAAATTATTGGCCTAATGAACAAAGAAAGCTGAATTGTGAAGGATCTCAAAATTGAGTTAACACTTTGCTTAGGATAAAGATTTAACCAGTAATCAGTGACTGGACTTGACCAAATCACAGATTAGGTCACGTTGGATGTTGAGAGATGGTCGGTTGTAGTGTTCTTTGTGTGATAATACACTATTGAATACTGCGTTAATCCGCAAAGTCCATCCTCATAATTAGACCAATTCGTAATTCAGAAGCCGTGGTTCGAATTCCACGTTAAACTGTATGTCCATTAGTTGCCATCGGCTGTTGGGCTATTAAATCGCGCCACAATCATCTTACACGCAATCCTCATTCATACTTGGCCTAAAATACCTAGATTTTTGTATGGTTGCCGTTGCCATTACAATGATCTAATCTAATCTTCAGACTATAAGGGAAACTGTAACCGTTAAACCTTTCGGCCAGCCTCGCCCTTTGGGGAGTGATCAATCTTTACCGGTACTAATTTTCGTCCGATCTCTCTAAATGACCAAATCTGTAACAGCAGGCCTACCTCGCTACTGCGTAGTTCTGGTAACGGATAACCAGGATTGTCTACAGGGAGGCCACTCTTGTCAGAAGCGTTGTAGATTTCTGGGTGAGGATAAAATTCAAATTATGTTCATTATTTTAAAAAACTAACTTAGACTGATGAATAGATAAAACTAGTGGTATTTACATGAACTAAAACATATTATGGTACGAAAAACATGGAAATAAACAATCGGAGGTGTGCTGGTTTAGCGCACGCATAAGAGATTAAATACAGCACGCGATTGGAAACAACGTAATGGTTGATGACGAGCTCCCACCCCCCCTAGCGCTGAGCTGTGGGGCCAATTAATTGCCGAAGCTGGCGGCAGAGTTCGCCAGTGACAATTACCGCTACGTCCCGCTTCAGCTCGGCTGCCTCTGTCGTCTGCTCGTTTGCTCGCCTGGATCCGGAAACTCTGTCTTTACAACTCCTGGGCTGTCAGACTAATGTCGAACCTACGTTTGCAAATTAGAAATTATGTATTGTAAAAGCATAGTTCACTGTGATTATAGTAAAAGTTTAAAAAAGCTCAGCATTAGACCAAAGTAATATCATTATGGATATAATGACATGCAAAATCAGCTGATTGATCCATAAAGATACTGTAGTGCGTTTTAATGGCCAACCTCAAATGTGAGTTTTGAACCATTCACAGAATAAGAACAACGTAATTCGCACATCTTCTGATTACTCCAAGAATGAAATATAGCCTACACACAACATTTTTTATACCCTGGATATTGCAATAGTCGTAGAAAAATTAAACATTGTTTTTGAAAGTCTGAATATTGTTGGACGTAGATAAAATAGTGTATGGAACGATTGTATTATGCTTTAAAGCCACTCGTGATATATTTATTAAATTAATTACATCTCACTCGAGGCTTTAAGAGTACATACATCGTTACGTAAACTACTACAAGAACATCAAATTACGTGTTGCATAAGGATATTATACTTTTTATAGAAAACCCGACGTTAGGGTATGATCGGCGTCTTGTCTTCCGTTCTCCATCAGGATGACCTACATTCACCCTTCACAGCCGCATCATGAGATATGACAGACTTCTAAAATATACAAGATCTCCAACTGACACAGGATATACCGCTGCATTAGAGCATGCCGGGTGACAACCACCGGATGGGAGTTATCGGCGTCTCTATCACCCGTCGACTGACAAGATGACCCACATTCTCCCATCACAACCGCATCATGCGACACTGCCAAAATAAACAAGACCTTCACCTGACACAGGATATACCGCTGCATTAGAGCATGCCGGGTGACAACCACCGGATGGGTGTTATCGGCGTCTCTATCACCCGTTGTCTGACAGGATGACCTACATTATCCTAATGTTGTTAGATATTTCGCAATATGAATATGTACATATTCAGGACAAATTGTATAATATTTATGTATCTAATCATTAATAATTATTGTGGTTTATCGTATATTTTCAGGACTTTTCTGTTTAAAGTTTCAGTTTAAAATAAAGAATGTTTTCGCTACATCACAGGGAATAGATAGTTGGCTCGTACCTTACACCTCGTTTGTCGTTTGTCCACCCTTTGTTATTCCTCGACATAAATATAGCGTTGAAGTTGCCAGTAGAACATTGAAAGTTACCTTTATTCTCTTTAACTCCATTTTATGAATTTATAAGTTTAAAAAAACATTTTATGAGTTTCTAGAAAAACGAACACGTAACGTTTTACTTTTAAACAATAAAACACAACTCGCGTTTAACGGTTAGTTTATAAGTACTTGGAGATGCGTTGAGAATTGCGGAGTCGATTTCCAAAATCATTTAGGGTGGCTTGACGTCGGGGATCGGTTCGTATCGACCGAGACCGCAGGCTTATCCGACCCTTGTCCTACTGCACGTGATTGTGAACCCTGCCCTGCATTCAGCCCAGCCTCCTACAGCGCGGGCTTTGTCAAATCAGTTCTCCCCCACCCCCTCGACATCCTAACTCATCGCGAGCCAGAGACGGGCGTGATAAACGCATTCTCTACCGACAAATATCTTCGCGCGAAATCACATCGCTGTCACAGAACGTTCGGGCGAACGCCGTGAAGCATTGAAATGCGAGGGTAAATAATGACTGATGTTCGCCAAATGGCCGGTAGAGTTCGCTGAATTGATAATTAACGTTCCAGAGCGCAATCAGCTCGGTTATGGCTCACTTATGGGATTAATTACGGACGTGAAACACTTCCATTTTGTTTTATTACAGTTATTTATTTTTCATGGGACGTGTGCAAGAAAATAATATTTTACTACTACTGTCTATTGTACCAGATATTTCAACTTCATCTTCATTAATCAAATTATAGCTGTGCATTTCTTATAATTATTATTATTTTTACGTTTTATAACACAGAAAAGGCGAAATGAGTATGATTTCATTTTATGCCTGTCTGTACCTCTGTAACTATACATAATACCTGAGGAAGTAATTGGCCAGGTGTTGATGACCTATCGAGGAGCCTAGACATTTAGTGTTCTATTTGTAATAAATGCTGAGGATATTAAAACTATTCAAAAAGTAACAAGCAATAAATATAAAATGCAATCAATATCCATGGAAACTAGTGTTGTTATAATGCAAACTATTTTCAAATACACACTAAATAGGATACACTATTGATAGAATTTAGGAGCCATCATAGAGTTTTATATTTTGAACATGTGAGCGAACCCGGACGTCTTGAGACAAATACAGACGACCTTCCATCCGTTGTGCGTATCCATCGAGTTGCAGAACCACCCAGTAACTAACCGCGCAAGCAGCTGAAGCTAGGTTCAGAAGAAAAAGGATTTGATAAAAAAGAAGATGAACATAAATAAAATAATTCATTATTAATTGATTAATTGAATTAATGTACCACAGTGAACGTTCTGATATCGAAAGAAACAAAATTAAATACTCAGTTCTAGCTAACGAAAAAGATGTGATTTATACTAACTGGTATTTAACTAAAACTTTTGACTGAAATGGGTAATTCTACTATGAGATCTATTTTCTATTGTCCATCCAACCAGAATTAACGCAGATACCGTTCCAAGGATTTGTCATCGGGACGACTGTACCTTACTGTAACACAGTCTGGGATTAACTGTTTGCAAAACACTTGACTGGGCAGACACGTTGGTGAATGCTTGTAAAAAGACGTTCTCTGCTATCCACACTCTGAAAAATGCATCGACTTTTTCCATTTCACATCAAAATTCTACTCATTAAATCACTTAAGTTTCTAGATTTCAGTAACTGCAACCCTGTAATACTGGTAGTCTAGCAAACATAATTACAACGTGCTCAAACATTCGTTTTCTGTATAATCTTCGTTGAGACGACATTGTCACACCCTGTTCCATTCAATCTGCTCTGAATTGAGAGAGAAATTAAGAGCGTTATCTATCTTAGCGTTAAATTAAATTTTTTGGTGGAAGGCGCAAGAAACGCCCGCTCTGGCTCGTAAACGCTTCGTATTCCTCGACACGATGCTATGCAGTTCCATATCCATCATAACTGACACTTTACTTGTGTGACTGCCGTGTAGCTTTGCCACTTCACTTGTCAGAAGCTCCGTGTAACTTCATTCGTGATGAGCACCGTGGCAGAACTACATCACACGGTGTTCACCACAAGTGAAGTTCCAAGACCACTAGGAGCTCTACACATATGAAGTACCACAGCTACACGGTTCTCTACACAAGTGAAGTTACATTGAGCTTCTGATAAGAGAGGTGACATAGCTTCACAGCACCACACAAGTGAAGTGCAGTTACAAGGAGCTCTACACAATATGTGAAGTACCACAGCTGCACGGTTCTCCACACAAGTGAAGTTACATGGAGCTTCTGACAAGAGAGTTAACGTAGCTGTACGGCGCCACGCAAGTGAAGTTACACGGAGCTTGTATTAATTGAAGTGCCAAAGAAGCTCAACAAAATATGTGAAGTACCACAGCTGCACGGTTCTCCACACAAGTGAAGTTACATGGAGCTTCTGACGAGAGGTGACGTAGCTGCACGGAGCTTGTAACAAGTGAAGTGCCGCAGCCTCACATTGTGAGCGACGTAACAACCGGGCTGGAGCGGAGCAACGGTCGTTTGGCACAAAACCAGCGACACGCTCTCTGTGGGGCAATTACTGCGCGTGATGTGGGTAATTGAGAGGTGGGAGGGGTGAGGTTTGGGGGGGTAGGTGAAGCGGCGGCTGCCTCTCGTCTCTCGCCTGCTCCTCGTCCCTAGATGCCGCCGGATACAACTGCTCTATTGAAACTGAGAAAACTGTTACTCTACTTGTTCGGTGCTTCACACGGTACAATAATCATATCGAAAACATATTCTCTCCCTCGGTTAAACCCTGTTAAAATTTTGTTACTATTAAATTTGCTTTATTTATTCATCTGTTAAGCTCTTATACACGGTTTAAGTTTAGTAATAATTAAGATTCGTGTTTGGCTTCACCAGGATTCCTGTTTATTCAGATTTTAGTTATTTTTATCGATTTAAAAATCGTATAACTATTTATTTGTGTTGTAAATCACGAAATGAAGTTGAAATACAAATTACTCATACAATAAAGCAAGGAGGTATTTTATCTCACAATCACGCAATCCTCGTTTCCAAAATCAATTCAAAGACATTTCTAAATCGTCAAAGTCAAGTTTTCAATTCACATGCAACTATGTATACCACCTAAAAATGTATAAAACGTACAAGTGATCTTTGCAACTCTGCAGTAGGCCTATGTGTGTTCCCTCCTCGTGCGGGATGGTGGTCTCGTAGTCTAGCAGTAATGGTGACGCGGAGCCAGATAGGCATCAGCTGGATAGATATCAGAACGAGCAGTAAACAGTTTGGTCTGTCGCCAACGACGATCGTCAAGTCGTCAACGGCAGGTCTCCGATCGGTCAGATCCCTCCTCTCATTTTCGAGAGAAGATGTCATCATATATCAGTGAACGCCTCAAATCTTTCTACCATTTTTTATTAATTACAACTAATTTAACTCATCATATTGTTTTTCCTCTAATTTTTTTTACTTAGCAAACATCATAGATATCAAAAGTAAAATTGGTCTTGGGAATCGTAGTGTAACGGCAACTATTTTGTGGTTTTGCCTCTGCATTTTTATAGTCTAGCAGTAATGGTGACGCACCAGATAGGCATCAGCTAATTATAGAACGAGCAAAAACATTGGTCTGTAAACGAATAAGTCAAAGGTCTATCTATTGTGTGTTCCCTTTGCGGGATGGTGTCTCGTAGTCTAAAATGGTCCGGAGCAGTAGACAAATTGGTCATATAAACTAATAAACAGTGGCGTCAACGACGATCGTAGTCAATATGCACGGGTGTATGGTCCAGTCAAAATGGTAAAACCAGATCACATATAATATCAGAAATATAACATTTTTCTGTATGACGATTTAAAAATCTACCATTTTATTTTGTTGTATTATTTCTAGCAATTAACAAAAAATCATGATAATATAAACCAGTAAAATTTTTTTATAATTTAAATCGTAAATTATCAATTGTTTTTTGTTATTTTTTAGTAAAAATTATAATAATATTGGATAGATATAAACCAGCAAATTTTTATCTAAAATCGTAATGAATTAGATTTTTATGGCGGGATTTCTGTATTAAATATGTGATGAAATAATCATATAAATAAAATAATAAAATTTTTTAAACATCGTCAACTAACATGATCTTTTTTTTTTTATATTTCATTTCCATTTATGTGATAATTCTCGTTTTTAGTTATTTTTTTGGTATTTTTTTTTTTTATTATTAATTAAAATTTTTTACCTTCCCTATGAATTTTGATTTCTTATTATACCGATACATCTGTAATATAAAAATACATTTTCTGTACGACGATCGTCAAGTCGTCAACGGCAGGTCTCCGATCGGTCAGATCGAACGCTCTGCTCCAGCTTCTAGTATTTCGAGAAAGAATGTCAAGTCGCATCTATTCCAGTGAAACGCCTCAAATATTTCTACCATTTTTTATTAATTACAACTATTTTATTACAACTCATCAATAGGTACCTATTCTTGAATTGTTTTACATGTATATACGGGTACGATCCATCCCAACCACGCTAGCGTAAAACAATATTTCGTAGAATCCAAATGCACGTACTGGTTACTAGTTTTTTTTTTTTTAGAAAAACGCATTTTCCATAAAATATTGACGTCATGTGGGACGGATGTGTGCGGTAACAACCCGATTGGTCTCTGCCTTAGAAGAACCCTGTATTAGAACGACAATTAAACACTAATGCAAAGTAAACCTAATTTGATACAGGATAGAAAATAGGAGAACCATTTAATGTAAGGAGAAATATTACAATATTTCATAAGGAAGCTCGACCCAGGAACACAGGACAGCGCCGCGCTGCAACGCTGGGTCGGTAGTGTTTATATCAGAAGTGTTGGGAGGGTAGAGGGTGGAGGGTGGACCAGATAGTGCTAGGGGTGGGTGAGGGTGGCGTCTGCTATCATCAACGCGATATGGCTCGCGCCGCAGCAGCTGATTACGAGATAACGTCCTGGCTTCGGCCTCAGCTTGAATATCAACATTACGTCCATGGAAAGTACCATACAGATACCGGCTAAAGATATCTAGGGTCAGTACGTAGATAAAAAAGTTTATATCTGTACAATGTTTACGATAAGTATAGTATTTTTTAGACAAGTATTTTTTTAAGTAGCCGCTTTGTGCCAGCTGAACCCCGCTACTTCGCCACGGCCGCGCCGCGGTGGCGCGTGGGCCCTGTAATCCAACATTAAAAGTGCATTTTCTCGCTTATTCTTGGACGGATTTCATTCACCAAAGTACCGTTCAATTTGAAATTAAAATTTCAATCTTTATTCAATCTCTTTATTTTATGTAAACATTTTATAAAGTTAAAGGTTTTTTTGTTATTTAAATTAAACATTTTTAACCACCGCCATTTTGAAAATATAAAAGCAAACTAAATTATACTTTGAGAATATTTTTCTCTTTGGCAAATACATATATGTGCAAAGTTTGGTTTCTGTATCTTAAATAGTTCTTGATATAACGTTTTTGTATAAAATACAATATGGTGGCTAGCGGCTAAACGAAGGATTTTTCAACATATGTTTATAGGAACTTTTTTGTTTATTTTGATGAGTACTATCACTCCTTGAGGTTTGTCCCCGACTTTAATAAACACCCTATATATATAACACCTTGAACAACCTCCAACGTGTTCAGGAGGTTGAGTTATAAACCTCTATCATGGTCCCGGGCTTAGCTGTCACTCATGTGAATAGATCACTTTTCCATAGAAAATTCGCTAATAAGATATTTACATGTCAATTGGGATAAGAAATATCGATACAGTATTTGTTTTAATACGATGTTCGATATATGACCTTTGAGGGCGCCGCGCCACGCCCGACTCATTCGATCCATCGATATATTGTATCGATACATCGTTTAAACGTTAGAAAATTTACCTTTCTTCCAACTAAACAATCAAATAAGTACTGACACGGGCTTTGAAAATGAAAATGGTTTGACCATGTTTTGCAAAATACAATTGAACTGTCACAGAAGCTCCTTATCAAATACGTGATTTACCTCATTTAATAACTAATAATATTCATAGTTAAGTTTTTATCAACAAAGTAGGCTACTTTAATACAAAGACTGTATTAACTATCTTTTCTGTCTGCTGACGTATATCTTAAAACACACAGCTACCTTTATAAACCTAATCCTCTTTTCAAAAGCAAAGAAGGTGGCGATCTCTATTGGCAAATAATAAAACTCTTAGGTAAGATTTTTTGTTTTAAAAATCTTAAAATTGAGTAAATTTAAGTTTTAATATTTTAAAGCACAACCAAATATGTATCGCGTTTAAACATTTAGGCTCTTCAATTATGTTTAGATTTCCATGCTTCATTGAAAAAAGAATGGGTTGAAGATTATCCTTCAAGATATAGTTTCTCGCTTGTCAATGTTGTTCACTCGTATTTTAACTGGTACATTGACTTATGCTACTGCTGATGATGCTGCTGAGAATTTTCCATCGACGTAACTTCTTAATCCTGCTGACGGCGATTCGCCCGAGGGACATTCCGCAGTTAAAACTTTTCGCACAATTCCAAAGAGCTTAAACTGTTGAATTTAGTTACAGTACTTAGAACATGTAGAATTGGAATATTTGATGATTACTGAATAAAAATACAAAGTGTGTTTAGCTGTTATCAAACTTTTTGAGTGTTTTTACTTTACTCACGCCGCCTCAACTGCAGGTCGAAGCACTGGATCGATGGATGTGGTCAATTGCGGGTTCAATCCCGGCCCCAACCGCCAACGACGATCACATTGCTATTGCTGGATATTAATAAATTCATGTATGCTGTAATATAATTGTAGGTCTGCACTGTTTAAACAAAAATTGTGCTATTTAGTTTTGTTTCCTAGCAACCGATTGAACTTTTAAACCTTTTCAAGTATATTTAAAATTCCGTAGAGTATAATTTAGTTTCGTAGCAACGAAAAAATAAAAGCGAAAATTATTGAAGGAATTGTTAAGTTAAAGAAACTACATTTGTCTACTATAGTATTGTATATTAAGTATTCATATTGTTTTACTTCTTGTTTAAGTTGTTTTGTACCCCATGATCCTTGTATCTCACTCTGGTGAATGATACAATTCAATCAATCATTTTTTAATAATAAAAAAGGTATCGTAGTTGTTTTAAAGAAATTTAAAAACTAACTTTTTTTTTAATCTATATAATGAAAATGTATAGTCTCTTGTATCTTTATTAACTAATTAGAAATAAAAAAACAGATGAAACAAACCTACAGTTTAACGTAATAATCATCTGAATTATGAAAGTCTAATTATGAAGTTTTTTATTAAATATTCATTTCTGAATCCACAAAAAATGGTATCAAATCTCATAATATAAATTTGAAAGTAGCGATACAACGTCGGACAGTCATCTAATACCGAATGATAATAAAATAGTGAGTGGACTTTTGTCTGGAGTGATTTACCGAATTCACCGAGTTGGTTGACGTCTGTATGAGTGCCTTTTTCGACCACGATTCCCTCGGCACGTAGGACATCTTCATACGGAACATCGCATCAACTGAAATGTATCAAGGATTCTCCACTTCTAAGAAAGTGATTGGTACACTTCAGTGCAATTTATTTCATTGCACTTATTTAAGATAAGAATTGAGTACGAGTTTAAAAAAATTTAGTTACTTTAGATAAGTAATTTAAAAAATAAAATGATTTTAGTAGTAATTTTAAAATATGTTATGTTATTTTTAAGATTGGGAACTATATGAACATGTTGTACCTTTGTGTAACTATTGTTTTAAGTTTTAATCATAGACTTTCTGGAGAATTCTTTATGTTTTCCTATACCATACATGATCACCCTTACATGATCCTTATATGGTCCCATTCTGTGAGCCTATAGCCTCTCCGACCTCATTCTTTCAATATTTAAATTAAAAAAAGTATAGTAAATAGTGAGTTCGTTAAAAGTTAAATTCCAAGTTTTAACCTATCTTTTTAGTTTTAATCCATATTAAAAATAAATAAATAATTTTGTCATTACCATAAATAATATTTATGCTTAAAATAAACTTACTGTGTTTAGTTTTTTAATAATCGGCAACTCTCGTTATAGATAGAGCAAAACTTTAGAGAACTAAAGAAAGAAACTTTTTTTAATTCATATGGAAAATGAAAAACCCCATTTATGTGTTCAGATACCTGTTCCGATTCTCCACTTCCTGTGATTAATCTTTCCGAGAAATGTAGGAATACACTCTCTAAAATTTGTTCTGATCACCATTCTTATGATTTTCAGGAAGAACTGGCAAGACGTATGGGGACCATGTTATTTTTTTCGACCCAAAAACATATTTAAATTCATATATATAAGTTTTAATGACTATGGTTTCCGGTCTGTAGGCACCTGAAAACAAGAAAGTTGCATAGCCCCGGGCATAGGTCTTACCATGAGACCTACGGTAAGAGCTTCTGTTCTATGGGAAATTTGCTAAAAACGTCATAATTCCAATAAATGTACAGGCAAAATCCTAATTTTATTTACAGAAATCATTTTTAGTGTATGTATTTTAATATGATAGTTTCAACAGATTAATTTCAGAGTAATCTTTGATAGCCATTATTTTTTAATTGATACGTAACTTTTGTTGGAATGTTTTAATAAACAGTCAAATCCAAATAGCTTTTGTTTTCACGAACATTACATCCATTAAAAACATCACAATATTTTCTCCGGCACCTCTGTAACAATATCCACTTCGTGTTGATATTGTAAATGAATAAATTTCAGCGTTCGACTAACAAAAATCTTGTTTTATAATTATGTTTAAGAGTGTTATATCACATACTATATTTGAGTTTCAAAAAACTGTGTGTGTGTTTGGCTGTACAATGTTTTATGATTATTTTCCACTTCTGGCCCTAGTGCTATTTTTATACTTAGTTTATTCTATACAGCAGTTCAAAAATTCATTTTTACGTTTATTTATGGTAAAGTGTCTAAACTCATCTTGTCACTACAATAAGTAGTCTTTTCGTTAGATTGTCAATGAATTAATAACCCGATTGCATATTACTAGGTCCACACTAACATAGCACAACAGCGACATGGATAACTTGTATGATAAAACAGTTACTAGGCATATTATATATTTTTGAAACATCCTAGGATCTGCAGTACTCCTCAGATAGTAGACAATGGTCTAGCTAATTAACGCACTAGAGTGTAACAGTTGCCATGTTGGAACAGATCCTTGTTAACACAACCCGTTGCTGGGAACCGACTGTAATGATAAGTCATCATTAAATACGTTGAACCTCAGATCAATTGATTACTACCATGTTCGTGAGATAAATCAATTCGAATACTTTACGTATATTCCCTAAAAATGTAAAATTCATCAACTAATCAACTATGTTTCCTATAGTCTTAGGACCTGCTCGAAAGATTGTAATGAAAATTTCAGGCATTAAGACATGATTCAAGGATGGTTTCTGTGTAGTTTGGTGCAAATACGTCCAAAGGGCTTAGCACCAGATGGCATAAAAGGGTACAGTGGCAAATTTAACAAATTTAGTGTTTACAAAATGAACAGCTGTGATTAAATAATTTAAGTTTCTTTAAACTGTAATTTTTTTCAAATGCAAAAGCCGGAAACATTCATTGATGTAAAACTATAAAGTAAATATGTAGTGTATAAAATGAAAAGTTTTATTCACCACGTTAATATTTTACAGTTTTTGGGGTATTATGATTAAAAATTACATGTTTAAATGTAGGCCGAATAAAAAAATATTTACAATTTTTATACATATTACTTATATCATAATAATCAGCTGTTGTATATTTTTATATTATCCTTTCACTATCTGAAATGTATAAAATGTTGATATTGTGTATTTCAACGAATATTTATTTTGTGCGTGCGAGTATGTGTATTTACAAGGTCGTAAAATGATCAAATGTACCCTGGGGTAAGATGATATAGACTGGCTTCATTTTTCATTTATGTTTTAACATTTAAAGTCCACATGAATACACTCATCTCTTACTCACAGTTTGGATTAAAATACCGGGATAGGCAATCATTTCAAAAAGGTAGTAATAATTTGATTATTTTTTTATACTTACCAGCGAGTCTAAACTTAATTAATCGGTTTTGGACATCGCAGCAAGGTGCGATGGGTAATGCTAGTTTTATAAGATTAATCCCCCATAAGATTTTAATCCATTAAATCACAGTCTCAGTGTGCCATTTATAGCACATTTCCTCGTGCATTGAGACCTAAGTACTAATTAACTGTATCTCGTCATGAAGTCTTAGTGTGCATTTTCTAGCTTGTTGAGTTGTATGATGACTAATGAGTTAAGACTTATTAAACAAAATTATATTTTTTAGAAACCAGTTCTTAGATTTGTTACTATGATTGCAAATAAAGGAGGAAAAATAAAAATAAAATTATGTTATTACCCATCCCTGGTCATGAAGTCTTAATGTGCATTTTCTAGCTTGTTGAGTTGTATAATAACTAATGAGTTAAGACTTATTAAACAAAATTATATTTTTTAGAAACCAGTGTGGTAGATTTGTTACTACGATTGCAAATAAAGGAGGAAAAATAAAAAAAATTGTCTTAGGTTGTTATGAGATTTTTAGATATGCTGGAAAAATGGCCCATAAGATTTTCCTCAGGAAAATGGTTTTCCTGAGTCAAGTCTTATATACGTATGGGAATTCTGAACATGATTCTCAGTTGTTGCTCAGGACTCAGGAGGATAATATCGACTGTATGTAAAATTTAGTTCTCGATTACTCCTCACTCAATAGTCATACTGAGACAGTAAAAGAGACAGTTAAATAACGTGTTGTTATAAGAGAGAGTAAACTTGTTTTTAATATAATAGCTCGAAATTTTATGTGTAATTTACAAGTAATTATTCCATTTCGTTTAAAAAAATCAAACTCAATCTTGCACTTTTGGAATTTGAGTTTAGTGTGGATATATCCGTTTAGATTAGATTAGATTATTTGAAATGGCGACCATACTACAAGGTAGGTATTTTAAGCCAAGTATGTATGAGGATTGAGTGTAAGATGATTGTGGCGCGATCTTGTAGTCTTGTTACTGACTAAGGCTGACATGTTCCTTAGACAGGACTGTTAATTAATAGCCCAACAGCCGATGGCAATTAATATAGTTTAACGTGGAATCCAAATCACGGCCTCTGAATTACGAATTTGTCTAATCATGAGGATAGTCTTTGCGGATTAAAGTAGGATTGAATAGTGCGGACGTTAATCCACACAACAGAACACCACACCTACCGACCACCGCTCACAACTATCCACAATTCGTGACCTCCAAGTAGCTGGATTACAGGATAACGCCACCATCCTAGTCTTTTTTAGAAGCTCCATGAATCTAAAAAAGTGGTTTCCGGACTGATGTCTGTCTGTCTGTCTGTTCGTGTACAGACCCCGAGATCACACTGATCGCCAGATTTTTATGAAATTAAATACACGGGTGCACTTTGGCTACATGTCCAAACCATTTTTTTAAATTTAAATTTTTGAAGGTAGTTTATCCCTAAAGCCCCTTAAAATTTAAAAATACAATTTTCAAAAAACCCACTCTAACAATGTTGATAAAGATTTCGTGGTTTACAGGTATTAGGGTCTCGAATAATATGACACCAACCGTATGTCTACAAAGCTAGTGATTAAAAAGTTAGGAACATTTGGATGTCATAAAAGTAATTTCTTAAATTTTCTGGAAAACTAATCTATTATCACTAAAATCGGCTTAAAACTGAACAATTTAGTAGTTTGAATCATTAGTCTATGAAAACGGTTCCAGGTTTTCCAGTTAATCCATATCACAAATGGTCGTATAAGGATACAAATTACTCTTTAACTATCGGATATAATTGCGTGATTAAATTTTCTAAGAATATAAAATAAACAATGTAATTCTCAATAGGTATTCTTACAATATGTTACAATAATATTTTTGTATGTTTGATTTTTAGCAATACGGTAATTTGTTTTGTAACCAGTGAGTAAATTTAAACACCCTCTGTCGCAGCAGACCTGCGTACTCAGCGAATTTCCAAAGCAATAGTATAATAATAATAATAGATGACAAGTTTTATCAATAGATATGATAATTATATGTCTGTCCTTCATAAGATTAACATTGGAATCTCAAAATACAATTTACTGTGTTTTAATTTTTTAATATTTCGGTAACCGTTGGAGATAGAGAAAAACTTAAAAAGTAAAAAAATTGTGTATTTTTAGATAATTCTAATGATAAAACAAAAAATTTAAAAAGTTTTAAAATTACATGTGAAAATATAAAAACCCTCAATTTAGGGGTACAAACACCGGCAAAATACCCCTTCCGATTAACCGAATGTCTGGATTACGAATTCTTCTAAGTAAATGTAGGAATACATATCTCTACCAAATTTAGTCTCGATCGGAACAATTTTATAAGAGTTATCGTGGCCACAGACACATATATATTTGTATATATTTACACATATATACACATTATACATTCATATTTATATCAAACATACATACATATATACAGTATATATAAATTTAGATGACTGTTTTTTTGGCCTCTAGGAACCTCAAAACGAAATAGTACCATGGTCCCGGGCTTAAGTCTTGCCATGAGACCTACGGTAATAGCTTTTTACCCATGGAAAATTCGCTAAAATTGTAACTCTAATCACATTTCTAGACAATATACCACAATATGACAATATCGCTTTCAAATGACACATTGTTTTCTTGTAAAAAAGACGTTATAGCGATTGTTTAAGATTTACATTGTTCTTATGGGAAGTGAGTAAAAGGAGGGCTAGGTATGGCAGACTCTGTAGTTCTCGTTGGTGGTGGAATATTTGGGTCAGCAGTGAAAGAACAACAGGGTAGATTAGTGGTCACATGGTAGTCGTAAAAATATGACTGATGTGGTGGCAGTCTGCCCCAAGGTAGATCAGGTAGGAAACAGGTAGGAAGGAAATAATACTGCTACCTTCAGGTATTTGAACTCATTTCGTCAGCAATGTGCATATATGATAGAGGTAATAAACAGAGGATAGAAAATTTGACTCGTGTAGGTAGCCTATGTTCATTTTCAGCGATTGTCTCAGCGAAACATATATACATTGAACAAGTCGGAATATAGTATGGTACGTGTTTTGTATCAATGCTAATATGATTCAATGCTTTGAGGTGGTGTATCAGTTAGTGTAAAAACTGAAATATATTTTTAAAACAAATTTAAGGTCAAAGATTGCAAGAAACATCTATACTTTCATTTTGATCTTTAAGCCAACAGTTCCTCAAACATTATGCCATCCTTTAAGCTAATCTTAAAAACCCAGCTTAAGCCACACTAACGATAGTTATCATAACTGATTGGTGATTAAAACCACAGCCAAGCAAATCTACAACGAACACGCGACAAAACTAACCGTGGTTTCTTAAACAGGAGTTTAAGGTAAATCAAGGTGGCAGTGAACAAGGAAACACGGCCTAAAAAGCAGTTCAGTGTTTATTAGGAAAGAACTTTAACGAACAATACAGTAGTGAATTAGATCATGATGGTGAATACACTTGCAGTTGAATGCAATAAACAGAAGCTCTTTCCAGCAGAGCTAAAAATGATCACATATATAAAGATATACAATCACGAAAACCTTGTTAGATAACCTAAAAAAGGCAATCATTAACCTGCTCTTTTATCTTTCAGTGTCGGCGAACGACCTACAAACATATTGCTATAACTTTCAAATACCAATTAATATGCCCCACTTCATTACGCATTTCCGTATTAACTCAAAACTTAAATTTCTAATCGAATAAGTTAATAAAATAATTTTAAAAACAGCAAATACTCATTTATAAACCGACAGTAGACGACTTTCGACTCAATAGTAATATAACACTAACAGACTTAACGAAAGTTTCCAGTAGGTTAACCGGTCAAAATTGGGCAGTTACTGCTCTATCGACGAGTTAGTCTAAACAAGTTCTAACGGCGAGTGCTGAAATCCGATTTCGTCAGTTTCGGGCTAACCACGGCTAAAACTATGTTTAACGACAGTTTAAACTTTTGGTAAAATCTAGCCTTAATCCTAGCCGTAACTTTTATTACTTTTGGCAATGATAGAAAAGTGCTTATTGAAAGAGTTGCCTTTCTTTCTAAAACATGAGCACTTCTCTAAATTAAAATCGTTTTAAAATCAACTTTAAATACAATGCGATTACTATTTCAAACTGTTTACTAGTACACAAGTCACCTAGCTTAGTGTTATCCCTAACTAGTGTCGTGAAATCCACGGTAACATAAACGGAATTGGGATCGTGCCCTGACGGTGTAATAAAGGCGGCCGCCGTTAACCCTCCCCCTCCCCCACCCACTACCAGTCGTGCCACCACCACCACACACTTAGTGCTGCGATCCCGTCATCTGGCGAGGGATTATCTGACCCTCCACACCGAGATATCCAACCCTGAATTTGGATTCTACTCGGGAAATTAAATGAACACTAACAGCGGACCAACACATACTTTCTCCCTTCAGTAAAAACTACTTTTTATTAAATTACTTTTATCTTATAGATAATTTAATATAAATTAAAATGGTGTATAATACGTTATAGTTACTATATTTTTACTATTTTATGTGAATTTTTTAGTAAAAGCCTGCAAAAGTGACAAAAGAGGTGAACCTCAAGGGGTCAAATAGTGAACCGTTGGTGGGCTGAATATCATTTAAAAATTTATCCCCCTCTTTGTCAAACTGATTTCCAAACTTATTGAGAAGCTTTTTTTGGGTTATGTGACATTACACCACATTCCAAGTTTCATGGAAAACAGTAGAGAAATAAGGAGTAAATTTATTTTTATAACCTCCCTAAGAATAGCATCGGTTGCTCTCATACAATGTACGTTTACCATGTACAGTAAATGTAAAGTTAAACAAATTACTGTATTGCTAAAAATCAAACCTACAAAAATATTATTGTGACGTACTGTAAGAAGTGAATATCCATAGAATTAAATTATTTATTTTATATTCTTAGAAAATTTAATCACGCAATTATATCCGATAGTTAAAGAGTAATTTGTATCCTTATACGACCATCGTCTGGTCAGTAATGTTTTTAGAAAATTAAAATTGTTCTTACGGGCTTAAATCTAAGATGGCGAGTACGGTAGACTCTTAAGAGGTAAACGTAGTTTCATTAGACATTTGAGGGACCTGCAGCGAGGCTAATTCCGTTGCAATCACCGCATACTGGTAGATCTACTCGTTACCCCCCTCCCCACCTCGCACTACCCACCCTTGTGTCCCTTGCTACTCATACAACCGTCTGTTTGAACACTAGCCGTCAAATGACGCTCACTACGTTGTAAATGCGCAAATATGACTTTTGTGCCCGTTGCCACTATAGGCTCAGTCCAAATATTCTGAGGGTAGACGGCTTCATTTTGGATTCAATTTTTAGAACATACTAGTACAGTAGTGTTCTTTTTATTTACCTAAAATAATTCTGTAATGGAAAAAGAAAATTATATTACTTTTTGTAATGAAAATCTAATTTAATCTAGAAAAGTTTTATCTCATACTTTAAGAGGGAAAGACCTCCTCTCCATCACTTAGGCGATCGAGTGAAGACTACCCTAAAGGCTAACAGAGAATGATGTGAACACTTAAATTTGCTGAACTACCTCACCTTATTCCTCCAAATTGCAAAGCGACTATAATAGTCACGGTACGTGTTGTATGTAGGTGCGACCACTAAAATAGTCGCAGTGTTTTTTTTCACCAATAAACAGCTCAAACCGATCGCGAAACTGAATACTTTTTATGATTTTAAACTATGATTTTACTACATAAATAATTGTTATAACACTGATGGATCAATATCATTTACCGATAAATTGGAAGAGAAATGCATTCATTCAGAAATTCTTTCAATTATCTGTCTATGGTAAGTCGTAGACAAACAATTGAAAATGTTCCAAAGAAATGTAATTAATTTCTTCCTTATTTCCCCACCATTTTCCATGAAACTTGGTAAAAAGCGTAAGGTCACATCACTCGACACAACCCTTTCAAAAAATCTTGGTATTACCGGGGAGGGAGGTTTTCCCATCCATAAAATCCTTACTATTAATTTAACGTTGTTTCTCGTGTTTTTATTTTCAGAAATTGGATGATTATTTTTGAAACAATATACTTTATTAAATGATTCTTAGATAGACTTTAAAGAATATAATTATTTTATTACAGATTGTCATTTTTAAATTTACTTAAGGGAGAAAGTATGTGTCAGTCCACTGATACCGTTTATCTATAATATTATAAAGAAGAGGTGGTTTCTGTATGTTTGTTTGTGGGTTTGTTGTGGCCAGTAAATGCGAAAAATACTGAACCGGCCGGTTTGAAATTTTACACAAAGGTAGATCTTAAACTCATGCAACACATAGGCATACTCATTTCCTTAAAATCCTCTTGGGCTACGCCCTGTGAACGTCCTAAGTTTCAATGTTTACATTTTTAGAGAATGAAAACATAAAATTACTTGAATGTCAACAGCTGTGAATACTAAAATTTGACAGTTCGAGAAGAAGGAGAAGAAGAAGAAAGAGCTGCCGTGACCGTTCTAGGTTTCAATGTTTACATTTTCTAATGACAACATCCGTTTGCACTATATTTTGACAGTTCGGGAAGAAGAAGAAATAAAGTTGATTTTTCAGATAAACTGCTGGATCGAAATTAGTGAATTATTTGAAATAGCGGAATGGTAGATTTTAAGTTTTTTTTCCGACGACTGTCTCTATTACATTAATAATAAATGTTACTTTGAAATGTTGTAGACACTCTGTTTTGTCATTAATTAACAATACCTTAAATGTATCAGTAGCAGCCTACACCTTTCAGCTTTTTAGCCCGTGCGAAGAACGTACTCTAGTTTCTAATTTACATTTATGGAATTAATGAATAAAAATAAAATTACATATACGCTGTCTAACATACAGACTGCAGATATTTGACGAGAAGAAGGAGAAGAAGAAGAAAGAGCTGAGTCCGTGACCGTTCAATCGTGTCTCAGGGTCATGACAATTAAGTCACTATATTTTGAAATAGTTGAAATAAATAAATAAAGTTATTCTGATAAACTGAGTGAATTGTGAATTATTTGAAATATGCGATTTGACATTGGTTTTTTATACTGTTTTGTTATATTATTAATTTAAATTAATTATTTTCATATACTTTGAACATTGTGTCATTTTAAAATGAAGAATTAATAACATATATTGTCATGTACGTGATCAATCTTTTTATAAATAATTTTGTTAGTAATTTAAGAAAATCATGTGTTATTTTCAATATTTTTCATACACTCTAGATACTGTGAGATATTAGAAGGCAGAGCTATATTTTACGAGTATGACAGAAATTTTTCTTGATTCCAAAAGAAGGAGATGCAATAGAAATCGAAATAAGGTCATATTTTTTTTAAATATATAAATAAATAAATATATTTTTGAACTGTAAGTTGTTAAGTGTAATTATGAAATCTACGTCGTTGTTACGTCATTGCAGCAAATATAACGAGTGAACATGGAGCAAAGTACAGCGCAACAAACTAACCTGGGAATAGAGTCTCCCTGTGTTGTTAACTTTAACAAGGCGAGTTCCTAGACACGGATAGGGAATAGATGCCTGGGGACTGACGCCTGTCTTCACAGTGATGAGACAGAGTCTATGATGTGACCTGTCCAGGAGTCGAACCTGTAAACAAATATTTCATTGTTATTCATCATTGTTTTCCTCCTGAATTGATTCAAAATCAGGAAGGTTACGCGACTGGTGTCCATCGTCAATCAATAATATATTTATTTAAATGTCGATAAAACCACACAAAATGCAGTTGAACTCATCATATTTTTATACTTAATGATTTCTAACAAATACTGTGCAACGTGTGAACGAATACGGTCAAAACCCAACTGAGTCGTCGTATCCTATGTACAAACATTCATTTTTGTGTATTTTGTGTATTTCAACACCAGAGGCATTTTTTATAGTTTTGATGGGGAACGGTCCAAACCCTGGTCTTGTTACTATCTAACCTAGAACTGTTGTTAGGAAGCATCCATTAATTAATAGCCTGACGACAAATGGCGACTTGGTCCAGATTCGGGTAAAATAACCACTACATCACCAACCAATACACAGCTGCATTTTCTTCATTAGGCTATTAATTACCGATGCTTCCTGAAAAACCAGTTAACGTTAGGTAGTATCAAGACCGGGGTTTGGACCGTTCCCCATCAAAACTTTAAATATGCCTCTGGCGTAGAAGGATACAAAAACAAAACAAAATATTATTCAAATGAATTCGCAATATATTTGACAAATAGATTTATTCCCATACTAAATATCTGTTACAAACAAATTTAGGACTTATAAGACACGAGGTACGTAGGGCCTAACCTTAATCATTTTAAAATCTCACTATTGGTATGTCCTTCTCCAACCCAAATAAAATATAACTTGTATTTACTTTCCTTTGGAAATAGCATAGATCACGGATATGTCTAAAGGGAATATTTTCGGTTCCTATCCTCATGACTTTATGACGTCACTATACGCCTTCACCGTTTCAAATTTTGGTCTGACGGATTGCCCCTCAGAACTGATTTAGTTTTTTATCGAGTATAATTTTCCCTTTGAAACAGGGCCTCTTCTCAGATGCTCACACTTCCTCTACTTCTCAATCTTCATGTCCTATGAGATGTACCACGATGAATAAATCGTAAGAGTTAACTTTTTTAGAAAACTGAAATTCTACTGAACATAAGATACTAATACACTGGCAAAACAATATATTTGTAAAATAATTTAAGATTAAAACAAGTTTTAAAAGTTAAATAGTATTTTTACTTCTAACAATTAGTCTACGGTTCCAGAGATAATTTAAATTTATAGTCCATGCTAAACGCAGTACGTTGTCTAAACGAGACCAGTTTTAATCTGTATTGCCTGAGGGAGGAAGTTATATCTACAAAAATCTATAAGGGGTGAGTGAGTTTAAGTAGTTGGATGATTATTTCTGAAGTGATCAATTTTCAAACAAGTTTTAAACAAGCATATGTATTTTTTTAATTTACTTAAGGGAGAAAGTATATGTCAGTCCACTGATTTTGTTTATTTATCATATGTAAATAATATTCTATGTGGAGCTAATCGCTTTGCTTTAGTTTGCGCTAGACTTGATATGTAAATCTCTGTCAAAAGGCACAAAGACATTTCTAGAGACAAAACCACATCACATCGATTGTTTGAATTAAATACTGTTCTTATGGAATCTGATCGGCTGTAAACTCCTAACTCAATAATTATGTATTATTTTTCTGTATTAGCATAGTGTATGCGTATGTAGTTGTTTGTCAGCATTTTTCTGTAGGTGTACATGTACGTACATATGCTGGACGTAGCGGCGTAAGTAACCAGTACGTTGTTTAGACAGTTTGTCCTCAGTCACCACTGGCTGGAGGGAAGGTAACATGAGGGTGGTTACCTCTATATTACACCCAGCGAGGGGTTGATTGCGCCAAGGTCGCCTACGGTTGCAGACGACAGACTTGATACAGGCTTGAGGGTTCTCAGAAGGAACATAACAAGATACCACAACATTAACTCCACACATACCATTTCTCTTTCTTCGGTGTACATACTTTCTCGTTACCTATAACATACTTAAAAATTATTGTTATACTAAATTTTGCTCAGTTTTAAAATCCGTGTAAAATATAGTGAAAGTCATTTATCTTATTTGTGCATCAAACCTTTTTTATTGAGTTTGTAATTTTTTTACCAAGAGAAACACAACGTGCTAACACCTTTCGCGTATATGACCGCACATATGTGCGAACTAAAAATAAACATAAATTATGCAAAAATGTGCATAGCAAAACTATAAACTTGACGCCACATGTGACAGAATATCCATAGGGTAAAAATCTCCCACGACCAAGATGATTAGACTAAAAATAAGGTTAATAGTTTACAAATAATTATTGCATTTTACAGTATTTTAAGCTAGTCTGGAATTAAGTTTGGTTTCAAAATTGCCTAAATATAGGAGTAAACATTAAGTGATTACAGAAAAGTACGAAACGAGTGTTCAGTAACATGAAAAATGTAATAATTGTATTATATTTTCCATCAGGTAAATTTGCAGTTGCACCAAAAACATAATTATATTAAGCGAGTTTCATAGTTTCTATTTCTACCGAGGAAGCAAATGAGCAGCGGCGCGCGGGCAGACAGACGTTTGTTATCAGTTAATGGTTGTAATCATGCCGTGATAAAGGGAGGGGTGGATAGGGGTGGGTACGGGTGAGTGTAAGGCTGTGTGAGGGTGTGAGCTGGAGGGGGTGATATTGAGCCGCGCGTGCCACCGCAATCCTGACTGTGAAGCTGCCGCTCGTCACCTCGGCTGTTTATCACAATCTGACTGTGAAGCTGCCGCTCGCCACCACGGCTGTTTATCACAATCTGACTGTGAAGCTGCCGCTCGCCACCACGGCTGTTTATCACAATCTGACTGTGAAGCTGCCGCTCGCCACCACGGCTGTTAATCACAATCTGACTGTGAAGCTGCCACTCGCCACCACGGCTGTTAATCACAATCTGACTGTGAAGCTGCCACTCGCCACCACGGCTGTTAATCACAATCTGACTGTGAAGCTGCCGCTCGCCACCACGGCTGTTTATCGCAATCTGACTGTGAAGCTGCCGCTCGCCACCACGGCTGTTAATCACAATCAGACTGTGAAGCTTCCGCTCGCCACCACGGCTGTTAATCACAATCAGACTGTGAAGCTTCCGCTCACCACCTCGGCTATTTATCATTATCCTTACTGTGATTACAGCTGTTTTGCACCTTTACTTGTACAGTTGTTATTGATGCTCTCTTTGTGGTGATTTTCTAAAGACCATATACTTCCATCTTTAAATGTTTTCACTCGACTTATTGTATTAAATAAATAATAATATTTAGTCTAAATAATTATAGAAGATTTTCTTATGAAAATTTTCACAATTTTCTATTTAGAATCATTCCCATTTTATAGGTCATCTCTAAAAACAATACACAATAATAGCCTCTGAAACGCGTAACTCGGACCGGAAGAGGTCAATAGCTGGATGCGAAGCGTCCGGTCAGGGCTAGGGGCTGTTACATTCGTCAAAAGAATCGTTAGCCTCGCCAGCCCGACACTATCGATGTTACGACGGATATAAAGCTCGACTCCCCCTCCCTCCCTCGCCCCTCGTCACGCTGCCATCCTGCCGCCTGTCACGCTGTTATCAGGTCACGTCAGCTGACGCGGCCACTGCTGTCTGCTGTCTGTTGGACTTGTTAACTTCGCCATTGTTAGTTGACATTCACCTGCGATGCGGTAGCAAGGATGATATATAGCTGATGGTCTTCAATATTACATTATTAAGTCAGAAAATATAATAATGCAATTATTTTCTCACAAATTTTTGGATTAATTTTAATATTTAATAATAAAAGTAAGATTTTCTAGTATCTCAGTATGTGCTTGATAAGGTTTCGTTAGTAGTAAAAATCTATAATGCTTTTAAAAATGTACCATGCATCACTTATTACTTAGGAAGTGTCTAATTTACTTACTAAAACAACATGGATCCAACAATAAACAAAAATGATTAGATGTGAAATCCAAATTCTTGTACAGAGGAGAGTGAGATCTGCGCCAAATGCACTAAACCATCGCTCATCAGATAGCTTTAAAATTCGTTCATTTGACAGCACAATACAATAGGACTAGGATGAGTTTAAATAATTAACATGTATAACAGAACTGACAGTGTTAAATTTAAATTAGATAAGAATCAATGTTAAAAGTTTTATTGGTAAAAAGCGGGGATAGCAGGGGAAGGTAATATCAGTATAGTGGGAAGTTGGAATTTATTGACGGCCATAAAAACTGACCAATGATCAGTAAAGTGGAAACTAACTTGGATAGAGAAGGAGCGTTAGAATCTGTTTAGAGTCAGGAAACTTATTAGTTGCCAGAAGAAGAGTAACTACCGTAGGAACTAACCAGACAGTGCCAAGGGTGCCGGGTGGTCGAACTGATGGAGTCAGTGACAAACAATGACAGTCTAATTAAAGATTATTTTCTGTATCTGGGGTATTTTACTGTGTAAACTTTAATTGTCTCGGTAACACAGCTAGTCAATTAGACATTATGTGGTTAATGTTGAATAGTGGTTGGTCCTAGTTTTTCCTTTTCCCTCCTATTCTTCGTAAGTCCACTAGGCATAGGGGAATAGGCCTAAGGTCGGTGGTGTGTCCTGTAATCTAGCTACTTGGAGGTCACTAATTGTGGATGGTTAGTGAGGTGTTCTCTGGTGTGTAACGTCCGCAATTTTGAATAGTACGTCAATCCTCAAAGACTATCCTCATAATAAAACCAGTTCGTAATTCAGAAGCAAAGTTGAGGTTTGTGTGCCACGGGTTGTAATGCTGTAGGTTTCTTAGATGTCATTTGCTGTTGAGCTATTAATAAACAGTCCTGACTAAGGAACATACAAGACTACAAGATCGTACCACAACCATCTTGCAATAATTTCTCATTCATACTTGGCTTCAAATCCCTACCCGGTAGGTCACCATTTAAGTAATGTAATAAAAGCCTATACAGAAAAAGTATTGTTTTCCTCAAAATTTGAATTTTCAGCTGAGTGCAAATATCTGTTTTGAGGCTCCCTAAATACCTCCAGTCTTTTCATTTTCATTTTATATGTACCGTACATTACCCCCAACCCCTAAAAAGCGGAAAAATTGGAATTTCTCCAAAACTGCTCTGACAAGCTGAATGCTCTTATTAGTGATGTATCTAAGTTCTTCTAGCTGACAAAAAGATACCTCAGTGGAATAAAACTGCGAAATAACATTGCTAAGATAAGAAAAATGAGCGTTTAAGAGGAAGAAATCTATCTTACATCGCATTTAATATGTCCGAAATGCATAGAAGACGGAATGTAGGGCGGAAAAGAATCGAACACTTTGCTCATGTCAGCATGTCCTGTTTTAATTGTTAAAATTGTCAGCCTTAAAATTTTAAACAAATAGCCACTTTCGTCAATTACAACCGAGCAGTCATTATGTTTTGCCTACAAGGCAGGCACAACCTGACATAACACAACGTGACAAATCGTCGAGAGTATAATTTTACAGGTATACCCTCTACGAAACTCTGTTTGTTATGAATTATTGGCAATACTCTTAATGAATTCTTCAGATTCTTCAAAACTTTGTTTACATGGATATGTCGTAGCTCGGCGGGGGATATTGGTAATCTGTTAGACCTAAATTTGAAACGGAAGTGACGTCAGAAAGCTGCTTAGAGGAACTGAAAATATTCCCTTTGTATATATCTATGATCCAACTTCTTCCCACAGGGAAGTAAATACATTGTTTTACGCTACCACACACCTCAGGCAGAACGGCCCCTTAATATTAAGTGTAATTTGGCCTATATGCTGCAGTTTAAGATTCGCTACCTATCGCTCTTGGACTAAGTAACCCCTTACCTATTTTAGATATGTGACATTGAAAGCTAAGGCTTATGTTATACTTTAACCCGGCCGTTAGAAGGTAAAAGTTCGTAATTTAGCAATGGTTTCTCAATAAGCGCCTGCGAAACGGTAAATGCAAAATGAACTCTGTGTCTAAATTGCCTTATGTACATTCTACGGCGCTAGGCGACAAGTCTTGTTTACTGCATATTGCCAGTACGTTCTACAAAAGCTTAATGCACATAAAGGCAATTAAAACACCTACTGTTCTTGCAATAATTCATTTCAATGAGAAAACATGTATCAATGTGGCAACAGACAGAATATTGTTATCGGGTGAAAAAATTATAAATATGTCCCTGAAGTACTGGCCATTCACTAACATTCTTTTGACCTTTAGAGTGAAAAATAACTCTGAAACTCAAAGAGCCCTTTGGGAGTTTTGAAAAATCATTCTTAGTACGCATCTAGACCTTAAATAGAATATGTGTACCAAATTTGAAGCGCCAAATCCTTGTAGTTTTTGAGAAACTTCGATCAGTGAGTCAGTCAATAAGTCATATTTGGGGTTTATATAGAAATTCATTGTTTTTATTATGAGATGATATGTTTTTATACAAATTAATAGTACATATGAATTGACACAATCAGCTTTTGACATTCATTTGCAAGGGTTTAATTTGTTAAATGACTAAATGATCTGTTAAATAATTAAATCGAGAGTCAATTATTGGAGAATCAACATTTTGTGTTTTTTAGAGATCATTAAAAACATTTTTGATCAGTCAGTCTAATTCCATGACTTTTCTGGACCTGTTGCCGAATAGGAACCTAGAACATAAAACAACCCACTAAAATACGATAAATTATGAAGCTGGAAAATATTTAAATACATCATAATTTAAGAGGCCGGTCTACCGGAGGCGAGATATCGATCAACAACACATTCCACAATTTATGGAACTAGGTTTAATTTCTATCTGGGCAAGTCGTCATTTCAGTAAAAATCACAAAGTAAAAGTGTATAACGATTGTTCTAAAGGTGCGTTTCCATTACAAGTCGCAGGCCAAACCAACTCGTGATCAACGAATGACAGACAAGGTCATCGGCATTTGCTTTCTTTTTGTGATGTCGAAAAGTTGTATTTTTTGGTAGCTATTTTGATTATATGTATTGTGTTCTACAGGTGCTATGGATGACTAGTCAGCATTTGCTTTTTTGAAATGTCGGATTGTGTGTAAAATTGTCCAAGAAGAAAGAGACGTAAAAGACCTAATGGTGGATAAGAAGTTGAAGACCAACGGAACGTGCCTTTGACTCGTTGATGAGAGAGAAAGAGATTATGGCAGGTTATGTTCACCTGCCATCAATGAGCATGTGGCAGTTTGGAGGATCACGCGTACGTGAGTCGCAGGCACACATGCCTGATTCCATTCTCACCGGTCTTGTCGCACAGTCGGCGGGCACCAGTCGCGCCGCACTTGTGCCTCGACGTGTCAGGCTGTGTCCATTCCTGCATATTCGGAGATTTGTGCCCGACAAAAATTTGTAGAAATGGAAGGATTCACTGACCTTAGACCAGAGGTTCACTTCCTTTCTAAAGTAAGACAATAGAGGAGAGAGCGTGGCGTGCGGTTCAGCTGAGCGGAATGCGAAGTGATCTCTAGAGCACGCGACGCGACGGCTCGATACGGCCCTGCATCATCAAACACACCTCCACCCTCCCCCAACCAATCACCCCACCCCCATGACTCCGAGTAATTACTGTACTGTACTCTCCTTCCGCTCGAGTCAGGCTCCTTTGTCAAATTCGGTAGGGATGGTCTGCCGCTGCTCAGCAGCGAGAGCATTGTCATCCGGCGATCCTTCCCTAGGCATTACTATAACGTTGCTAAAGCCGGCTCTTTACTCTCGCCGAGTAGGAGAGTGTGGAGATTAGTTCGCTGCCGCTCGGTATGGCTCGGCTCGTCCTTGCTCCAAAGGGGTCAAAGTAGACGAGCGATGGCGAGCTACTCGACGAGTTCCTCAGCCGAGAGTGTAGAGGAAGCAAATGGGAAAATGTTTGTAATTAATTCCCTGTGGGGAGTAGATTAAAACGTGGATACGTCTAAAGGGAGTGTTTTCAGTTCATCTTAACAGCTGTTCTTATAACCAAATTATGACGTCACTAACCATATGATGTCACTAACCAAATGACGGCACTGTTTTAAATTTTGGTCTCGTAAATAAGACATATCCATGGCAAAATAAACGTTAGAGAGGTTAGCGTATCTTGTTTTGAGCGTAAACATTGTACTTATGCGTGATACTAGAGTCTAATAGAGAATACAAAATTATACTCACGCATGTAACGTTCTGATTATAGACGAAACATTTTCAAGTAGGACTACTCGGTTATTATATACTTTAACTTTAGGTCTAACTCAAATTTTATTGAGCACGATATTCCAGCATTGATCCAATTTTCTACCATCTATCGAATCTAGTTTACTGCGCATTGCTAACATAATTAATTAATGCAATCTAATACAGGGTCCCTCTTTAGCGGTTGTTTTCCCTACCTCAGCAATGTTATTTCGTAGTGCAGGTGCTGATTTTGCTATAGGGTAGACGGCCACCTTAAAAATAGGTACATATAAGCCAGCTATCTGTCTTTGACGATTATAAATAACTAGAAACAGAGCCCGTAGTGGTTAAATACAACGGTCTCTAGAAAAAGGGTATCCCAATGTACTTCTTACGGAAAACATGTTTTTTTACTTTTTCACCATAAATACTAAAATATAAATTATAAAAACCCCTGAAAATGCAGTAAAATATTTTATAGCAGAAAACCATTTGTGATGGAACTACAAACTCGTATATGTGTGGCGAGGCGAGGCAAGGGCAGGCGCGGCGGTGTGTTATAAAGCGGAGGAAGGGTCGGATGTGCTGTAAAAACGAGGTCGCGCGTGCCGCAGTGTTGTTTATCCTCGCCGCGACACCGCGCCACTGTCGCCTCACGTCACATCACATCCCACGCCAGAGGCTCGGTTTGCGACGCGAGATGCGATATTTATACTGTACCGTCAAACCCGCCCGCGGCTACAAACAAACCGCCTTCTGGTTGAATCATTAAACACAAACACTCGTCAAAGCAAAACTTTCGCATACTACTTAAATTCCTTATACTAATAATTTTCGCTCATAACTTTTCGTCCACATTTAAACGCAATTAAATATTTTTACTTGTACAGAGTTCCTAATCTATTTAATTTATCATCACAACTACTATTTTGAATGGTTTGAAAATTCTTTTACATTCTATGGATAAATGAATATTTCTCAAAACAATCCAATAATGTGAAACAAAAATATTTCGAAGTTTGTAACTCTTTCTAAGATAAAAACAAATTACTTTGTATATATTTCCCATGCATTTATGCTTCTGTCTTTTATTATTTAAAACAAGTTAATTTATTATAGCTTTGTTTTTCTCAACTATTTATATTCTTTGTATTGTATGTTTTGCTATTTTATGATATTTTTATTATTATTTCCAAATTATGTGTAGAGCTTTAATCTTGTAGCCCCTAACTACTAAAAAATACTAAAAAAATAACGTCCCTAATATCTGATAAGCTTCAACCCTCTATGTCTCATTCTTTTAAATGTAATGTAATGTAAAGTAAATGTTAAAAGTAAAGCAATTAAAAGTAATGTTAGAGTAAAAATATGGATATCCCATTAGAGCTTAAGGGATGATTCTAATTTTTTCAAATAAATATGTTTTAAAAATGTTTTTTTGAGTTTTTAAAGAATCAATTTTTGGTTCTTTAGTTTTAACATATTGATGAATATTGTACTCGTCCATTGTTTTTGTGAAATAAATTTAAATTTGAATTGAAATTTCAGATATTTTGCAATACAGCATTTTATTTGTTTACCGTTTAAGAACATGTAGTATCTTCACCTTTGTTTTCATTGACTTCCTATAAAACCATATTTAAATTCGAACAATTCCTGTCCGGTTGTTCATTTTTACCAGAAAACGTATACTTGATGTTGCAGTATTCGGAAGGGCATGTTAATGTATAGCCATCTTAGCATGAACAACAACACCAAGGTTATTAACAATTTCATAAGTAGTGTAGTACACATATACACTTCGAACAAAAAATTCATTCTAAGAAAATATGACAAGTGATTCATTTATGCGTGATTCATTACGTACACCAAATGGCGTCACAAATATGGTACCTATACTGAATGTTTGTCACACATTGATGGTGGACGTAATTCGCATTGTACTTTTTTGCCCACAATTATAAAATAAATGTTGAAATTATTAGCACATTTTTCACATTATGATGGATAATTTTGATAAAAAATAAACTATCTTCGGTGAGAAAGAATCTTTCACGTCTCCAAACCTCCAAAATATTATCTGATCGAATTGGCTCGAACCTAGAATGAGCTACGGTTCTTAATTTCAAATATTGATAGTGACTCAGTGAGAAGGTAAAAACTGATAACGTCAATAATGACGTAAAGTATCATTTATAATGACCTTATTTTTGTTGTTTTGTCACATTGACTCAGAGAGCGTCCGAAGAAAATAAAATTCTTAGGAAGGAAGCAACACTGAATTAGACTACGCTAAGATATTCAAATAATATCCAGACGTAGAGACCAGTTTACCGACGGCAAGTCAAACGTTCCAGGTTCGGAACCAGTTGCTTGAACTCCTCAAATCATGAACGGTTGTTCCCGACTACTCCGCCGTCAGAATACTTCCCTTTTTTAAATTTACCACACAAGCCTAGGACCATGGTAATGAAAGTTAAAGCCTCCACGTTAAACTGTAGGTCCCTAAGGTATGAACATTGACTGTTGGGCTATTAATGAACAGTCCTGTCTAAGGAACATGTCGGCCTTAGTCAGTAATAAGACTACGAGATCGTGCCACAATCATCCTACACTCATTTCTCATGGGTAGGTTACCATTTCAGTTAAAGGTAAAATAAAGTCTTCATTGCCTGCGCATTGACAACTTAAGTGTCGTTATTTCCAACCCGGAAATCTTGTACTTGGTGTCATTTGAAAATGCATTACAATTTGTAGTGAGTGATATTTCTGTTTAGAATTTTTCATTTATTCAGTTGATACATAAAAATCACCTCTACAAAATATACTATTCACACATTCCTAAAGTGTTATTTTAATTTTAATCACATCGATGGTAAAAATATTTATGATACACTTTTAATTGTAACTAACCAGTCTTAATTTTAACATCATTTTTCAATGAGAGGCTCGCGTCAGAGTTTGAACCAATGTTTAATCGGGATTAAAGAATTAAGATTGATATTTATAGAGAGTGTAAAAGACTAAAATATGTACGGGATAGAGACAAAAATGTATGTAACAATATTCGCGTAGCCATGTCACTTATGCAGAGATGACTCGATATTTTCTGAATGTTTGAGTGTCCAATCTCCAAAGGTAAGATGAAGATGTCAGCCGGACTGTGGATGGTTGGCGGTGCGTTACTCGGGCGTGGTCGGTTCAGTATCGAACGCCTGTCCCTTCACAGCCATAGTCAGTTACAGCACAGCATCCCGACATCCCAGCATCCCAGCATGCCGACATAATGTCCTCATTAAACACTGTCCACCCTGGCCACCTCTCCCCTCTTCGTTATCACAGCTTTTATCATTCACTGTTCAAAATAAACTTTCAGATTCTACTGTGAACTTTATGGTTCTCAAGACGGTGGTTAGGGGACGAAAAAAATTCAGTGTGTTCCACAGAACATAATTCTCCATAGAGGTGTTCCATTTAATGTTTAATTGTTGAAAATGTTCAAAAATAGTCCTTGGCAAACAACTTAATAATTTCCTAAACTATTTTCCATGTGTGTTGAGGCGTTCTTTAATATTCCTGTTTGAAATATTACAATAAGTTTATTGGTGATAATTAGTAAATTTAATGCATACACTGGTAAGTTTGTTATGGTTAATGTTTGTCTCTAAGTAGTAAGTGTTAAAATACACTTTACGTTCTATTCATTAAATGAGCTCCGAGCTGTAATTTTGTTATACCGTTAGGTTTTATTTCAACATTATGTAGAGATTTTGTTACACATGACTCTCGGTTAAATTTATTGTGAGGGGTTTCATCTCAGGTTCATCTTAGGAACCACCTAAATTGTTATTGGATTATGTAACTAATTTATTTTGTTAACAGTGTAAATTGTTTTCTAGCCATTGTAATATGTAATTGCAAAGAGTATCATACAATGAGAAATGAGTTATTTATTTATTTTAGGGGGACATTAAAATAACTCTCGCCCCTAATTAAGGTCCTTGGGTTGATTCTTATTTAAAAAAATTTACGGTAACTAAAAATTTTATTTACACAGACAATCACAGTTTTTCTGTATAAACTTGTGCCATGCTAGCTTTGTGGTAAGCGTCTTGGACTTCGGTGCAAGAGGTCACGAGTTCAAATCCCGGCATGCCTATTTGGGTTTGGACCGCATTACAAAAAAGCGTTTGTGCGATATCATTCCTTGGCTTAAAAAAATGCTTCTCGCGTAGATACAAGCAAAAAATAGATTATAAATAAAATCTTAAAAAGTATACTGCCTATGATAATTTAAAAAAAACTTTATTTTATTTAGTGTAAGACCTATAATGAGAGCAACACGTTCAACCCAAAACCATTTCCTTAAACAGGATGCCCATGTGTTTCTTTTCAAAAGAAAGTCGTGGGCATCAGTTTTGTGCTCTTGGACCAATGTTATTTAGTAAATTTGTGGAGTTGTTTGGAAATTATGTATACATAGACAGTAGGAAAGTTTTAAAGCACAAAGTATTACAATATGTCTTAAGCTATGGTGCATGATATTTATTTGTTGCGTGATATCAAATGTATATATCAATTTATTTGCATGTTATCAGCATTTTTACCAAAGATTGGATTGAACGTGTTTTTTTTATTTTGTGAAAAATAAAGATTAGAAAATTATTTTTAAAATATTATAATATATGGGTTGAGCTATAATACATGATATTTTTGCCTAATGTTAGATATGTATTTATTACTATTTATTTTCTTATTAATGTATTTACCATGCAGGTTACCAGCAATTTAATAAAATGTAGAAATGTAATTTTTTACACGTGTCTTTTATGGCACATGGGAATTTGTTAAAAAAAGAATTTTTGAACTTGAACTTGAACTTGAAAGTTAAGAAGGGGTGGATGGGTTTTACTTTAAACTTTATTTCATCATATATTATTAAAATTATCATTGGGAGGTATAATTTCTGACATTCGTTTTTATTTAAAATAATATATAATTTTGAAGGGATCTATCTGAAAAATGAAAGCTAACTCCAGAAACCTGTATATAGAGTACTTGTATATTACTATACTGTATTTAAAAAAATGCTAAACTTGATTAATACTTGAAATATGTGCCTTAGATAGTTTTAAAATGCCCAATAATAATAAAAATTAAAATGGAGGGTTTCTACGGGACTCACTCCATATATCAAACTTAATCCTTATCCTTAAAATATGAATACTATTTTTAAAACGTAATTTATGCCTCCTTTTTTGAGACAACTAGTCGTTTGAACTAGTGAAAATCTTCAAAAATCTTGCTAAGTTTGAAATTTATACAACCATATCTAACATCGAAATTAATACTCTTTCTTGATAAAATTATACAAATTTAAAAAATATGGGATTTTAAATGCCTCATGATGTAGTACTTTGTATTTATAAAATAAAATGATAAAACTAAATTGTAGAAAATTCTCACTGCAAATCTTATTACAGTAATCTCAAAAATACATGACTAGTGAGGTTCATGAATAATTTATTGCTCTAGTTGTAGTATTAAAACACTGGAGTTGCATGAGTATTTTGATTTCTTGAGGGTCAAATTTGATAGTTTCTAACTGTAATATACGGTCTGGGATCAACTTAATGATACAAAATTCTTTCTTTTCATTCAGGAAATCGACACTACTTATTTTGTAGAGTTTCGAAGAAAACCAACTCCGAACTCTTCTTCCTAGATGGTTGTAATGTATAGTTTGTACATAGTTTATTTCAAAATAGGTCAAAGTGATAAGTTAAGACATACCAGTGTATTAACAGTATGAGCTACCTGATCATTATACTAATCACTTTATATAATAACTATATTATAATGAAACATTGTTGTGTTTTCCATCAGATCACCTTATTTTATAGGAACTAGCTTACTAAGATAAAGTCTCTCTATCTGTTTGATTAAAATTTCAAATTTTTTATTTAGTAAGCGGATGGAAAAGTTATGTGGATTAATAATTGAGTTTCTTAAAATATTTCATATTGAAGTAAAAAATAGCTTTTTTGTAAACATTCAGATTGATTTGAGTGATCAAAAATTTGTCTCAGGTTTTACATTTTGAAAAAAGGTTTCTAACTATTTTGGTTTCGTGAAATTTTTGCATATTAACGGATTGCAATTGCAAATTATGTTTCATGTTTAATAAACATGCAAACAGATTAGAATATGCTATAGATGCTCTAAGATTTTAAGTAAAATAATGAAATATCACATTTCGTTAAATTCGAAAGGTATTTTTCTTACCATCCAAAACCTTCAAAACCAAATGATTTTAACAACGTTAAAGTTGGTCAGATACTTTAAACGACAATGAAGAACATATTTTTGTTTATTTTGTTGATAAAAAGAGGCCAAAGGAAGCCTAATAGAGACAAGGATCATGGTTAGTTAGTTACTGATATGGAGGTACCCAGGTAAGTGTTTTAAGCCAAGTGTGAATGAGTAAGATGATTGTAGCGTGATCTTGTAGTCTTGCTACTGACTAAGGCTGACATGTTCCTCAGACAGGACTGTTAATTATTAGTCCAACCGTCAATGGCATATCTAAGGAACCTACAGTTTAACATGGAGTCCGAACTACTGCCTCTGAATTACGGACTAGTCTAATTAAGAAATGGTCTTTGCGGATTAACGTAGTATTCAATAGTGTGGACGTTAATCCACTCAAAAGAACACCAGACCACCGACCATCGCACACAACTATCCACAATTCGTAACCTCCAAGTAGCTGGACTACAGGACACGCCACAGTACTTGAGGGTCAATTTGGAATCGGACCCTGCGTAAAAAAGTCAGACAGATTTTACCTAAGAAACAGATATCAACCAACTTAAACTTTAGGGAGGTTATTTACCTTATTTGTGGTCTGAAGATCCAAGTTTTTGTACGTTTCGCCGCAGTGTCTGGAAACAACAACTGGAATTGAGTACGAGTCTTTAGATCTTCAGGCAAAAAATAAGGTAAATAACTATTTGTTTACACACATCTAGAAACTGGATAAAATACAATATTAAATATTTATGATCGCAAAAGTAGCGTTTACTAAAACGCTGTGAAAGTGAAAAGACACCGAATGGCCATCCGCAGAATGTGTGACGTCATGAATGGCCACAGGGGCTTATAAAGTGATAATCTTCTTAGAGTCATTAGCGTCCACCAATTGCGTCCGTTCACAAGCCTACAGAGGTCCATAAATCACAAGTGATTGGTCACACTGTAGCATGAATTCCTTTTGGTTATGGAGGTTAAAATATAACCAAAAGAAATCCAAAAGCTGTTAATAAACAATGCAGATTTCTATACAGGTTTTGATTGAAGAAGCTGCTCAATGTGTTCAATGTGAGATGAGAATAAAAGTTTCCAATAGGCTCTATATGTATAGAATACCAAACGTGTATACGTAAAACGCCAAAATGGGTGTCAAAACTAAAGGGTGTGACGTAAAACCACTGTAACATATTTTTAAAATACGATGTTTTGAAATAAAATGGTAGTCGTTTTGCGTGAATATGGTAAGGTCTGTTAAAATAACCTAACCAGACCGGTTGGAAGTCTTGACGTAGACAATATGACAATGGGTAGCGCAGAAGACTATCACTAAACAAACGGTTTCGGGTTTGATATCCTGGCGAGATATAATATTTTTGTTAAAAGTTAAGCAAATCAGTGAAACTTTATTATTTAAACATATAGATAGATAACATAAGATATAGTTGAACATATAAAATTCTTTTTATTACTTAACATGACATAGTAAATTTATTAGATAATTATAAGTACACTTTCGTAGTTTTTGTTTCCTTCAAGCGTACCTGGCGCTCGAGCACCAGATACTTAAAACTATAACTTTGATGTTTAAAAAATTAGTTATAGCGAAAGCCTATGTCACTTGAAAACTAAGAGAAGTTCCATAGATATTTCTTTAGATTTTCCTCAAGAATCGATTATAAGTCTGTCTAAAATCTAGATAACCGGACAACTACACCAAATTGGCGCCAAAGTAGGTGAGAAGCGTTGAAATAAACGGGTCGAATATCCAGAGAACTGGTTAGCCAAAGTATTTAGACTCACCATTAAATTTTTAAAACTGTTTGGCTCTACATTGATGGATACATTTAGTTATTATACACTCTGTTATGTTATATATTATATTAACTACAACACTAATAGATATTCTGGAACAAATAGTTCAATAAAAGATATTTGTAAAATACACGTGAAAGAAATACGAACTGTACTAGACGGTAAAGTCGATGGCGTGGTTGGTAGCGTGACGGACTCCGAATCTGAGTCAGAAACGACCTTTGTCTAGGATCCTAGAGTTGCCGACAGAGTTTAGAGTGTGACGGTGACGTATCCTGTAATCCAGCTACTTGGAGGTCACGAATTTTGCATATTTACTAGCAATGGTCTGTGGATGTGATAATCTCGGTTGTGGTTTCCATCCGCACTAATGAGTACAAGACCATCCACAAATACCATCCTCATAATTAGACCAGTTCGTAAATCAAAGCCTGTAGTTTAGACTCCACGTTAAACTGTAAGCCATTAGATATGAAATTGACTTTTGGGATACTAAATAGTTCTATCTAAGGAACATGTCAGCCCTAGTCAGTAACCAAGACTACGAGATCGCGCTACAATCATCTTATACGCATTTCTCATTCATACTTGGCTTAAAATACCAGGATAGGTTGCCATTTCAGTAACTAACTAACCGCTCAGTGAAGCTTTTACCACTACTGTCCATCTTTAACTGTGTCGACTCATTATATCTTCGCACGATATCCTATCTATCTACACGTGCAGATCTTGGACATGTAGAGTAATAGTCAGGGTATGTAAAAGATAGGATTTGTCACTTAAAAAAAGTGAAATCGTTGTATTACTAGTTAACCTGAACCTATAAACAATGTAAAATATTGTAAAAGTAAAAATAAATTTTCAATGTAGTGATTATTTATCAAGTAATTGATTTTTCATAACATTTTTGGCGGGAAAAACATCCTCTATAATCAACGCGGCGTTTTCGGGTCTTCATGTATAATTTTAATTTTCACAATCAATTATATACTTTTAGGCTACAATTTTTAAAGCCATTACGAGCGATTTTTTTGATTGAATTTGTTCGAAAGAAATAGAAACAAAACATTTAAAGCATTTTATACAGCAGACCAATTAATTACAAAGTTGTGAAATTAGTTGGTTAATCGAGATGTTGTGTGGAGACCATCATTTTTTAATTCATCGAAACGAATCATTTTTATAATATTGATAAACAAACGTTCAATCCATCAGTTATGACCCCATTTCATAAAAATATGCAGAACATATGCTTCAACTAATTAATTGTATTTATTCTCCTTATCTGTTATCATTCTGTTATGGGAAAAAATAAACTTTGAACAAAGTCCAATCCTAGTGAGAAAATAAGTTAACGAAACTTTTTTTCAAAACGAAGAACTGAGATTTAAGAAAATTTGCTTCACGTATATCATAATGGATATGTTAAATCTTCGATCAGAGACCTCTGCGACTGTACAGTGTACGGAGAGATGCAACGTGAACATGTGATCGACATCTGGTGAGATGAAACAGCTGATTGACACGTGCGACATGACCCCCTCCTTTACTCCCCCCCACCTTAATCAGTCAGCTCAGCAGAGGCCAGAGTCAATAATTACATTATAAGACCAGAAGCATGTATTACAAGTGCCCTCTAAGTCTAGTGTTAAAAACATTAGCTTAGCCATTTACCGTTACGACTATAGATTCGATATACTACTGAATACAAGAGGAATGTGGAAAATGGATTTTTCTTAGCATAAAAATTATAAAGTAGTATACAATATTAAATATAATACCATCAACGAGGCATGTGATTAATATTTTAAATTCAATTATTTTTTACAAAGTATGTGAATCTATGTACACACACACACACACACACACACACACACACAAACACAAACACAAATACAAATACAAATACAAATACATAAATATACACGTATGTGTAAACCGGTATGTATAAAAAATGTATTTACTTCTCTTTGTGAAATAGCTTAGATCATGAATATGTTTAAAGGGAATGTTTTTAGTTTCTCTTAACAGTCTTACTTATGAACATATGACGTTACTTCCCTTTCAAATTTTGCCAATCCCCCCCACAGCTAGGACATATCCATGTCAAAAGTTAAATATAGATTTATATTAAATAGTTCAAATATATTAGTTACTAATGTAAGAACTACTTAAATTCTTATACGTATTGTGACAGAAACGTATACAAAAACTCTATACATTGATTACTGACACGTAACATTGATTACATTGATATATGTAGCAAAAACCGTATGCGATCAGGCAAAGGACTCACTATGCAAGCTTTAAACAATTATTAGGGCTTGGTACCCATAGTGAGTGAAATTTAATTAAAAAAAGTACTATACAGTTAAAAAATGCAACTAATATGCACCACAATATAGAAACTAAATTTGGAGACGATCTATTCTAAAAATTTAAAAGAGAAATAAAATATAAGAGAAATACTGAGAGAGAACAAGCTGGTGACACTTCAGGGCTTGATAACCTGTGGCTTGCACGGGGGTAGCAGGGTGAAGAGGAAGGGGTGGGTGGGGGGATAGAGAAGTAGATAGTAGGGGAGGGTGAGAGGGAGTGGGTGGGAGAGGGAGAGAGAGAGCGTCGCTTCCCGCGCCACGACGCGTGCCACCAGCAAAACTGGCGTCGTTGCGAGGCAGACAATATAGCTAAAGTAAAACCATGTAGCCTACATAACCCGTATTTATAGAATTTTTCACTTTGCATTTCACTTTTAATTATTTAAACACTGAATTTCAATAAGATGTCGAATATTTTATTGTTTTCGTGTTATGTAATTATTTGAGAGATGAAGTGTAATTCAGTTATTAGAGATATGCTTTTCATGAAACCAACTTACATATTATAATAACCAATATAGTTTACCTAGGGAAAGTCAAGTGGACCAGAAATATAAAATAAATAAGAATTATTTGATCCCTTAATTGGTAAAACTAATCCCTATTATTTCAACTTACTTGGGTGAGGAGTACAATAAGAACATACTAGTGAAATAAGTGTGAGGTGTTATATATGACAAAGAACAGGTGATATCATTTTCAAGGTTGACTAATTAATATCTAACTATTGATTATATATTATCCCCCTTGGACATTATAAAAATGACAAGCGTGTTCTACCAACCTCCATAATCTCTCAGATATACCTAAAATCTGTGAAATGTTTCATATTATATTATTCAATAGAATATTTATAAAAGTTTTACTGTTTTAATTGTTGATACGTATATCTTGATTTAGACGCATTCGTTGAATGAAACTTTCGTGTATCAACGGAAAGTAGTTGCAGTGGAAGCTGGGCCGGAATCGTAACGTGTTATCAGAGAGCTGAGGCTATCGACCAGCTCGTCCTCAACCGCTATCTCACCGCTGACACCAATATCTGCCTCGGCTCTAACTACGACACTCCGATTTCTGACTTACACATAGCACTCTACTACGACCCTAACGCTGACACCACCAAGATCAGTCTCGATTCTAGCACTCAAATAAGTAATCAAATAAGAGCAAAGGTCATCCTCATGATTAGACCAGTTCGTAATTCAGAGGCCGTGGTTCGGATTCCACGTTAAACTGTAGGTCCCTTAGTTGTTTCCATCGACTGTTGGGCTATTAATTAACTGTCCTGTCTAAGGAACATGTCAGCCTTAGTCAGTAACAAGACTACAAGATCGCGCCACAATCATCCTACACTCATTTCTCATTCATACTTGGCTTAAAATACCTACCTGGGTAGGTTGACATTTCAATAATCTAAATATAAATCTAAGATCCAACCGTTTTCCGACTTGGATATAGCACTCTACCAAGACCCCACCTCAGACAACTATTTCTGTTTTGGGGCACTCAACTACAATCCTAACATTGTCACCAATTTTTGTTTTGATAACATCTCTAAACTACAAATAACGAGGAAATAGCTACATAAATTTTAAAACTATACTGTTTATCTAAGTTAAATCATGTTAGAGCTATATCGTTAGCGGTTTCTGTTCTTTTGTAACATCTAAACGTTAAACTAAATCAGGCTGGTTAATGTTATTATTACTTAAATGCACTGAAGGGGTTTAGAGATTTTCATTTAAAAACAAAACCTTTGACAGCTTAATTGTTAAATCAATATAATTATATCTTATTTAGATAATGTTGTAAGAGATAAATTTGAAATCACATGGTGTTATGATATTATCATCAGTAGTCAAGAAAACAAAATTTTGAATTTTTTAGACTTGTGAAAAGTAACCACTAAACCTTTCACAATGGCCAACATTACTGTTCAAAATAAATTATATGAACTGTAAATGTGGAATATGTAAAAGTAAAGTAGATTCATGTTTATTTTAAATCGTATCATCTTTATACTTCACTGCTAATAAAATGATAAACAAGATATGCTAAAAATTTGAAACACAATTCACTGAGGGAAACAAGTACAAACGGTTACCTGATACATAATGTCCATACATCACAATCTATACATCTACGTCATCAGACAACGCCCATTAAGCAAACAGAAGAAAAGTGGGGTATGAAAAAAAACACAACCAATACGAAAAAAGTTTTCATTCAAGTTTTTTGAGGACTATAAAATGTTAAATATGTACATTTTAGGTTTAATCTTTGTAATCTAATATTTTTACTTATTAACCCAAGAAGGGATCATATTGGCGGTTAGTAAACTTATAAATACAAATTTGTAAATAATATTTAAAATATTATTTTTGTGAGTTTGTGTAAATTTCATATAACGACACATGAGTATAACTAGAGTCTGTGTGTAGTGGTGAGCATACTGCGTATAGTTGGTGTTGGAGGGGTGGGGTGGTGATTGTACGTGACGGCGTCATCAGGTAGCGATAACGACGTCACCACCACAAGGCATGACGACACAAGAGTCAACGAGAATCTTTGTGTAGTGGTGAGCATACTGCGTAGGATGTTGTTGGAGGGGTGGGGTGGTGATTGTACGTGACGGCGTCATCAGGTAGCGATAACGACGCCACCACCACAAGGCATGACGACACAAGAGTCAACGAGAATCTTTGTGTAGTGGTGAGCATACTGTGTAGGATGTTGTTGGAGGGGTGGGGTGGTGATTGTACGTGACGGCGTCATCAGGTAGCGATAACGACGCCACCACCACAAGGCATGACGACACAAGAGTCAACGAGAATCTTTGTGTAGTGGTGAGCATACTGTGTAGGATGTTGTTGGAGGGGTGGGGTGGTGATTGTACGTGACGGCGTCATCAGGTAGCGATAACGACGCCACCACCACAAGGCATGACGACACAAGAGTCAACGAGAATCTTTGTGTAGTGGTGAGCATACTGTGTAGGATGTTGTTGGAGGGGTGGGGTGGTGATTGTACGTGACGGCGTCATCAGGTAGCGATAACGACGCCACCACCACAAGGCATGACGACACAAGAGTCAACGAGAATCTTTGTGTAGTGGTGAGCATACTGTGTAGGATGTTGTTGGAGGGGTGGGGTGGTGATTGTATGTGACGGCGTCATCAGGTAGCGATAACGACGCCACCACCACAAGGCATGACGACACAAGAGTCAACGAGAATCTTTGTGTAGTGGTGAGCATACTGTGTAGGATGTTGTTGGAGGGGTGGGGGGATTGTATGTGACGGCGTCATCAGGTAGCGATAACGACGCCACCACCACAAGGCATGACGACACAAGAGTCAACGAGAATCTTTGTGTAGTGGTGAGCATACTGTGTAGGATGTTGTTGGAGGGGTGGGGTGGTGATTGTACGTGACGGTGTCATCACCACAAGGCATGACGACACAAGAGTCAACGAGAATCTTTGTGTAGTGGTGAGCATACTGTGTAGGATGTTGTTGGAGGGGTGGGGTGGTGATTGTACGTGACAGCGTCATCAGGTAGCGATAACGACGTCACCACCACAAGGCATGACGACACAAGAGTCAACGAGAATCTTTGTGTAGTGGTGAGCATACTGTGTAGGATGTTGTTGGAGGGGTGGGGTGGTGATTGTACGTGACGGTGTCATCACCACAAGGCATGACGACACAAGAGTCAACGAGAATCTTTGTGTAGTGGTGAGCATACTGTGTAGGATGTTGTTGGAGGGGTGGGGTGGTGATTGTACGTGACGGCGTCATCAGGTAGCGATAACGACGCCACCACCACAAGGCATGACGACACAAGAGTCAACGAGCATCTTTATGTAGAGGTGAGCATACTGCGTAGGATGTTGTTGGAGGGGTGGGGTGGTGATTGTACGTGACGGCGTCATCAGGTAGCGATAACGACGCCACCACCACAAGGCATGACGACACAAGAGTCAACGAGAATCTTTGTGTAGTGGTGAGCATACTGCGTATAGTTGGTGTTGGAGGGGTGGGGTGATTGTACGTGACGGCGTCATCAGGTAGCGATAACGACACCACCACCACAAGGCATGACGACACAAGAGTCAACGAGAATCTTTGTGTAGTGGTGAGCATACATGTTGTTGGAGGGGTGGGGTGGTGATTGTACGTGACGGCGTCATCAGGTAGCGATAACGACACCACCACCACAAGGCATGACGACACAAGAGTCAACGAGAATCTTTGTGTAGTGGTGAGCATACATGTTGTTGGAGGGGTGGGGTGGTGATTGTACGTGACGGCGTCATCAGGTAGCGATAACGACGCCACCACCACAAGGCATGACGACACAAGAGTCAACGAGAATCTTTGTGTAGTGGTGAGCATACTGTGTAGGATGTTGTTGGAGGGGTGGGGTGGTGATTGTACGTGACGGCGTCATCAGGTAGCGATAACGACGCCACCACCACAAGGCATGACGACACAAGAGTCAACGAGAATCTTTGTGTAGTGGTGAGCATACTGTGTAGGATGTTGTTGGAGGGGTGGGGTGGTGATTGTACGTGACGGCGTCATCAGGTAGCGATAACGACGCCACCACCACAAGGCATGACGACACAAGAGTCAACGAGAATCTTTGTGTAGTGGTAAGTATACTGTGTAGGATGTTGTTGGAGGGGTGGGGTGGTGATTGTACGTGACGGCGTCATCAGGTAGCGATAACGACGCCACCACCACAAGGCATGACGACACAAGAGTCAACGAGAATCTTTGTGTAGTGGTGAGCATACTGTGTAGGATGTTGTTGGAGGGGTGGGGTGGTGATTGTACGTGACGGCGTCATCAGGTAGCGATAACGACGCCACCACCACAAGGCATGACGACACAAGAGTCAACGAGAATCTTTGTGTAGTGGTGAGCATACTGCGTAGGATGTTGTTGGAGGGGTTGGGTGGTGATTGTACGTGACGGCGTCATCAGGTAGCGATAACGACGCCACCACCACAAGGCATGACGACACTAGAGTCAACGAGCATCTTTATGTAGAGGTGAGCATACTGTGTAGGATGTTGTTGGAAGGGTGGGGTGGTGATTGTACGTGACGGCGTCATCAGGTAGCGATAACGACACCACCACCACAAGGCATGACGACACAAGAGTCAACGAGAATCTTTGTGTAGTGGTGAGCATACTGCATAGGATGTTGTTGGAGGGGTGGGGTGATGATTGTACGTGACGGCGTAATCAGGTAGCGATAACGACGCCACCACCACAAGGCATGACGACACAAGAGTCAACGAGAATCTTTATGTAGAGGTGAGCGTACTGTGTAGGATGTTGTTGGAGGGGTGATTACTGACGGCGTCATCAGGTAGCGATAACGACGCCACCACCACAAGCATGACGACACGAGTCAACGAGCTGTGTAGTGGTGAGCATACTGCAAAGGATGTTGTTGAGGGGTGTTGTACGTGACGGCGTAGGTAGCGATAACGACGCTACCACCACAAGATACACAAGAGTCAACGAGTCTTTGATATAAACTGCAAAATGTGTTAATGTGTTTGATTGTATACGGTCATCAGGTAGATAACGAATTGAGAGATTTATTAGTTCAATAAATATTAATGATCCTGGATTTAGTCTTTGAATCAACTCAGTTTTTAGTTTCTCCCCTTAAACATAGTACTGTAGATAGAGATTAGGTACACGGGTGTACTTTGGCTGTATAGCCATACTATTTTTTCTATTACTGATTTGTGAGGGTAGTTTACTCCTAAAACCCCTTAAGAAATATAAAATATGCAAATTTTTCATGGGGTACGGGGTTTATGCTCCCAAAAGGTTTAACAATTAATTTAACTTGTTTAGTTTAAAAATTGGATGATTACTTTCGAACAATAAATTTCCTTATGTATACTTCCCTTCGGGAAATAGGTTAGATCATGGATCTATCTAAAGGTAATGGTTTCACTTCATCTAAACAGCTGTTCGTAAAACCAAAAATTCAAAGCTCTGGTAATTTCTATGGAACCCTGTTACATATTTTCCATCTTATAAATCACCAACACCCCCACAGAACTAAGACATATGTTAAAAATAAATAACTAGATTTTACAGGATAATTTTTTTATAAAAAAACATTATTGTTTTTTCTGTTTTATACAATGAAAAACTACGAACTTTTATAGTTCAAAGCTAAAAAAAACTTTAAACTGATCTATAAAACAAAGTTATCACTTTTAATATAACGTTTGTTAAATTTACAGCTAAGTACAGAAAATTTAATTTTTTTCTTGAACCGTTAGTCGTAGACTAATGATTATGTATATTAATTTGTTTAGCTATATAAGCTGAACAGCTTTCCTTTCAGTTGTCTTTGAGTCTCCGTGACGAATGGACGTGTTTGGTTTCTTTTGTGTGTAATGGTTAGTGTATGTTTCGTTTGTAAGTTTTTTTTACTGCTTTAAACTTTTATGTTTTCAGCTTTATACCGGTTTGGTCCGGATTATATGTTAATTAATTGTGCTATGTTTTAGATATTAGTTCACCTGAGGACGGGATCAGATTCCAGATCCCGAAACGTCGTGAAACTTTGTTTTACATAATATCGTGATGGAAAATGTCCGCAATAAGAATCTAAATAATATCAATCCACCATCACCAATAATGAATTTCAAACAAAGGAGTATATAAGCTGGTTTTAATGAAGACAATCATTTTACCAATTTATTGTTTTGCCAGAAAACTAAAACATAATTTATTTTTACATTTAATCGCCCATATATTTTTAACCTTTAGTTTTACAGACAAACGTTTGGTGTCGTATTATTTGGGACCTTAATAAACTATAAACTGAAAGATTTTAATCAAAATCGTTAGAGCGGATTTAGAGAAATACAGTATGTATTTGCAGGTTTTAAGGGGTTTTGAGGGTAAACTACGCTCAAAAGTAAAAAGATTTTATGGATGTATAGGCAACTTACACCCGTGTAACGAGTTTTATAATGATCGGACTATCATTGTGATCTCGGAGTTAGTAGACAGACAGACTGACTGACATCAGTCCGAAAATCACTTTTTGGACTCGGGAGCCTCAAAACGGATATATTCACCCTCAATATTCAAATTCAAAAATTTTGGTGAAAACAAAACTGTTTTCTATCTAAAGTTCTATTTATAAGGGGAGAGATTAGAAAAACTGAGTTGATTCAAAGACGAAAGACTAAATCCAGGATCATGAATTGATTCGTATGGACGGATAGCTTCGCAGTTTCACAGGAAATATTTAACCCGTGGTAACAAGCGGAGGTAACCATCGTATCTGGTGGTATTTAATTTCGTTCCGGCCGATATTAGAGACCTAATCTCTCTAAATTATAATGATTCACCCCTAATCGACGCGCCGAGCTACCCGCCACCCGCCACCCCTCTCCGACACCCCTCCAGGTAACGAGGCGGCGAGATGATTGCCGGTTCCATCTCCTCCGGTCTTCAAATTAGAGGGAGACAACTCGGGGAATTATATCTTTAATAAATTGGCTGCTCTAGCAGTGTCGGGACTTTTTTCTACATCTTGGAAAATCTCGAGTGATTTATTCACGATAACTGATTAAGCTTTGCTTGGAGACCGAAATAAACGATTTATTCTGAAAATCAATTTATGCAGTAGAAATTTCCAGAAAATCTCTCTTTGGAAATTCAACCTAGCTATAAATTATTATATTTTAGAAATTAGAGAGTCGTGAGGCCCCAGGAGCTATACACGTCCTGTGGAATATTTTACGGCCATTGGAAAAAAGTAATTCGAGAAAAGGTGATGCCTTGCGGACATGGACCATGGACCATGTACAAATTCTATTACCTAGGTAGGTAGGTATTTTAAGCTAAGTATGAATGTGAAATGAGAAATGAGAGTAAGACGGTTGTGGCGCGTTTTGAAATGGATATGTCTTAGCTCTGGGGGGTTAGCAATTTGTAAGACCAAAATTTGAAACATAAGAACTGTTTAGATTAACTAAAAACATTCCCTTTAGCTTAAGACATATCAATAATCTAACCTATTTCCCAAATGGAATTTTATACCCAGTCACTAATTTTTCGAAGAAGTGAAACAACCTACCAGCCAAACTAGATTCGCGATCAAAACCATACGATCTGATTAGATTAGATCATTGAAATGGCAACCATACACAATGTAGGTATTTTAAACCAAGTATGAATGAGGATTGAGTGTAAGATGATTGTGGCGCGATCTTGTAGTCTTGTTACTGACTAAGGCTGACATGTTCCTTAGACTGGACTGTTAATTAATAGCCCAACAGCCGATGGCAACTAATGGACCTACGGTTTAACGTGGAATCCGAACCACGGCCTCTGAATTTACGAATTGGTCTAATTATGAGGATGGTCTTTGTAAATTTACGTAGTATTTAATATTGCGGACGTTAATCCACACAAGAGAACACTGTACCCATCGCCATCGCTCACAATTATCCACAATTCGTGACCTCCAAGTAGCTGGATTATAGAACGTCGCCACCGTCCCAGTCGAAGAAACCGTAAGAGGATTCATGCTCCAACAACTAAACAACTCCACTCTCGTGTCCACCGCATAAGGAACTTGTCTACTAGCTAACTCCAGGGAGTCCTCAGGGTTTCATTTTGAGAGTGCACACATGAACAGGAGGAAAATATGTACTAGGTGAAGGCCAAGTACGCTCTGACAGAATACCTAGTAATCATCAATCCTTAAGAACTTGTAGCATGTCGCTCCCAGATCTATAGAAGGGTCACAACCTCTAGGTATTCGGATCAATTTGAGAGTTGAGAGTAAAGCTCTTTGAAGAGATAGGGGATCTCGACAAACTGCGTAGCAAGAAGACTTTCTAGTAATTAGGACCATAATAGTTCAACCTATACCAAATTTAATATACCAAATTTTAATACCTGAACTAGCAAGAACCAACCCAGCTAGGTGAGTCATTCTAAGTAACATTATATTTGGATTCTCTTCAGCTGAGGAACCGGGTGACCTAAACGGCATTTTTATCGAGCAGCAATAAAACGTCATAGCATTAAATGAAGGGGTAGAGCTCGAGAATAGGCCGCACTTCCCTCGTGGGATATGGGGCAGTAAAACTGAACTGCGGGTGGGCGAACGGGAGACGACTGCGTGATGGAAGGAAGAGGGATGGTGAGGGAGGTGGGGTGTGAGGGGACAGCACAGGTCCTGTGTTTCCACTGGGATACTTGTCACGAAAGTAAAATATTTTGGATTTCCTTGTGATAACACAGGGTGCCCCATATGTTAAGTGTCAAACTCTGTTAAATGGTTTTATGAATATAATTTTGAGGTAGATATAAATTATTTTGCAAAAAATACAAAATGGCAGATTTCTTGTAAACAAAGCGTTTTTCTAAAAAAAAGTTATTCTTGATTCTCTTTTTATTTTGACCCATAAAACAATTTAACACGTTAAGTGTCATGCATATTTATAGCCAGATTACTGCAGTGTCAAACAGAATATAGTTTGTTTTTCGCATATAAGACGTTTTTGTACTTTTTTAGTTTGGCTATTCAGTTTTCCAGAAAAGATTCGGATTTTTGGAAAAAATATTAAGGCCGATCACTGAAAATTTTTAGCGAAAAACCCCTAGAAAAATCAATGCTGACCCGATCGGACCCCGGCTCATTTTTAAGGTGTCATACTATTTTTCACCGTGCGGTTGGTGGTAGCGTCGTTTCCCGCCGTTTCTGGCTACAATACACGTGTTTATAAATAACAAACTTGTGTGAAATGCGCCCAGAAAAGCCATTTTTGTGTAGACTGCTTTAGAAACCTCCATAAATAGATCACAGAATCTAAATATATGTCATTATTTACTATTACTTTTCAAAACTACTTCTATTATATCAATGAACAGTATATTTTAGTTTTTCGGAACAACAAAATATAAAATTTCAAATTCCTATCATACATTTTTATACTTATTTTGTCTTTTTGGACTTTTTAAACACGCATAAATACCTTCATTGCCTTTATTCTTAGGCACAAGTGAGGTTTCTTATGTAAAAAGTGTTTGCCGGCATTCAGGGAAATACCAGCTTCCATATTTATCTAATGGTGGCCGCTTTTGGATGTGGGTGAGCCTTGATACCAAATCGACGTTAGACAACAAAAATTACTACACGGTCAAGACTTTTCAAAATGTCTAATCCGTCAATAACTTCCATCAAACAACGAAAGTTTACACTGCGTTCAGTTTCCGGGAATATTTCCTGAAAATAAAAAACCGAAATATTCTTGGATGATACGTCGTGTATTCACAACTAGTAATATGTATTCTGCCGTTAACGTTGTTGTCTTGTCTCGTGAGTTTTTTTTGCATCACCGTCATCGACTAAGGCCTCATATATGGATATTTAGATGATGGATTATGAGTTGAACGAGATTTTTTAAACTTGAAGAGTTTAAATGATCGTGCATCAATCAATATGAAGCGCAGAGCTAGAGGACGCTGCGCTAGGGACGCATCGCGATGAGTCGAGAACGCGCCGCGAGCAGCTAGCCGCGCGGCGTGCTCCGGTCTCCAATTCCCTTTTCACATTATTTGCCTTTGGCCAAATTTGCATTTCGGCGAGCCGCTGCCGCTGTGGCCGCCTCCGCTTAACATATTTTGTTTCTACCCTCACCCTCTTCTGGCAGTCGTTGGAATATCTTGTCTCATTAAAATATTCATTTTGATCGTACTTTACAATAAGCAGAATAAAAAAACAATTTATATGCATTTACATTATACTTTTTATGGTATAAATAGCTCTTAAGATGTTGCTATTTTGACATGGATATGTCTTAGCTCTGGGAGGGTGTTGGGGATTTTTAAGATGGAAAACATGTAACAGGTTTCCATAGAAACTACCAGAACTATTGTATTGAATTTTAGATATAAAAGAATAAGAACAGCTGTTTAGATGAACTTAAAACATTCCCTTTAGACATACCCATGATCTAACCTATTTCCCACAGGGAAGTAAATACAAACATTTTTTAGACAGGCGATTAATTTATATGGTGATTTGCAAATGGAGGCAAATAACCCTCTATCATTTTTATCCATTATTGAAGGCTTGATAAGTTACTCTACTCTAAAAAACATAGGACAAATCTATACGATTTTAAAATGCCGTTAAATATTACTGTTAATGTTAAATGAATTTATTCATTACAGTACTAACAAAGTTCTAAACTAAAAAAATAGATCATGTTCAGTACAAAAATAAAGAGATTATAGAGAATTAAAAACAAAAAACTGATTGATGTTAGGTAGTGACAATAACAGGGTTTAGAAAAATACACGTTGATAAACACAAATAATAAAAAAACATCGTGCTTAACAGTTAACTTGTAGGACATAAACAATAATCATCGTAGATCTGGACACTGTAACTAGAAACCAAGAAAGCTAAGAGTCACGTCAACAAAACTTATAACGGTGTCAAGAATCTTTAAGTTTACATTTTAGAGAGCATAAATTTCAAAATTGTTCTAAGGGTTTAACATAACCTATTTGGTAAACATATTTTGCAATACTTTCCATGAAATGTTATCTATTGAGGTAAGTATTTTATGACGTGATCTTATAGTCTTGATATTGACTAAGGCTGACGAGCTCCTTAGACTGGTTGGTTATTAATTAAATAACATAACAACCAATAACATCTAATGGACTTATAGCTTAACGTAAAATCCGAACCACAATTCTATCTCTTAATTACGAACTGGTCTAATTATTAGGGAGGTCTTCGTGAATTAATGTAGTATTCAATAGTGTGGACGATAATCCACACCTAGGATTATCACATCCACAGGCCATCACATTTAATTATCCACAATGTTTGACCTGCTGGAGTGCAGGTCCATTGCGACCACCGTCGCTGTCATTGCTGTATTTTTAGTGAGTGGTTTCAGCGGAGGATTGTGCTGAGCGTTAACATTTATTACGATATACCGATAATTTTTTTACATTGTTTGAAACACTTAATTACCCATTGGGTAGACGCACGAGTCGAACTCGTAACGCCGCGCGCGTCACGTCACGTCATCGGTAAATACGCTGTATTTCTCCACGTAGTTACAAGTTTTCCCGATAGATGGTGTTGCTATGTTCTTTAAAAAACATTTACAAATATTTTTTATAGTCATAGTGGTAATTTGCCGTTTCGTAAGGCTCAGGTATTTAATTTTTTTCTTCTAAAATACATTTTGCTAGTATAAATGCGTGGTTTTTATAACCTTGTTATTTTCTTTAGTTTAACAAAATTTTAAACTGTTGATACCTTAAGATATGGTTTGGTATATACTTTGAACTTTAATAAAATGTATGAGTCAGGTAGTTTCAAAGAATATTTAAATAAAATATAGCCCCTACTTTGAAAAATATTTTTTGTTTTTGTTTACTTTAATAACATTTTTTAAATTTTAATAAAATAGTGTCTGGAAAATAAAAATATAATACTACTATACTCTCATACATAACCAGCAAATATAAAAAAATATCCAATTATCTCATACACAAGCAATTTTATGCAACCTTCCTTAAAACTCCTTAAAAATGGGTCGCTTTAATTGCTACTTTAGGGTCTTTCCACGTTTTATTTAACTACTAAGGTTACATGGGTTTAGTCTAGAATTACAGTTGATTTACAGTGAAAGAAAATTACAAAGGTTTTTAAAAGATAAGTATGTACAGCATTCGATGATCGAGATACCTTGGAGCTGGACTGCTCTGAGCTCGTGGAGTGGGAAGCTGTGTCAAAGCTTTGGTCCCCAATTCCCTGTTCACAGTTCGCACTGTTTGGCTCTGCCTCCATTTACATTGCAGAGTGCGGTGTGCCGGCTGCTGCTACGACATCCTGCGGCATACGTGCCGGCCTCCCCGTTACACTCGGGGAAACCACTTTGCATTTGATTTATTTTAATACTAAACTACACCGGAGAATATATAGTACTTTGGAATGGTAAGATACGATGAGTAGGCCTATGCCAAAAGGGCAACTATTAAGAATTGTAGTATTATGTAATAAAATCGACTAAATTTTGCTTTAGTGTTCATAATTTTGATTTAGTCTACACCGAAATTCACACCTTAATAAGATCTTGAATTATTATTAACATAGCATTTATAAAGGTTATTGCTACAAAAATAATAGGCTACTAAAACGTCTTCCACGAACCCACTTGCTATCTCTGGAGGAGATACCGAACTACAACCCCCGCCTCCCATATGGGTAAAAATCCTTATTCAATTGGTTTTATTGAGTGATGTGATCTTACACTGCATACCAAGTTTCATGTAGAAGGAATGAATTGATCTATTGTATTCCCCATAACCATGAAAATGGGCGATCTCAGACAACGCACTCACCGCTGTAAATATAACTTTTCACTGGAATCGGTTAGTCGTTGACGAATTTTTTACAGATATTGGTACTAACTTGTTTAGATATTTGATCTGGGTTTAATGACAATAATCAAATAATTTTATAACTATGTCGTTTTTAATATAACAAAATAACGATTTTAGACATTTAAAAGCCCATTTTTTAAAAGCCAACTTGTGAACCGTTATTTATAGAGGCATGGGTGTGGTTGTATATTATTTAGGACCTTTGGAGTTATAGTTATAAACCATACAATTTTATTCAAAATCTTTAGAACGAAGTTTTAGGAATTTTGAATGTGTAAATTAAATTTGAAAAATGAAAAGCTGCCAGGATTTATGGAGCACGACTAAAATTCGAAAATTTTGATACGTTACCCTACTTGATATATATTATATTTTATAATTAAGGGAAATAAATCAACTCTAGACGACGATTCGAGATTCTCAGGTTCCGTGCGAGTCGATGGTGTGCCGATAGCCCAGTAGCGGGACCAGTGTGGTAGCCCGGGGAGGGGGGGGGCACCACGACCCACGACCGTGTCGGCGGCCTTGCCCAATAACAAGGCCGCGCCAATTACACCATCAGCCGCCCTATAAATCTGTTTAAATCAAAATCTTATTACCGGGAGAGTCATGTTAATTGAGGAGCATTGTGTGTAGTCCCGCTCAATTACGGGGTCTTTACGTCGTTCCGTTTTTCTCGCCTGTTTTTAGCGGCGTCCGGGGCGGAATACATTAGGAGGGACGGCTTACTCGCTCGCTGTCGTCCGCACCTGCTTGGCCGAGTCGGGTAATTTGAGCCTCATTAGGCCCTGTTAGGCGCTACAGCCCTCACGGACACATTCACGTCACATTTGTGGGATGCTATTCAATTTCTTGAAACTTTACAAAGTAATCTACGATTTCCCATACCATATTTTGCTGCCAATATTTATGTTAATATATTCATATATTATCAATAATGCTACCTCAAACGTGCTAGATTTAAACAAGGTTTCCAGGAATCATGTTTAAGAGTGCATTGATTGTATTAGAAAAGTGCGGTAAATAGAAATTATTAGAGATTAAATAGAATTCTACAATGAGGATGTATTATGTTACTAAAATAACTAACTAAATACTCACACGTAATTAACAACAAATTTTATTCTTTACATTTAACTTCTAGGTGTAAATTTATATTATAATGGACAATGCTAGAGAGAATACCATATTGTATCCTATGTCAAATATCGTTTAATAGGTATTTCTAGCACACCATTATGAGACTAGCAAGAGTGTGTGGTGAGAAGAAGGGGCGCGTTCAGCTGTCATGGCGTCAGCATAACGGGGTGGCGTGGCCAGAAGAGGGCAACACACTACGGTGCGTGTCAGCAAAGGTGTGTGGTGAGAGAAAGAGGCGCGTTCAGCTGTCATGGCGTCAAGAAGGGGCGCGTTCAGCTGTCATGGCGTCAGCGTGACGGGGTGGCGTGGCCAGGAGAGAGCTTTAGAGTGCGGTGCGTGTCAGCGAGAGTGTGTGGTGAGAGAAAGGGCGCAGTCAGCTGTCTCGGCGTCAGCGTGACGGGGTGGCGTGGCCAGGAGAGAGCTTTAGAGTGCGGTGCGTGTCAGCGAGAGTGTGTGGTGAGAGGAAGGGCGCAGTCAGCTGTCTCGGCGTCAGCGTGACAAGGCGGTGTGGCCAGGAGAGAGCTTTAGAGTGCGGTGCGTGTCAGCGAGAGTGTGTGGTGAGAGGAAGGGCGCAGTCAGCTGTCTCGGCGTCAGCGTGACGGGGTGGCGTGGCCAGGAGAGAGCTTTAGAGTGCGGTGCGTGTCAGCGAGAGTGTGTGGTGAGAGGAAGGGCGCAGTCAGCTGTCTCGGCGTCAGCGTGACGGGGTGGCGTGGCCAGGAGAGAGCTTTAGAGTGCGGTGCGTGTCAGCGAGAGTGTGTGGTGAGAGGAAGGGCGCAGTCAGCTGTCTCGGCGTCAGCGTGACGGGGTGGCGTGGCCAGGAGAGAGCTTTAGAGTGCGGTGCGTGTCAGCGAGAGTGTGTGGTGAGAGGAAGGGCGCAGTCAGCTGTCTCGGCGTCAGCGTGACGGGGTGGCGTGGCCAGGAGAGAGCTTTAGAGTGCGGTGCGTGTCAGCGAGAGTGTGTGGTGAGAGGAAGGGCGCAGTCAGCTGTCTCGGCGTCAGCGTGACGGGGTGGCGTGGCCAGGAGAGAGCTTTAGAGTGCGGTGCGTGTCAGCGAGAGTGTGTGGTGAGAGGAAGGGCGCAGTCAGCTGTCTCGGCGTCAGCGTGACGGGGTGGCGTGGCCAGGAGAGAGCTTTAGAGTGCGGTGCGTGTCAGCGAGAGTGTGTGGTGAGAGGAAGGGCGCAGTCAGCTGTCTCGGCGTCAGCGTGACGGGGTGGCGTGGCCAGGAGAGAGCTTTAGAGTGCGGTGCGTGTCAGCGAGAGTGTGTGGTGAGAGGAAGGGCGCAGTCAGCTGTCTCGGCGTCAGCGTGACGGGGTGGCGTGGCCAGGAGAGAGCTTTAGAGTGCGGTGCGTGTCAGCGAGAGTGTGTGGTGAGAGGAAGGGCGCAGTCAGCTGTCTCGGCGTCAGCGTGACGGGGTGGCGTGGCCAGGAGAGAGCTTTAGAGTGCGGTGCGTGTCAGCGAGAGTGTGTGGTGAGAGGAAGGGCGCAGTCAGCTGTCTCGGCGTCAGCGTGACGGGGTGGCGTGGCCAGGAGAGAGCTTTAGAGTGCGGTGCGTGTCAGCGAGAGTGTGTGGTGAGAGGAAGGGCGCAGTCAGCTGTCTCGGCGTCAGCGTGACGGGGTGGCGTGGCCAGGAGAGAGCTTTAGAGTGCGGTGCGTGTCAGCGAGAGTGTGTGGTGAGAGGAAGGGCGCAGTCAGCTGTCTCGGCGTCAGCGTGACGGGGTGGCGTGGCCAGGAGAGAGCTTTAGAGTGCGGTGCGTGTCAGCGAGAGTGTGTGGTGAGAGGAAGGGCGCAGTCAGCTGTCTCGGCGTCAGCGTCAGCGTGACGGGGTGGCGTGGCCAGGAGAGAGCTTTAGAGTGCGGTGCGTGTCAGCGAGAGTGTGTGGTGAGAGGAAGGGCGCAGTCAGCTGTCTCGGCGTCAGCGTGACGGGGTGGCGTGGCCAGGAGAGGGTGGCAGGCAAGGTTGTTTGCCGCTGATAACAAGTCCGCTATCATCCCCTCCCCGCCGCCAACGCCCGCAGCTCTCGGCGGTAATTTATCCAAGAGGACGACAACTCGGGCTTGTTATTCGATCACACCCTGGGCTCTTATCCATAACTTTTCCTATTTTCTACCCTTAGTCATCCTACCTTTCGCCGGTCGGACGAAAACTCAAGTATGCCTGTTTTTAGTTATATTTTATACCACTGTATAGTTATACTTTATTTAAACTTTATGGCACAGTTTTGTTTACACAATTGGTTGATACTACAATATTATTTCTATATAGTTTTTGAACCGTTGGTTTATATTTAGCTATGAGCTAATAATTCATGATAGGATCAAACTTATAACCCAAACGTAATTAATTAAGCACGGTAATATAAACTTTACACACTATTATCTGGAATTGATATATAATTTTAGTCGAAACTAACGGAAGGATTTAAGAAAAGTTTAGATTTCCGTGCTGAGCACGATAAAAAGCGTAACAGGCGGCTGGGAGGGGCGCATTTTTCTACACACCCTCGACGAGCCGCTGCCTTTGTTCTCCTGGCTTAACCCCTCATTAATTAATTACCCTAGCCAACCTCGCCGTCTTGCCTCCTCCCGCTGCCCACATAATTAACAGAATAGAAAATCGACCCAAACCGATGCATGATTTATGCACTTTTATATTATAATCATTTTTTAAATCATAGATTGATTGTTTAAAAGGTTTTCATAACAATGGGTGATGATTTCAATGGTCCAATAAAAACTCAATATATATGTGACATTTTAAAGGAATGTAAGCCAAATTTTTCAAAACTTTGAACCTGCTGATCTGTTTTCTGCTTTGTTTGTATTGGAATAAAAATGTTATATGATAATTTGAATTGATTACGTCAAAAAAGGTCCAAATAAATCAAAATCAAAATCTGATACAAACTATATTAACAAATTAAAAAATTTATGCTGATACAATTTTCAGCCAAACTTGGATGCCCTATTCTCAAATTACGGACTCGAAAACATGCATCTCATTGGGCTCAAAATGCATTTACCAAACACTTTTGTTGTCTTTCCACTATTAAGATAATCTGAACTAATTTCAAAAATCATTGAATTTGTTGTACAATAATTTTAATATAATTTTTAAGGGTAACCGGTGATGGAACAAAGATTAAAAAATGGTGCTAAGAAATTCATATTGAAAAAATAAAATTATCTGTAAAAATTCTAAATCACAATTTCGGGGCGCAAAATCCCAAGTAGAGTGATGTGTCAATAATATTTCAAACCCAAAAATTATCCTTCAAATAACGTTTGCAGCAAATGTCATAATGGTCGGACCACGTTTACGACAATTTATCGTGTATAGACAATCAATGAACACGAATGGTGTTGTAGAACTACGAGGGCCACAAAATAAAAAAAAAATAGTTCTTAACATTAGGATAATAGGCTAATTCCCTTTAGGGCATTCACTAAAATCATCCCTTTTCAGTCTCCTCCCTATTATTTAGCTTGATAATTTAATGTATTTTGAACGCTAATAGGTGTGAAAGAAAAATTTAAAAAAATGCATACTAAAGACATATTTGAAAATTAATTCACCAACTTATTTCAATTATTTCGTTTTTACTCTTTTCAAAGATGCTTAATCTTTGGTTTTTAATATTTATAAGAGTACAACATGTTCAAAAAGACAAATTGCAAGATATAATGGACACGAACTAGGGAGGTGTTTAGGGCGAGATTAGATGCAATGATTAAGGGCAGGGGACAGCGCCTGGGGGCGGCACGTGATCGAATAACACACGGAGGGGGCAAATTATGGCTCGGGGCTGCCCCCCCAGCCCTTATCTCCAAGCCGTACTATTGAGACTTTCCTCATCTTGCAAATCTGGGCACAACCATAACATGTGTAGCCAATTACTTTGATGAGCTAAGGAGAGCGAACACAGCATGAACGAATGATCAAAGCTGCCAAATGTCCATCAGTAGAGGAGACGTTCATTAACGTACCATATCGACGGTGTTGTTGTTGTTTCAGGATTTGGACGTGGTCTTATCCAATCCAACAGGAAAACCTGGTGATGCACGTCAATCGAGGTTTGTTGTGTTAGCCATCGGAAGGAACATGAGCACTCACATTTTTACCTTCTCCCCTTATATAATTAGAGATATAATTTGACTGCCGCCATTGAAACCAGCTTAAACTAAACACATTAGTATTCTAAATTATTTGTTTATGACAAACGGATCCAGGGGAAAGTTAAATTTACTGTCCATGGTAAACGCAGTACGTTGTCTGAGAGCGCCCACTATTATTCTTATGACAAATATTGAAAAATAAATTTCTTCCTTATTTCCCAACAGTTTTTCATGAAACATGATATGCAGCGTAAGGTCACATCACTCAACCCTCAAAGCTACTCAAAAAAGCATGGTATTATCGGAGGGGAGGTTAACCCCTCCATAAACTTCTAACACTTACTTTAACTTTGTTTCTCTTGTTATTATTTTCAGAAAGTGGATGATGATTTTTGAAACAATAATTTATCAAATGAGATTCGTATAACATTTATAGAATATGATCGTTTTGTTCTTTATTGACAGATTGTCGTTTTTAAACTTTCTTAGGGGAGAAAGTATGTGTGTGAAAGTATGCGATACCGTTTATTTCTACATCTTCAGTGGACTTACGATAAGATGAGTGAGTTAGAAAGGAAAATATGTGTTAGTTGGATGAGGACGGGTTCTCACCTAGTGTAGAGGTAGTACAAGTCAAGAATTAGGCCTCCTACCCTGCTAGGCAGGGAATCATGGTCCTCCAGCTAGTTTTCCCTTACCACTCTGTACTTTTGGTACTTTGATACTTCCCACTAAAATGGTGACCTACCCAGGTTGATGTTTTAAACCCAGGCTACTAATAAAGGCTAAGACCTAAGGCTCACATATTCCTTAGGCTATACATGCCTGACCAGCAGCCATCAGCATATAAGGAAATCCAGTTTAAAGTAGAAATCGAAACACGATTTCAAACATTTTTTACGGACTGGTCTAGTTATGAGGATAGCCTTTGCAAATGAACGTAGTATTCAATAGTGTGGACTTTAATCCACACTATATAGGAATATTGCATCCACAGGTTATCACTTATAACTTCCATAATTCCTGGTAGTAACTGGGTTAAAAGACCCATGGAAGATACAGATTGTGGATAGTTATAAGATGACCGGTGGGTGTAATTTTCCCTACTTGGTACTTCCTAAACTAACCTCCCGTGGTCTAAAACAAAATATATTCACTTGAAGCACTGCTATATAAATATAACTATAAATTTAGACTGGGACGGTGGCGCCATCCTGTAATCCAGCTACTTGAAGGTCACGAATTGTGGATAGTTGTGAGCGATGGTCGGTGCTTGTAGTGTTCTCTTCTGTTGATTAACGTCCGCACTATTGAATTCTACGTTAATCCGCAAAAGACCATCCGCATAATTAGACCAGTTCGTAATATGCAGATATGTCAGAGGCAGTGGTTCGGATTCCACGATAAACTGTAGGTCCCTTAGTTGCTGTCTTGTCCCTGTTGTTGCAGTCATAGACCGTTGGGCTATTAATTAACAGTCTTGTCTAAGGAACATGTCAGCCTAAATCAGTAACAAGACAACAAGATCGCGCCAAAATCACCCTACACTCGTTCCTCATTCATACTTGGTTTAAAATACCTACCTTGTACGGTCGCCATTACAATAATCTAATCTAAAACTGCTTCCACTGTGACTAACTTCCAAAGTTTCTTCACTTGGGGAAGCTAGAGATAACAGCTTACAGACATCAGATTCATTAGACTATATAGAGCTAACGCGTCGGTATGTATTTGTATAGTAATCCACCAAACTGTGATACCAAAACTTGACAGTTGTTATTAATATTGTATTCATTATGTTAATGAATTTTCTAGAAACACTGTTCAGAAAAACTGCGAAATGAAACTCTCGTGCGGCTGCTATCTGTGCAGTATGATGGTATGATGTATGCAGGTCAATACTGCGGGATTGGACGGCGCCGATGTAGGCAATATAGCACCAGCCGTGTGCTGCGGGTATTGCATACGCGGCGCCGTCCTTTTGAACACCGTGCAAATCGAACAATAGTAGTGTCATACCTAATATTATAATATTTGTAACTCTTCGTCTACTTATTGACTAAATGTGTTAACAAGGTTAGGGGTTGGACAGTTGTAAGTAAAACGTTAAAATTTTGTTCCTTTTTTTGTTACAGAAAAAAAATTTCTCGGTTTCAACCTTTTCATTGTCTCAGATTTTAGTTCAGAAGCTCATATCGTTCTGCTAAAACTTCCTTTGCTACATCATGACTATGTGACTGAAAAATCTAAGAAAACAACCGAGAAATTACGAGATATGTGATGTTCCAGAACTCCACCCAAAGACTTGTTAAGATTGTTAAAAGTCCTATAAATTCAACGTTCAAAATGTCGAAGTTGAAAGCCTTAGCCCGTTGCCGAACTGGAGAAAAAGTTGTCTTGTTGGGGGTTGGAGTGGTTCACAGGGTTGGATTCTGAGGCGGAAACAGTGTTGAATTGTAGAGCAGACAAAGTGTTGGATGTTGTAGCAGAGACCAGTGTTGGATGCTGGAGCACACAGCGTGTTTGAGGTTGGATGAAAGGTGTTGGTTAATGTAGCAGAGACTAGTGTTGGATGTTGTAGCAGAGACCAGTGTTGGATGTTGTAGCAGAGACCAGTGTTGGATGCTGGAGCACACAGCGTGTTTGAGGTTGGATGAAAGGTGTTGGTTAATGTAGCAGAGACTAGTGTTGGATGTTGGAGCAGAGACCAGTGTTGGATGTTGTAGCAGAGACCAGTGTTGGATGTTGGAGCACACAGCGTGTTTGAGGTTGGATGAAAGGTGTTGGTTAATGTAGCAGAGACTAGTGTTGGATGTTGTAGCAGAGACCAGTGTTGGATGTTGTAGCAGAGACCAGTGTTGGATGAGGCTGGATAAAAGGTTAATGTAGCAGAGACTAGTGTTGGATGTTGCAGCAGAGACCAGTGTTGGATGTCCAGTAGGCTGGATAAAAGGTTAATGTAGCAGAGACTAGTGTTGGATGTTGAGGAGACCAGAGTTGTGAGATGGAGCAAACCAGTGTTGGATGTTGTAGCAGAGACCAGTGTTGGATGTGACATGACCAGTGTTGGATAGGCTGATAAAAATGTAAAGAGACTAGTGTTGGATGTTAGCAGAGACCAGTGTTGGATGTTAGCAAACCAGTGTTGATGTTGAGCAGAGACCATTGGATGTTGTACAAACAGTGTTTGAGGTATAAAATGTATGTAGCAAGCGTTGGATGTTAGCATGACCAGTGTGGATGTTGTAGCAAACAGTGTTATTATTGTAGCAGAAATGTGTAGGTGATAAAATTAATAGCAGAGACAGTGTTGATTTAGCAGAGACATGTTCTTAGCAAGACCAGTGTGGATGTTGTAAGACCAGTGTTGATTTTACACAACGTGTGAGGATATAAAAGGTGTGTTAAATGCAGAGACTAGTGTTAATGTTCAGCAGAGACCAGATTGGATGTGTAGCCTAGATGTTGGATGTAAACAGCGTGTTTGAATAGGATGAAATTGAAATTAATGTCGTAGAGACCAGTGTAATGTCAACACAGCGTGTTGAGGTTGGATAAATTTTGGTTAATGTACAGATTTAAATTTGGAGGAGAGGCTGTTGGATGTTGAGTTATCGGCACGGTGAAAAAGACCAGAGTGATCGAATAACAAGGCCGAGTGTCGGGGGGATAAATTACAGCCGGTGGCCGCGGGTGGGGGGGGTGATAGCGGGCTGTTATCAGCAGCAAACACCCTCCCCCACCGCCACCCGCAGCGACACGAGCCGGTACAATATGCGACCGGGCTGCTACGTCCATGTGACGCTGCTTGTTGTCAAGGTCTGACCGTTCTTGCCGCTCCCGCTGAAACAAAACATCAACACCAGGCTATTCTGGGTTATTTTAGAAATAAAAAAATTTAACAAAAAAAGTGTCTGGTATATTATTGCAATCCTAGCAGTAATCCTGTACTTTGTACAGGTTGTATATTCAGTGTTAAGACGCGGCATACTTAAAAACGTAACAAAATATAAACCTGAAATCTTAAACAAATACAAAGAATTCTTAGTCCAATTATATAGCTTTAATTTACAATTATATAAATTAGATGAAATAATAAAATATGTATAATTAAAATTTATTATACGTAGAGTAACATTATAATAGATTTAATAGAGTACATAGATTTAAAATCAAGCACCAATGAAAACAAACCAGTATTTATTTTAATTCCTATTCAAAACTGGATTTTAATGTTGATATTTTTTTATGTTTATAAAATTTGTTTTTTAAATAATAAGTATCCTATGTTTATTTGTAATATCTTCAAGAATATACGTCCAAAATTTAATCATGATCGGCCTAGTAAACAGTTATTCATTCATTTCATTGTGTGAAAAGGTAACACACATCCCTACTTTCACATTTATGATATTTGTAAGGAAAATTGATGAAATTTCAAATGTACAATGAACCCGAACATTAACTAAGTACAACACATTCCACCAACCCGTACGAAAATGTAGTCTACTTAGCTAGTAAATAGGTTTTAATTGTTTGTTAAATACATAATTATTTATTTAGAGGTGTGCCAATTCGGATAAATCGTCTAAAATAAGATGAATGAGTAACTTTATTCTTCCGGAATGTTTTAAAAAACTGTACGTATTTCTGTAAAGTATATTAGCAATTGTCGATGTAACCAGAGTCGAAGTATATAACAATTTAACGGTACTATTATACTAAAACTAGATTTGATATAAATTTCACGGCTGGAACGTCCTCGCCGTGTACACAATGTAACAATGACGCGGTTGGAGATAAATCCAGCGACACGGCGTTGTGGGTCGCACTTGACCCGTCTCACGCACGCCCACACACCCGCACGCGCGCACACGCGCACGTACGACACTGCGGCGCTTTGTTCTCGCCGCCCGCCAGCCTGGTCGGCGGCTTAACTCATTTAAGCCTCATTAATTAATCAACCCCGCACTCGCCAACTGCCACTAAATCATCCCCCGCATTTCCACCCCTGCGTCGGTGACAATTAACTCCTGAAGCGGTCGCCGATTTGTCTAACGGGTGAGGCAGAAGGGATAGGTGAAACTAAACCGTGCCAATTAAGCTGCAGGTGAAGTTTCGCAATAAACGCTAGATAAGTTGGGAACAATTAATTCAGTATTAATACTTCAGAACTGTACTTTCCACAGAGAATGAAAAAAAATCATTTGCAACGAAATCTCCAAACAATCATAGTTCTGCAGTACCAGCTTAAGCGACTCCAGTAGAGGTGAGTCGGGACTGCAGTATCTGATACTTTGTAACAGATTAGATCATGAAATGGCAACCATACTACAATGTAGGTATTTTAAGCCAAGTACGAATGAGGATTGAGTGTAAGATGATTGCGGTGCGATCTTGTAGTCTTGTTACTGACTAAGGCTGACATGTTCCTTAGACAGAACTGTTAATTAATAGCCCAACAGCCGATGGCAACTAAGGGACCTACAGTTTAACGTAGAATCCGAACCACGGCCTCTGAATTACGAATTGGTCTAATTATGAGGATGGCTTGTTATGGATTAACGTAGTATTCAATAGTGCGGACGTTAATCCACACAAGAGAACAATTCATCCACCGACCATCTCTCAAAACTATCCACAATTCGTGACCTCCAAGTAGCTGGATTACAGGACGTCGCCACAGTCCCAGTTGCCAGTCCCGTGTGTTTCTAGTACTGAAGTACTCGAGTACTCGACTCCTACTATTTGAGTACTGTACTGATGAACCTCTAAATACTGTCCCAGGACTCGTCTCTAGTATCTTCACACTCGAGTAAACTGATCTGAGTACTTTAACCAACACTATAACTGATTCCACTGGATCGTCTGCTAAAGCTTTGTATACTTTATTCACGATCCTGTCAAGACATACAAGGTTAGTTTCCGTTCACTGGCCTGCTTATTCTTCAACTGAATTCTGAATGTACAAGTAACTTATTGTTATTTAGTACTGTAGAAATGCTTCTCGTACGTCTATTAGTTTTTTTACTATCATGTTATTAGTGTGCAAAAATACGTAATCAATTGTTAGTAAAATTTAAGTCCGCTTACGTATAAAAGTTGTTTGATTAAATAATTGATCTCTATATTGCAATTAACCGTATAAAACAGATAAATTATCATTTAGGAAAGAAACCATAAATACTACTGTAGCAGAGGTACCAAACTCGTCGGCCTTGGAAAGTACTCGAGTATAAAGTAATCATAAAATGTATCTGATACTCGAGAGTATCAGATACCGAGAGATACCGGGAGTAATCAGTATCTCAAAGAACTCATTTAGCCCATCTCTACTCTCCAGTCTCCACCATAAATATATGTCAATTAAGAATAATGGTCATTCTCTGATTCTAATCAGTTAATACTTCCACTACATAAACTTCTACTTCATTCTAGTTGTTCGAATTGTGTGTTTCGAGAGTTTTAGGCGCATACCTCATCCATAAAAAACCATCTCTAGTTATTTCTCTTCTGTGTCGCAAATGAGTCTTAGGTCTCCAGCTAGGCATCAAGCCTAAAACACTCGATCTTTGAATTCTTGCACCAACTTCCACGGAGGGGGGGTACAATTTAAGGATAAAGCATACACATTGCATTAAAGCATATTATAGTGTAGCTGTATTTAGTACGGTCTTTTACAAGAATAACTGTACTGACGATATATCGTCAGTCGGGGTTGAACTTACTGTAAAAAACGCGCCAAGAACGGTTAAATTCCGCCACCCGTCCTCGATGCAGTTTTAATCGTTGATATTTATCACCCAACAAAATTTTAAACGCGAATGCAGCCGAAACTCATCAACGGGGAATATTTTCGGGTTTACGACCAAAAATTGAAGCGCGGCTCAGTCAAGGGCCCAGTGTCCGGCGAGCATCGGCATACAAGTGTCCACATTACTGCTAGCTGGTCGCCGGTCGCTCCCACGAGGACACCTGCGCTGCTCGCTCTCGCTCTCTCTCTCTCTCATTACACATTCAAATTGTTCGCATCTGAATAATTCTGCGCCGCGAGCGATGCGGTCGTAAATCCTGGTCGACTTACCGCGTCATTCGATACGGTTATCGGTTACGCCGGCGCTAATGACGGAGGTGATTAAACAGTCGGTTGTGCTATCGATGTATCGAATATACGAGATAGGTAGATGAATGGTATTGCTGTTTGAGGAAATGACTTGAAATGGTTTCACGGAATATATCTGCAACAACGACATTAGAATCTTAAAATTGACTCTGTAACAATTTATTTATTGTTTTCTATGCTTGGATTAGACTCTTTAAGGCGCAGGTATTCTCAATTCTCATAGGAATAATGTTAAATTATGTTAACGATTTTATCAGTCGCTATGAAGTTGTTTTATACTTGAAAATTTTGAAAGAGAATTACAATGCATTGGGATTCATCAGATTAAAATTTAAATCGTTTGAGTTAGCTGAGTAACTCATATAGATCATTACACCAAAACCTATCACTACTCACTCATTCTACACACATTGCCCAGGTAACTTAATATAGCTACCTAACTCAATTCCAAACTTCAATTTCCTAGGAATAATTGAGCAGGATGTTACGTTAAATGGTATGGAATTTTATAGCATTGCTAAAAGATTTTTGCTGCAAAAATATTATTGACACATTCCAAATGGGTTATTAACTGTTATCAAGTAGATTGGATCAATCTACTTTTGTAATCAAAACATTTATAAATATCTTTATGATCAAGATATTCTGATTTCCAAATAATTGTACATGTCGTGGTGTGTTAATTTTAAAATTCTTGTTTCATAGATATATCTTAGAATTTTTATTAATATTGTTCTTAAGGAGGGGATGAAAATTTGGAACTAAAAATCCAAGATGGTGGAGGTATTGCAGACTTTTGTAAGCTCCTATCAAGGAAATGTCAGAAAATATTGGCCTAAACAGCTGAGTTTTTTTCATTACTAGTTCTTTAATTCTGGGCTTAACTTTTACATAGGAAAATTTCAATGTCTTTACTGAAAACTGTTATTCAAATCATGTTTAAGTACTAAAAACATTGTATATAATTTCCACAATGGTTTGTCAGATTTCAAAAGAAAAAAGATGTTGTGTACTGATTTTCACATGTCTTATCATCCAAGGGTCAATGGCCATTTAAGCCTTATATTAATTCATAATGTATATATTAATTATTTTGTATATTTTTCTTTACTCAATTTTTTTATAATCAGCTCTTTTGTATTTTAGGGTTGTTACCGAGGGATATGATTATGGTGGGGTTTGGGACGAGGGTCTAAACTGGCAAAGCCTAAGGCCTGACAGTTACTCCTAGGGGAATACCGGTACAACACTAGTTCTATAGCCAGTTAATGTCTTTAATGATTGTAAACTTTACAGTCTTTTTACTACCTACCTAAAGTTCACTTTTTATTTTTTATTTGTTTACAATATTAAACTAATGTGATAACAAAAATCGGGGTCGTGACTGAGGTGTGATAGCTAAAGAGAGTGATAGGGCGAGATGTCACAGAGACAAGGGATGTGCAAAAGAGAGAGAGAGAGAGCGAGAGTAGTGTGTGAGTCCTGGCCTTGTGAGACTTTGCATCAGGATTGCTGCAGCACAATTTTATACAGTCATTCTAGTTTTCTGCACACAATTAGAGTGGGAAATTTTATTTTATACTATTGATCAGAAGTACGTAATATCTCAGCTCAAATCAACAACAATAAGTTGTTGGGTAATATATTTTTAAACTTTAATTATTATTGTAGGTTCGATTTTTCAATTGCATTCAACTTTTGCACTTTTCAAGTATGAGTATTAATTCATTTAAACTCGCAGTAAGTTAAAGGACGCAAATGCTCTATTTTTGCTGATTTTCAAATAATAATCAGTCACTTCTGGCTAACCTTAGTTTCTCTGCTAAGCATGGGCGGAGTTAGAGGTCATTTGTTGGGGGCATAACATCTTGGTGGTATTGAATATACCTTTGGAGGGAGGGGCCGGGAAAACTTTTGAAAAATAAAAGCAAAAAATTATTTTTATGTTAATGGAAGCACATTTTCTTCAAGAGGTAAAGAAGGATATTTAAGATTTATCAAATTACAATTTTAGGGTGTGGTAATGATTGCAACGTTGATATTAAAGCGGCAGTGGTCTTAATCTTTATTACTGTACCAAAAACATTTTTAGATTTTTAACTCTTATATAATTTGTATTTAGTTTGTTTACAAAGCAGGCAAGGCAAATTTGTATACCATATGATTTGTAAAGCTCAATTTTTGACAGCTACTATTAACGATAAATAAACGGTACCAGTGCACTGAAAAACAAGAGAGACAAAGTTAAATTAATTATTCAAATTGTATGGGGGGAAACCCCCCCCTGGTAATACCAAGCTTTTTTGAGCTGGTTTTGTTCAGTGATTTGACCTTACGTTTAATACCAAGTTTCATGGAAAAAGGTTGGAAAATAAGGAAGAAATTGTTTTTTATATTCTTCATAAGAATAACATTGGGCGCTTTCAGACAACGTACTGCGTTTATCGTGGACAGTAAATCTAACTTTCCTCTGGAACCGTTAGTCGTAAACAAATAATTCAAAATACTAATTTGTTTAGTTTTTTAAGCTGGTTTCAATGGTACCAGTCAAGCTGTACTTTACTTTTATTGTTTTCGCTGAAAATTTAAAAATTTCATTTTTTTAAAGATTTAAAAGCCCATAACTTTTGAACCGTCATTTTTACAGACATACGGGTGGTGTCAAATTATTTAGTACTCTGTGCACTATAAACTCTCAAATTTTAATCAAAATCGTTAGAGCCATTTTTGAGAAAATTAGATTTTTCACGTTTTTTAAGGGTTTTTAGGGGTGAACTACCCTTAAAAATCAAAAATTCAAAAAAATGAAAAAAACGCCTGGAGATACGGTAACTATATATATACATGCCAAATTTCATCTAAATCGGACCAACGGGGTAGGCTGTGGCACTGTACACATCCAGACACACACACACACACACACACACACACACACACACACACAGACACACGGACGGACAGACATCACGTCAAAACCCACTTTTTTGGATTCAGGGGACCCCAAAACGGATATATCCACCCTCAACTCAAATTCGAAAATTTTGACGAAAACAATACTTTCTCCATATACTACGTATAAGGGGAGAAAGTAAAATATACATATTTACCAAAAGGCTTAGGGGGGCAACGCCCCCTCATGGTCCTTAACTCCGCCAATGAAAATGAGTCAACATCACGATCTTCAGAAGCCAAAAACCGGGTTTAACAACATTCATTTTTATTTTATCTTTGTTAGTTGCTTATGTTCTTGAGTTGTTGCATGTCTTGTATGTCTTGATTGATGTAGTGATTGGATGTTGGATTGTCAAGACATCCAACAACTCAAGAACATAGGCAACTAACAAAGGTAAAATATAATTACTGTTCTTGAAACTGGGCAAACATAAATAATTCTTTTTTAAAAATAATATTTTACATTGTATCTCATTATAATAGTTAAAAATCATCAATGAAAAACAATTTTAAGTCTTTATGCTGGACCAAGTTGTTAAAAGTGAATGGGGCTAAAGGAGAAAGGAAATAAAAGTCACCTTTTTAAAGGGAAATACTTGATTTTTTTCTGTGAATATATTTTAAAGGCTTTAGCTATCACATTTACATTAGTCACACATTTACAATAACTAAATTTAAATCGGAAGACAAATAAGTTGGCTTGGCTGTAGAGTTCAAAATATTTATTGGAAACAAACTCGTGTACAAAGTTTAAATAAAACCTAGCTATATGGATAAACAGAATCCAACTCTGGCACTCTGTGGAATTGCATCAAATTCAAATATTGAAATCATCCGACAATACCAATCAAAATTGTTTATAATAATTTTACATGGTGTGATGGTTTTATGGTATATAAGAAACCAGATTTTCACAACGATTTACAAATTTCAACAGTTTATCTATCAGAAAGAAAAATATTAGTACACAATCTAGATGTACTGAGCCTAGCAGTTTGGACAGTGTCCAAAGTTTTTTATCACGTCATATTTACTTATCGTTTTAATAGATTTAAATAAAACTGTTGTCAATAAATAAAAGACAGTCATCTGATGTAATATGAAAAACAAGAGAGAGGGAATTAGTCAAGCAGCAGGCAGACAGAAGGTAATATATAATGCAGGGCAAGCACCACATCTCCTGGCCCTTACAGCCACCGTCTACACACAAGTCTGTCGACACTAAAGTAAACAGTTAGGAGGCCAGAAATTTAAAAATCCACAATGAAACTGGAAATTTATGTAAAATCACATTATTATACATTAGGTTATTAATATTTCATATTATATATAAGTAGCTGGTGACCGAGCTTTGCTCGGATAGAATAAGACATGTATTATACAAGTTCATTAGCAAAATTAAAATACATTTATTACTCAATGAAAATATTTATGTGGTTTAAATAAAACCGATTTCATATACCTTAATTAATATAGCATAAACAATGAACAATCCCGGGTGGGGATCGATTTCACAATCTTGGGAACGTAAAACCTTTGCGCTACCACTGAGCTACGGCGTCGGCCGGATACCAGCCGTCTTTACAGGGTCTTTGGTCAACCTCAATTGTTTTAGCTGATCTTGTACTGTAATTATCCATAAAGTTATTATTAGCCGGTGATAAACTAATTTTGTTAGAAGGAGGATTGAAAAGCAAAAGAGAAATTTAATTTACACCAATTAATTGGTTTGTTACAGTGGCTTCAAGCAATGTAATGAATACATTTTCTATCAAAACACGAAAGATTTTGGAAATACCTTTCTCTGCTTTTATTTCTCACAGTTATTTCACCCTTTCGTTTTTAAAAATTGTTTAGTAATTTGATAATTTTTCATTTATACATAAAATAAATATTTATGCGAAAACTCTATTCACATATTGTTCACCACCATCTTCAATCAACAACTGTCAAACGGTTATAAACAGATGTTTTGATTTGTATAGTTTACATTTTGATTCTCCATAAGCGTAATGTTATTTTTTTAGATTTTAAACTTAATATTACAAGAAAACCCGAATTTTCCTGAACACTAGACCTATCTAGAACTTATTTTCTACTCATAAATTATTTATTTCCAAAATTTAAAGAAAATCATTAGAGCAGTTTTCGAGATCCGTTTGCAAATATATACATATATATATATACAAACCTTGCTCGTATTATAGTATTGGAGATATATCAATATTTAATATTAATTTCTCCCCTTAAACATAGTAATATGGAGAAAATATTGCTTTCTTCAAAATTTTCGAATTTGAGTTTAGAGTAGATATATGTGTTTTGAGACTTCCTGAATCCAAAAATGTGGTTTTTGGATTAATGTCTATATACGATCCCCAAGACAACACCGATCGTCCAATTTTGACATGGTTATGTCTGGCTCTGGAGGGTGTTTGGCAATTTACGCGACCAAAATTTGAAACAGTGACGTCATTTTTTTAGTGACGTTTATAGATTTTAAAGTCCCAAATAATATGCCACTATCCATATGTCCGTAAAACTGGCCTTTTATTGTAAAAAATGGTTTTTTTTAACTTTTGGCAAAACAATAGTTTTATAAAATGATTTGACTTTTTTACCTTTGCTATTACTATTAAAAACAATTTAAAAAACAAAACAAATTGGTAATTTAAAATTTTCGAATTTGAGTTGAGGGTGGATATATCCGTTTTGGGGCCCCCTGAATCCAAAAAAGTGGGTTTTGACGTGATGTCTGTCCGTCCGTGTGTCTGTCTCTGTGTGTGTGTGTGTGTGTGTGTGTGGATGTGTACAGTAAAATTACCATTCCGATTTAGATGAAATTTGGCATGTATATATATAGTCACCGTATCTCCAGGCGTTTTTTTTATTTTTTTGAATTTTTGATTTTTAAGGGTAGTTCACCCCTAAAAACCCTTTAAAAACGTGAAAAATCCAAATTTCTCAAAAACGGCTCTAACGATTTTGATTAAAATTTGATAGTTTATAGTGCACAGAGTACTAAATAATTTGACACCACCCGCATGTCTGTAAAAATGACGGTTCAAAAGTTATGGGCTTTTAAATATCAAAAAAATCAAATTTTTTTTAAATTTTCAGCGAAAACAATAAAAGTAAAGTATAACTTGACTGGTACCATTGAAACCAGCTTAAAAAACTAAACAAATTAGTATTTTGAATTATTTGTCTACGACTAACAGTTCCAGAGAAAATTTAAATTTACTTTCCACGATAAACGCAGTACGTTGTCTGAAAGCACCCAATGTTATTCTTATGGAGAATATAAAAAAATTAATTTCTTCCTTACTTTCCAACTGTTTTCCATGAAACTTGGTATGAAGTGTAAGGTCAAATCACCAAACAAAACCAGCTCAAAAAAGCTTGGTATTACCGGGGGGGGGGGGGGTTCCCCCATACAATTTGAACAATAAATTATTAAATGATATTTAGAATAACTTTGTAGAACATGATAGTTTTATTATAGATTGTCTTTTTTAAACTTACTTAAGGGAGAAAGTATGTGTCAGTCCACTGGTACCGTTTATTTTACCTTTGCTATTACTATTAAAAATAATTTTAAAAAACAAAACAAATTGGTAATTTAAATTATTAGTCTACGAGTAATGGTTTCAGAGGAAATTTAAATTAATGCCTGCGTTATGCAAAGAACACATTGTCTAAGAGCGCTCTATGTTATTCTTAAGGAGTTTACTCAAATAAGTTTCTTACTTTATTGATCAATCATTTTACATGAAACTTGGTATGCAAGGTAGGGTAAAATTACCCAACACACATAAAAAAGTTTAAAAATATTATTTGAATAAGTATATAATAATACTATAGTTTAATAAAGGTATGTCAATGTATCATTTAGTTTAGTTTTAATGGTAGAAAGTATGTGTCAGTTCATTGATACTGTATTTTTTCATTTAATAAAATAAACATGTGAATATACAACATTTCATAGACACGTCAGTTAAATGATTGTTGTACTTGTAGTTCTAATTTTAAAACAGCAATTAATTCATAAGACAAAAGTAAAACAAGAACATTTCTCACAAATAGCATTCAACACCAAGCCTCCAATGAGATAACATTACTCAGCACTCTTGCAGGTCTATTTGACGGAATATATTTTTATTGTTATTCAAAATTTATCCTCCTCAACTGTTGCCGTATAGAATATTCTACAAACAAATGTTGTCTGAAGTTTATAAATGGAAGATTCAGTGAGATTCCCTCAGTCAACATCAGTTTCTGAGCACAATTGGGTGAGTTCTGTTATAATAATGCACACTATATCCTTAAAGTTAGAGGGAATTTTGGCCAGGTATTATGGAAATAGATATACATTAGAGTTTTTAATCCATGTTTAGTTAAAATTTATCTTATAAAATGATCTCCATGGAGAGATTTTATCATCACATTTTCATAATTATTGGCTTCATTTGTGATTACTTTTATAATCTTCTTATTTACCAAATAAATTATAATTTATGTCCCCTTAAGTTTACTGTTGTGTCTCCATTGATGCAATATAAAATTATATGTTTTTACTTTATTTTATATTGTTTGTTTGATTACATACTAATTGATTCAAAATAAAAATCCTACACCTATAAAAAACAACTAGTTTAATTAAATTAGTTCAAATTCAAGAAAAAACTACAGTATTTATTAAAATGGATATTCTTTTTCTTATTCACCGACTCAAACTTTGTAGGTATTTTAAGGTGAATATGAATGACGGGTGAGTGTAATAGATTTGACGCCATACTACTATCTTTCGACAAACTTCAAACTTCCCATGCCTGGGGCCTGGGAAAAGCTGTTTGTAACTGTATGGAATTTTTTTTCATACTGCTGCAAAAATAACCATTTTCAATGTAGGCCTATGCTTTGCAAGTGAAAATTAAACCTTTCCCACCCTAAAGATGAGCGAAAGAGTCAACTTATGTCAAGGCCATCAAGCGTTTGTTATTAAAATGTAGAACAGATAAAATATGTGCATGACAATAGTAGGTTAACAAAAGTATCAAAAGGCATAATAGATTATTAGTAAAGACAGACCATCAGCTCCTATATAAATATCAGCTGATTATTTAATATCAGCTGACTGTCTATTATTTGCAAGAACAAGATGAAAACATCTCTTTTGTCAGTAAAATTTTCTGTTTGTATAGTAATTAGCTTAATATTTTATGCAGTCTGTTATAAAATAAAGTGATATTTCAGCTGTTCCAGAATCAGAATCATCATTATCTGAAAGCATACTTGATTATAAATACTAATGGTCAAAGTGATCTTAATAAAGTAAGAAGTAAAATTTACCTGATGAAATTATTTTAATTGGCATAAGCCGTTTTATAAGGTTTAAAATTTTTTAAACTTCCTCATGATTAGGATGTCCAAGCATTTACTAGCATTTTAATATTTATAATTATTACTATAGTGAAATAAAATAAAACAACAATGTAACAAAGCATGTGAGACCAAGAGACAGGTATGTCGACTTTTTTATAATCCCCTAGCAGTTTTTTTAACTTTAAGAGTAATTGCAAGAGGAATGTGAGAAAAAGTACATGTCTGTGTAGAGATGAGGTTGCGAGGAGCTGTAGTGTTGGTAATCGTGAGTATAGCAACTGCCTGTCTCATCACCAACTGTCCCAAGGGAGGAAAGCGCAGCAAACCTGACAGTGAAAACATGGCATTGGCCGAACAGGTACAATAATTTTGGTGGTTTGTCCCCAGAGAAAGTTTATAGTGTCTTTTTCTTCTTAAAATAACATTTAACAAATTAATTGTTTGAAAAATAATCATAAAATTTCTTGCATGTACCCTCTTACTGCTACATTTTGGGGGTGTGCTTTAACAGCCCTCTCCAAGATATGGTTTTATTGGTTATAAAAGAATATAAAGTTTCACAGAAAATGGTTGATAAGTAAGAAGAAAGTACTCTTTTAGTGTTCTTCATTGGTGCTCCATATTTATATCAGAACTAAAAAGAAATGTATTAAAAAAATTTAAATACCATAAATTTTCAACCATTAATTTTACAGTCATGTGGTTGGTGTCATATTATTTGGAAGTGTAACCAGTGTTAAAATGTTATTAAAAATAGTTAAAGCTATTTTAAAGATTTGGATTTTTAGGTCTTAAAGAGTTCTAACCTCTCTACCCAAACTCTTCCTCTGTTCTCTTCATACTTTTCCTAAATTTCTAACTGAATGAAGGAACTAGTTGACTCTCTGACTGGTTTATATTAGTCAGGGGCTAACTAGGAGCTCCTTGAGTTTTTGGTGTTTTGAGAGGGCACTCTGGAGAGGGCCTCCATGGGGGTTTGAGTGATCAAAGTTGGGTAAATTAAAAACTGTCCAACTACTGGTTAATCCTTTTTGGTTATTCAGTATGACAGCCTTCCTTATCATCTTGATTCCTTCATGTCTCTTCAGGAGGCTTGATTGACTCTGGGCTGAGCCTGAACACCCAGGCTGACCAGAATTCTCAGGGAGTGGTATTTCTCGTTACTGTCTAACTGGGAGGGGTGCCCTAAAGGAAGGATGCTTATTTGGCACGCTCTCTGAGTTTTACAGATCGGAGGAAAACTGTCCTAGAGCATGTACCCTCAAATGAAAAGTTGAAGTATACTTTGGTATACCCTTTCCTTTGTTTTGGGGACAGTTTTTGAGTTGGAGAATAAATCCTCTTAGGACATTGTATGGACCAAACAGCAAAGATTTAGAAGCAGCTGTAGTTCTTGTAAGCACATTAACCAGAGACTGAAAACCATTACTATTCATTGTGTCAAGATAATTCCGAACACTTATTTTATTTTCCATCCAATATATTAATATTAATGATATCCATAAAATTGGTGTTAATATTTAATGTTTGGCATATATTTTTGTACAAAAGCCTCACTTAACTGGCTTAGCTTGCTGATAGTCCTGACTTTCATATCCTTAGAAATAGAATGGCTGCATAATATTGTGCCAAAAGATTTAACTAGTCGACTTTGCTCTAAACTCATTGATCTACCAATCTGCTGGGCAGATGAGTGGGTGCGTGCGGTGTGGGCCTGGGTCGCTGGGTAGATGCGTGGGTCCCGCTGTGTGCTGTGACCCCCGTCTGGGTTGTTTGGTTGGTACTCCTGAAGTGCTACGACAATGCGGCAATGCAGCGGCTCTGTCTCAGCTCAGAGGAAAGTCTTGTATGTCCTCTACTGGTCTTGGCGTCTGTGCTAGTGATGGTGTTTGCTGCAACTCGGGTAAGACTACTCCTTGGTTGACTAAAAAAGTTAGAATCTTCTGTTACAATATATTAATAAAAACTTTTAGCCCATTCAAAAGAAATGTTTGCACATGAGTAAGCTAGAGTAAATGGTTTCTCAATTTATATATATTTACAGGAATTAAGGTGTTTAAAGGTGTTGAAATGTTTTATTGTTCAAGATGAAAACACCAACTCAACTACAATTTAAGTGCAGATTTGTTGTGTCCAAGAGAAAAAAAAACATCAGAGGGTATTTTATGATTTCTTCACACTTAAGTATGTAAATTTGACTTAGGTCTCTGTAAAGTAACCCAATTACAGGTAATGTAATTTCAAAGTGAGATACTTCTTCACCAGGTTTCAAGACCCTCAATCTTAATTGAGGTGGTAATTTAAAGGGTGGCAGACTCTTTCCTCTTTTACCCATACTTTTCCTGTCTACGTACATTACATTTGTGTGTGTGGAACGTGTCAAGCAAAGATAGGGGTGAACCAACACGTAACATGGTTGACATTACTGATAAAAACTGGTTGGAAACTTTGGGATTCGAACCAGGGTCATTGCTAACAAAATTTTAGAGTATGAAACGCTACCAACTGAGCAATTGACTCACTAATTAGTTACAGTGTTTACAGCTGATTCAAAAGTAGTATAAATATTATCTATCATAACCCATAATATTGTTGACATATTAAAACTACTTGTGCGTGATAACAAAACTTTGTGCTCAGAGTCGTGCCACATGGACCTTTCCTGTGAGATGGAACCCTCAACAGTCATCTGTCCACCCGAAGAAGTCACGTCAGACAACCAGTTTTGATAATGTGGTAATAAAATAAAATTTATTCAGACATTATTCTATTCATATTTCCACTTATATAAAGAACATTTCTTATGAATTTGAATCAAAGTTAAAAAATAGGTAAAAGGTATTTGTTGCTTCTATCCTGTACAGATTCTGAACTACAGTAGAGTCTGGTCTTAAAGTCATCCGACCTAAACCACCCGCTACAATGCTGAAGGATACAGAAACTAATAAAAATTGCAAAAGAAACTTAACAAAAATTATTTATAAAATATTTATTATTATCTAAATTAAATACGCATTAAATTAATTTTATCATACAAAAATATTCGTTTATGGTTTACTATACTTAGTCCATTAAACTTTTTATAAAAAGGTTGTGATCAGGGTGCAGTGTGTAAGGTTTCAAATAGTCTTCGGTCCCGGAGTTGCATGGTGTTTCTCAGGCATTGTATGCTGATGAAATTAGAATTTTACTTAACAATAATGAGATGGTAAACATTTGTTAGACCTTTATTGTTATGAGAGGTGTTGAAGTGTCTGGGTCGCAGAAAACTACTCTTGAACAAATAAAAAACCCCTCATAAATTTTTAATTTAAAAACAAAGTAAAGATAAATACCATGATGTTTTTGTATATTATAATTTTGTTGTATCAGTAAAAGTTGTGTTAAACGTTGGAAAAACTCTTCCGAGGAGCTGAGCTTCTTAATTAGCTTATTAGAAAGTGAAAAAAGTTCATTTAAGATTGATTTGATAAAATTGAGTGGTTGCAGAACTTTTACCGCCGAGACTATACTTTCTTGGTTTAAAGTTAATTTTTAAACAAAACTAGATAGAGATAATGGACCAGTTTATAAGAAAAGTACCTTAAACATATTTGCGCTAAGGATAAAATTAAAAATTTCTTCTTAAAGGAGCGTTTTCCTACCTCTGGGCTTAAGCTAACTATGCTGCTTGCTCCGTGCTTTCCAATTGCAGAGATGGTTGCATTGAGATCAAATGAGACTGTCTTCACGCAACGCAGAGTTTAAACAACATTGGTTGGAAAACACTTTTGCGTTCCCTTAGTTTACTAATACTACCACGGAGGACATTGTTGCGGCGACACAGTTAGCTGAATCATGGAGCACACTGTGAAACATACTGCGGAGGTAGAAAAATGCCCCTTAAAAATGTTTGAAAAAGTTTATTTTGCTATAATCAGGACATAATTGTAAAGGTTATGTTACGATTTTCCCTCTAAGTAAAAAGCTAAATATTGAGTTTTAAACAGTTTTACATGAAGTATAAAGGTCTAATGTATAGTTTACATTATTTGTAAGGCAAAATAAACAATCCTGTAATAGATATGTGACAAAAAATCAAATTGAGGAAATCCCCGCCTTGCCTGTCACGTGTGGTTTTTTACGTGTGTATTAAAAGAGTGTTAAAAGAGAAGCAGGGAGCAATAACTTTTACTGTTACTGATTTTAATAATACCTGGGGGAAAGATTGCACTGTGACCTATGAGATCTATTGTGCCCCCAGACTAGTCTCCAGTTCTTGCCTAGAGAACCCTCTCTAGTCCTAACTAACACCTTAATGAATAATAAGAAGTAGCAGGTGGTGGCATCTGTCGTCAATTTAGTGAACTTGTTAGACAACCCGTGTTGTACCCTGGGAGCTGATACATGAACCTGCTCCTGCATTTCACTAAACTGCCACTAGGATATGCTCTTATAGCCAAGTAAGCGCTTTCTACGACTATGCACGGTGCCTGAATTGGTTAGAGCGCTAAACTGACAAGTGTAACGTTCAAAGCCATTCAGAAGTACTAGAGTTTGAATCCCAACCATGAGCATTCCCAATTTCGCTTGCAAATGTTTGGCATAGTGGAGAGAGGGTCCACCTTAAATAAACAGAGGCCGGCTTGGGTGGAAGTTGAAGGCATTTGCCATTGTCCCATTAAGCCTACTTAATGGGATTGCAGTGGACACCTGTTTTGCTTTTGTGGTTAGTGGTTATAAGGGGAGGAAATGTTTTTTTTGTTTATACTTAATATTTTAAGAAGAGATGTATAATTCATTTGATGTTACAGTTCTTTAACTGTAACATTCAAGCAATTTCCCTTTGGAAATCGCTTGCCAGTTCTAGGGTTAAAGGTGTTATCTGCCGCATCTGGCACAACAAATGTATTTATAGAGGCCGCACATATGGTGGTCGAATACAAAAGGTTGGATATTTGGTATCTAAAAGTTGGATAGTTGAGACTACATACAGTAGTCTCAACTATCCAACAATATAAAATGGAATAAAAAAGAGTAGTAGTATTTCCAGGTTAAATTGGTGATTTTTTATTAGTCATTTTAGTTACTGTGAACTACCTTTACATAAATAAATAACATTTATCTTTTAACAATCACTGGGTTTAAAACAATAACAAAAACAAACAGTACGAAGGCTAAATATTTTTAAAAGCTTACAGACTACATATCTAACACATGTGCAGTTAATTTTTTGAAATATTAGATGGTTAACCGAAATTATAGCATATTCAATTGCATCTTTTATAAAGTTCGTCATTTCAAAAAAATAAAGAACCTCAATCAACCCTACTATAATAATAAATTTAAAATTAGTTATCTTTTGAGTTAGGTCATTAATATAGGGTAAAAATGGAAGAATGTAAATAAATTTTCAGACAAATAACCTAAAAAAAGGTTAAAAATTAATATTAATAAAATCTCTAGAAACCCATCACAACTTTAGAGTAAAAAATGTAAGAACAAAGTACATACTAAGTTGAGCTTATGGCCATGACTTAAAAACTCATCTGGTATATCATGGCTGGTTAATTGACAGTTTTTAAACTAGTCTGATCTTGTTGCTATCAGAATGAAAACTTCAAAGGTAGTCTGATGCCCGACTGGCCATTTCAACCTCAGGAACAGTATTGACTAGTTAGTTAGTTAAAAAATCTAAATATAACCATGATATACACTACCAACATCCAATGAAACCAATGCATTAGATTTTATTGTGGGACTAGACAGTAAAAAAAAATAAAATATTAATTTCCTAAATTGAACCCAGTATTTCATCAAATCCATGAGAGAATAAATATTACATTCATAAATGCCAAACATATATGCAAATATTTATCGAACCTGATATACTGATAAGTAGACACTAAACTATTTTAGTTGGTAAACACTAAAACCCAGTATTGTTCAACAGACACTAAAAATACTGCTTAAACAGACTTCATTGGTACAACACACATACAATATCATGTCAATGAGCTACCTAAACATTGATTTATATAATATAACATTTAAAACATATTTCAATATGAAAAACTGACCGAAATACACTTAGTTATTGCAATAGGTATCCATTAAAATAAACTCATACTGCAAAAAAGTAAAAATATCTAATTTTAGATTCTTGACTCCTTTTACTTTACATGTAATAAATGTAGTAATCTTTCAAAACAAAGACAAATTCTTAGATTACTATCAGAGTTATAACAAGAAGTAAAAAAAAATCAGTCATTGATCAGATGATTGTTCAATTCCTGTTCCATTCTTATCAGTCAATAAAACTTTATAATAAGTCTTTCTAGTAGTAAATAAATAGTGTAATAATAAGTAATAACAAATATATGACCAGAAGGTGACTAGAATAAAAGTAATAAAAGGAACCGTGTATTAATAAATGTTATATTCAAGATGTTGAATATTATTGCTTCATTATCTTTGGATCATTAACATGTATAGACAAAACTATCCGATACATTGTCTAAAGGGTCTGAGGACTCTATGGTGTTGTCTTTTACATGTTAGCTACAGTATACTCAAAACTACATTCAAGCCAAACTCAAAGTTTACAACATTACAATGTATTTAAAACTGACATCTTAATTGTAAACTAGCATACTTATGTTTCCCTTTTGCTCCAGAAAACTTTCTGAATTTAAAAATGAGTCATTTCTGAACAGTAAATTGCATATTTCAAATTGAGAATATTGCCAAATGCAAGTAAAGAACCATATTCATCCAAAGTTTTGAGAATTGTAACACTGTCAGGTCAAAATATTATTCCCTGTTATAATGTAAAACCCTCTTTACATAACAGCCTTTTGCAATGCTGTTATTCTAGGTGTAGGATTTTTATTTTCTGTATGGTTACAGAATTTCAACTTAACTGTAACTCTATGAATATATTATATTTCAAAGAAGGCATAATTTTGATAGTGCATGTGGACTTCTGCAAAATTAGGACCCCATTAAAATACCGTATATATATCTCTTAAAGTAATCATTAAACTTTTCAAATAATCATAATCAACAATAATTTTTCGGTGGTACAAGCAAGATAGACCTAGTTAAACTAAGCATATATAGTGTAGTAAAGATTATAAATTTAGCAATACCATGTTTTAGCATCATCGTCATCTAAATATTCTTCTCTTGATCTGAAACCAAGTACCATTGGGCTCAATCAACTTAATTTAATAAAAAACAAATTTAAGAGCAGAAAATTGTGACAAAAAAACTACAACACACTAAAAGTTTCAATATAAGAAAATTTTCTTTCTGAATTCAGATAATTGGCTTTGGTCTCTTTATCCATGCATTTATGAACAGACGATAAAAAAACAGAAGTTTGAATAGTGGAAATTATTGAAACAGCTGTGAAAGAAGACGACAGTGAATAAATTTTAATTCAATGTATTTAGAAATTATTGTCCGTTAAAAACGCATGGATAAAAAGGGCATATATAATATATAATTTTTTAAAGATGACGCAAGAATAACTTTTGTTTTAAATAAAACTTAAGAATTATTTTTTTATATTTACATAGACTAAAATTCAAGTAAATATTAATTTAAATATGTTTAAGAAATGCAATTAGGTTATTGTGAAATAATTTCTTAGTATAACATTGTATTTTATTAATAAATTAAAGTAAATAGGTTTGCCTTTTTCAAAACATAAAATAAATAAACTAAATTAATAATTATAATAAATATAACATATGTTTTAATAAATAATAGTTAATCAAAATTTGTAATATAAACATTTTAATGCAGATAAAAAATTTACAAACATAATTTTACTAAAATGTTCAACTCACATTTAATTCGAAAAAAGCAAATTGTACAGTTATTTGAAGACAACCTGTGCAAAAATACAAAGTGACAATTTGTCAATTCTTATGTAATTTGAATAAAAACGATTAAATAAAATTGTGAAAAAATTTTTTAAAAAAATGACATGCAATTTAAAATTTAACTTAGTTATTAAATAAAACTTAAGAATTATTTTTTTATATTTACATTTACAAAAATAAAAAAGACTAAAATTCACCACATGTTCCAAAAATCACACTACTTTCACAACAGCAAACTCTTATAGAAGAATTTTATAAGGAATGAATTTTGTGATGCCTACTAGACTAGTCAGTAGGCAGTGATAATAGCGTGGCTTGCCTTTGTGACAAGGTATGAAAAACATCTTCAAATGTGGTTTGCCGTTGTCACAACACATGATGACAGTCCGTCACGTAGTGAAGTTAATAATTATAAGTAAATTTAGTAAAACATATGTTGCTAGGATAAATAGAATCACATCTAAAACTTTTAGCGAAGTATTTCAAGATTAGGGTCTAATTTTGAAGAAATATCGCATCAGGGGTCAATCATGCAATAAAATGTTCTCCGTTGAAGGGTTAAGCAAGGTGTAAATTTACTAACACAGTAATTTAGGAGTATCAACCTAGCTCAAAAAGTCAGACTTTTCTGATTCAAAACCAGTTTTGGACGACTCCTGTCAGATCATGAGCAGTCACCTCTCGCTGGTCAATATGACTAACGCTGCTACGGTACCTTCCTATCCTTAATTCACTGTATTGGTCAAAGGTCCAGCAGGGGAGTTGAGATTTGGAAAAAATGGCACTGACATGCAATTTGTAAATTAGTGTTAAATGGCCAACTGGTTTGCCAGTTCACCATCAAAGCTAGCGTTCAATTTACTCAGCCTTATTCAGGCTCAACATTCAGTTAAATACTTACGAGTGGTGAACACCAGTGTAAGGGGGAGGATTTGGCCGGAGACCACCTCTCTCAACTGACAGCCTGAAAACAACACTCACTTAGCATGATATTTAAAGTGCATATCTCACTTAGAATCATTGTGCGAACATTAAGCATCTAGCTTGTAAAACAGTTAATGTCTTGAACATCAGTGCAAGAAGTCAGGTGTTCGATCCCTATGATATCCACAAAACTTTTGGGAGTTTTAAATTGAAATTTGTGCCCATGTACCAAATTTTATTCAAATTGGATCATAATAAGGTTCGGGCCTGTACACATGGAAACGTCATTCTGAAAATCATATTTGTTAATCATCATTGTGATGTATTGTTTTATGACTGTGTTTTATGATAAGTATTTTTTATTTTGTTTAAAATTCTATACGTTTTTAGATTCAAAATTAATCTTTGTATAACTATTTTTCATATAAAATTAGAACTACCTTTAAAATTAAACTAATAGGCCATAGACCATACTATCGACTTATTTCTGAAAAATATCTTCGACCTCATGCCAAAGAGGTATTCATTATACAAAAAGACCATTAGAGTAATTGCTGGTGTAGATAGATTTCATAGCTGCAAGGAACTCTTCAAAACTTTCAGAATTCCTATACTAGTTTCTTTATTTATATTGCTATCTCGTCTTTACATTAGAGCTAATTTTCAACATTAATTGTAGAAGAAATGTACATAGTTATGAAACTCGATTCAGTAATAATATTGCTCTACCCCAATTTAGATTAGAAAAGACTAGTAAACCAGTTTTAATTATTAACTAACAGGTAGTAGATTATATAACAAATTACCATTAAAAATAAGACTACTTACTGATAATTATTTTATATGTATGGTAAAGAAATTTCTCTGTAACCAATCTTTTTATGTGGATGAATTTTTATATGGAATGTGTACTAACAAAGATTTTATATTTTAGTACTTAAGAAATATGACGTGTGAATGTATTTGAATGAAATATTTATTGGCTGAATAAAATTCTTATTCTTAGACTTACTTAAGATGTCAACATTTGTTGTGTTTCTTATCCTATTTCAAGGTCTTGAGCAACCGGTTGTGTAAGTGCACTTATTAGTTATTTGTTATGAAATTTGTATACAAATTAAACTTTCATTTTCTAAACATTTATAGATTCAACAGTATTTATATTGAGTTGACAAAAACAATAAAAATTTAGTTGGATTGACTAAAACAACTTTATAAGAAAGGAATTCTCCTGAAAAAATTTTCTACTTAGGAATATTATCAAACTTTATTTGTCGTGTAAGAATGTCAAAAGGGTCTAGAAACTCCTGCAAAGACTACTGTGACCATTTTTGATATTTTATGCAGCCTATGGAAGTAATGGATTTGTAGGATTGTAAGGATGGATGAATTGAGGAGTCCGGTAGAAAAATAGAACCGGTTTTATCTTCATAGACCTGTCAGTCTAAAACTGGACCCCTGGATGTACCAATGGGAGTTACCAATTCTTCCAAGAGTGGAGTAATGGGAAGCAATAGCTCAGAGTTCACGTACTGGCCCAGTAAGTTAAACATTACTAAATCAAAATCAGTGGCAGGTGATTCCTGTAGCGGGCATCTCTGGCTGGCCTATGTGACAACTCTTGCCGCTATGTTAACTCATTGTTTTTAATTCGCTGCACAGGCCCTAGACCCAAGGTGATGGGTAGTTTTTATTCAAGAAAAATTTCATAAGAGTGTCATTTTTCAAAGAAACAAGGAGGAACCAAAAGTGCATGCTAAACTGTCCTTTAGTCAAGGATTGATCATCAAGTCATAAAGCCATACAGAGAGATCCTGCACTCACCTGGGACTAGTGTCGCGTTGGGTGGACAGAGATCGCAGTGTGTTACTGGCTCTGTGCACTGCCTCATACTGCACCAACAACGACTGAGGCGTGTCATCATTGCGCTTACTGTAAACAAACTTGTCATTAATCAATCCACCATACAGTGAACCAGAGTTTTTGACACACTACGTATGCGTAGTGGGTACTATATGGCACCAAAAAAACTGAACACTGACAAATTGATATTAGACTGGGAAAATAACTTATAGGCTATATCAAACACATTTTAAACACCCCATTAGTCTCCATAAGTTTATGAATAAAAAAATTGAATAATGATAGTACATATATATTTAACAACCAAGCTTTTTCCTATGTAAATACTAAAACATTTTGTCAATACATTTCCAGTAAAATTCAACTTTTATATCACCATTTTTTCGTCAAATTAGCAGAGTAAAGCAATGTTTCTGCAAAATGTTGATATCCTGAAATTGACACAACACTTAACAACCTGGACATGGTTGATACAATGTATTTGGTAGATCCAATACTGTTGGGGTTAAAGAAAACTGCTAAAAACTGACAACACTACAACATCACCACTGTAAACAATTGTTAACATTAAAACAATTTTTATATAAAAAAAACTAATACTATTGATAATAAAAAAAATATAGGCTTTTCTTTTATTCTTTTAAATATTATTATTAAATAGTATATTTCCAAATACTAAAACATTTTGTCAATATAGTAGGCTTCCAATTATCCATAAGTGGATTCACTTTAACCCGGCCTATCAGTGATTAACCAAAAAATTTAGCAACTGTAGCAAGCCAAGTTTAGCACATAAATGTCAATCCTCCCACCTGGAAAATATAGCTACCATCCGCGACACGCTTGACCTTGGGCGAGTGATCTTACACAACTACCTGCCCTTATACAGAGAAACTTTCAATAAAGGACTTTTTTTCAAAGCAAACGACTAACAGTACCTGTAAAACAGTTCAATACATATTCTTTTTTTTTATGTAAATAATGTTTCAATTGTGTGATTAAAAAATATTGTATTTTAAGTCTTTTTTTTATAACAGTAAAGGTATTATAAATGTTTAAATATTTCCAGTGTATTTCAGGTTTGATTTGTATTTTATTAAATATGTTCAGATATTAAATATATAAATAATATTATCTTTTGCTTAATTTATAGTTATTTAGTGTATATTTAAGTACTTTTGTATCATATTTGATCCTAAGTGATCTTATATTTATCTACTGGAATCTAGAGGAACTAGCAAATGGCTTCAATCTCCCATTTTCACTAACTTGAATGTTCCTTTAACTTGTTTAAACTTTACAACAGAAATGTTACATGGATTATAAAGGTGATAGGTAGTATGATAGTTTATTCATTGCCCAATAATTCTTAGCTGGTTTGCAGCCTAATACATGTTGCATTGTGAAGGAAGGAGGAGTAAAAGTGTAAAATAAGTTGAATAAAACTTATCAAGTTAATTGTTACTGAAATGTAACTTTTCAAAGTTACACGGGACGGTGTAACTGAGTCATTCTTGGGTAAACGTTCTCTGAACTTCACATTTTTTCTTTTTTTCTTAATCACTATGCGGGGTGCACAATTAGCTTTCACTCATGAATGGTCAATTGAGGTAGATATAACGTCATCCAGACTAGTTAATTTGCAAGAAATAGTAGTAAAAATACACAAAAATAAAATGAACTGAGGAGTTATTCCTTATTAAAGTTACAACAGTGTACTTGGACCGTAAGTATTTAAAGATGCAAGTATTACATAAGAATAGATCTATCTAATTATGTATAGTATAGTGTTATGTATGTTATTATCTGCCTTAATCTAAAAATGTATTGTGCCTAAGAGAAGGATAGAAGTAAACTTTTAGTTTAAAATTTGTATGTGTTGTTTATATAGTACCGTAATAAACATTTTTATTTTTTAAGAAGAGATCAAAAAAATTCTTTTGTTTTTATCTTTATTTTGAAATATATCATTTATTTAAATTATAATTCATTGTGGTCAAATTGCTACCTATCAGAGTGCATTGTTCTTTGAGATTAGGTAATAAACATATCACTTTAACCTGACTACAAACGAAAACACTGCAAAACTCAAATTCAACTTCTAGGTTGAGTGATATACAATTTTGCAAGATTAAAAAAGTGTAACAAGGGTGAACACAACAAAAAAATCTGCATTACTTTGGCAAACAACTCCACAGTCCACATACCTCAAAAGACCCTCAAACATAACAGAGATGGAATTTATGATGGCTTCTGAAGCATTCTGAATCCTGAAATATCAATACACAAACTATTCTATCAACAAGCAACACAGGTTAGATGACTGTTTTAAGACAGTGCGAGCGGCATTAGGGGCAACTGAAATCCGCTAAATCATGGCTAGTGTCGCTTGTTCGTTAGACATATGTGATTGTTTCATACAAGCTTCCTGAGTGACCTGTTTAAGATAACAATTCTATCTTTTGTTAGAACTCCAAAATTATGTATTTTATAAGATAATTGGATAAAAAATGTAGCTTTAAAAATAATTTTCTGTAGTGAACAATTTTTTTTACTATTTCAAAATTTCACATAAGTTACGTGTAGAAGGTCTGTTATTCATAAACGTTTCCAAAATTTCAGCCCATCGCATAAGTAGTTTTCTCACACTCCTTGCATGAAAAATGCCAAATTTCCAAATCAATCATCCTTAAAAAGTTTTTTTTTAACTTGAAAAAATTATGCCAAAGCATATTTTATGATACAATCAACAAATAAACGTTAAAACTATATTTTTTAATTGAATTAGTTTTTTTCAAGATAGTCGATTATTTTGTTCGCACCACCTTAAAGAGAAACAGTAAAAGAAATATAATCTATTAACAGTGTTAAAATAAACAACATAAACTATAAGAACAATTAATTATTTAACTGAGCCATTACGATAAAAATTGTGTTAGTGTAAAAATATCACTTTTATACATTAGAAAAAACATATCTTTATCTAAAATGTAAAGTTTAATAAATTTAAAAACATATATTTTTGAAATGAAAATTGTATGTTCTAAAAATAAAATATTTCAATACTTCCAAACTATGTAGTCCTTTCAACATTTTCTTGATTAAATATCTTTAGACCCACCACACGGCAGATAAAAAAGGTATTTAAATTAACTATTGAAAAATTAGTGTTGTAAATAACTAAGATATTTTATAAATATGTTTCTGTGACAAGTCAAAAATTTTCTGCAATAAAAGCTTGTAACCAAGGTAAACCTAACCAAGCATAATACAACAAAATGACTGAATAAGTAACTAAAACTATAAACTACTAAGAATTTGAGGTGTTTTTAACTGAATAAGTTAGAAGAACTTAATTATCTTAATAACCCTTCAACAAGGCGATTGACACACCTATATCAATCACAGTGAAAAGTTATTTTTATCGTCTATTTATCATAATTAAATTTGATGATGCTTAGTCAACGATTACTGTCACATTAACATGTTCACATATTCAATGGCTCCGCAAGTTCGCTGTTTTGCCACTAGAGTATGTTTTTATAGCCAAATAAGTGCTTTCTCAGCCAGTGGTCCTTTAGTGTAATGGTTTAAACCCATTACACGTTTACACATTAAACGTACTGACGAGTACAATGGTAGAAGCCAATCGGAAGGTCGAGGTTCGAATCCCAACCATGAGCATTCCCAATTTAAGAGGGAAGGCATGTTTTGTGTTTTTTAAAATTATACTTAGTATTTCAAGAAGAGTTGCAAAGTCAAAGAAAAAAAACAAATTGAGTTCAAAAGCTCCGCCACTCAGAGGGTTTAAGCTTTACGATTATTACCTTCTAAACAAATGAAAAACTAAATGTTAACATTTTGTTGGAAATGTGAGAAACACATCAATATTTGACATTTGATTTGTTAAAATAAACCTACTATGTACAAAAAATAAGTGAGAAAGACTTTTGTTACATTTAATATAAAAAATTAACAGCAATTAGAGACATGGTTCAATGCTAAATGGCTAGTTAGCAACTTAACTTCCTTACTTACACTGTGTCTTGCTGGAAACACAGGATAAAGGTTAGCAGTGCTACCACCACAATGAAACAAAACAGGGGAACAATCAATGTAACAGCAAGCTCCGAGAGGTAGTTTCGTGTTGGCAACTCTTGCTTGCTGATTGGTTGCCACTGACGAGTTGAATCTGACCCTGCTGTAACGTCTCTATGTTGAGTTTTTTCTTTTGCCAATTGTTTAACACTCTGAAAAATCAACACAGTGATAATTACTTTTCCGGATTTTTAAAACACTGTCAGTAAAATACATGTGAGTTTGACTCGAAATTATAGTCATTATCATTATCAACATCAAATCATTAATAGAATACATTCCACACAGTATATTTTTCTTTATTTCTTGGAGGGAAATGAAAATACTTTCATTCATATATGAAGCCTACCTTTCTCCCTGAGAACAATATTAATTGTGTGAATTTTGTTCCAGAAGTAATGTAATGATGTACTCCATCAAAGCAAACGTTTCATAAATTCTTTTACAAAACCAAAAGATCACAAATTTACAAATACTAACCAGAGAGAAAGCACACCAGTCCAACGAGAAGTTGTATTGTTTGAAGAAACGCTCTTCAGAAGTATGTTTGAAGTCCGGACAGTTAGTTAGGCCCTTAGATCGCAACGGACCAACCTCCTTCTGCAGGTTTAGAAGGCTCTGAGAGAAGGGAGCTCTACTGCCAATGTGTATCACAACCCTGTCAACACATTTTTACAGAATACAGCATAAAGTGTAAAAAAATAAGTAAATTATTATTTAAGTCCTTTGAGCTATTAATTCTTATCCACTCAACACCGACAAAAAATAACTTTACAGGTTTTTTTCATAAAAACAAATACTAACTAAAGAGAAAACACATGAGCCCAGTGAGAATTTTCATTTATTGAAAAAAATGTTTAAAGAAAACGAGAATTTCCTTTGGAAAAGGAGCAAAATTCAGGGGGAAAGAATTTAACTCTTCAAAATAAGCAGGCTGAATCATTTGAATGAATTATGAAACTTTTGGATTATTCAATAGAAACTCATTCAGATATTCCAAAAGTTGTTAAAATGTTGTGTTGCAATGCAATGTCTAATAATGCAGGCTTCCTTATCAACCAAGTCTACAAAAGAAAAGGAGTGTAGCTTCCTCAGAACCCAATGGATTAAGTTAAGCTAAAAACCTCCCCTGATATGGAAAAAGTATAAAAACTACACACCCTTCTCCTTCGGTGGGCTTAAGAGGCAGCCTAGCGCCCAAGTGAACGGCCGAGGCGATGAAGGTAACATATAAGTCCTCCTGACTCTCTGGCCACAGGGTGTGACGGAACACGTTCAACAGGTCCTTGTAACGGCATGACTCCAGGATGTCCTCCACATTTAGCTTATCCACCTTTAGATGTACCTCGTACAATGCGGGCTCTACACCGACATACAATATAGAAATAGCTCAATGGTTACTTACGAACTGATAGGAGTCACCCACCACATCAGTTTTACTAGATCAGTGTCTTACCTCTAACCTAATTTTTAAAAAAACATGCCTAGCCATGATAAAAAAGGTATAAAATGGATAATTGTATGTAAATCTTTTCCGTAAATCCACTACCACTACTTTTTTGGCTGATTCCGTTAGTTCACCACCAAATTACAATAAAGTATACAGGAAAACATATTCTCATAAGTATTTAGGAGTGATTAGTTCAGGTTATATCTGCAGGATTCTTATCCCTTAGTGATAACAGGACCGCACGGCCAATACAGCGGCCAGTCTGATTGACGAGAAACAACAATGAACTTCTTGCGTTTCGCGGATGAATGTAGAAATAAGGAGTGTGCAGTGCGATTTTTCTAACAATTAAATGGTTATTGATGTTTTTATATTGTTAATAATATTTTATACCATCAATAACCAACCTAACCTAACTCCGCAGAGTGCTGTATGTTGGCGACCAATACACGTTGCGTTACATTATAATATACAAGATATTACCGTCATACAGCGCTTTGAGGAGTTAAGTTAGGTTGGTTATTGATAGTATAAAATATTATTAATGAGATAAGAATATCAATAAACAACCTAACTTACCTCCGTAGAGTGCTGTATGTTGGCGACCAATACACGTTGCGTTACATCGTAGTATACAAGATATTACCGTCATACCCCCGTATATTACGATGTAACGCAACATGTATTAGTCGGTGACATACAATGCTCTGCGGAGTTAAGTTAGGTTGGTTATTGATAGTAAAATATTATTAACGAGATAAAAATATCCCTAAAACCTATCCTATTAAACCTACTTTAAGTATAAATTGTATTGATGGTCAATAAATGGGATCCTAAGGTAAAAAGCTGGTAGTGGTGAATTAACGGAAAAGATCCGTAAATGGTAAGATCCATTAACAGATGGAAAGATCCGTAATGGTGTTCTATCTTATAGCAAAAAGATAGAACAGATTTTTCTGATTCTGACGGATAGGTAAGATTATTTTGATAAGCAAAAAGTCACATGATGTAACTAATGTGTAAAAGCAGCAACAGTAAACTGAAACCCAAATAAAAATATTATGGGCATTTTTTAAAATCAAATACAGTAGACTCAAATTATCTGCGAGCAGATTAACCATTTTGCAGCTTAGTCACGATTGGCAAATAAAAAACTAGGAACTGCGGCAGGCGATTTTTGCACATAAACGTCCATCCTCGTGCCTGCATATAGCTACCGTCTGCGACATAACTTGGCCTTGAGCTAGCGAACGTACGCAACTGCCTGCCATTATGCAATATTGGTCTTAAGAGTGGAAAATTACACTTCATGGCACTGTGCGATTTCATGGAACTGAGAAAAATTCAGTCAATCATTTCAAAAAGGAAACAAATGTCTAGAAACAAAAATTAATAATGGACTTTTTCCCTCAAATCCAATAGAGACAGCAACTTATCTCACATATTGGACTGTCTTTTACTAATGTCAAAATAACCAGTCTACAAAATAGTGTATTCATCAAAAGGTAATCTTGTACTTGAAGACTTTCACATTATTAAACCTAACATTCAATAAAGGTTATTAAAAACTCATTTTGCTCTCACGGTAGTTTTTTTAACTATTTCCAGTGTATTTTATGTTAGATTTGATTTATCCCCGATGTCGATTATACACGATCGCTCAGCCAACCGTTATTGCGGATGATTTGGAGTCTACTGTATATAACTTGATTTATATTTTGTTAACCTCATCATTTTGTTGGTTCACCAATCTACTATAAGACTTTTGACACAAATTTTCAGATACAGTAAAATTACAAATTGAACTGATCCCAATAGGATTTATCAACATAAATTGGATATTATGTATCTTTTTATGTCTCAAAACCTAATATATATACGCTTGATTCAATATTGTAATATTTTATAACATACCCTTATTTTCAAGGACTGTCATGTTGATTACTCTACGACGAGCTTCATAATTATTCCTGTTCAGACCAATAACCTCAATCTACAAAAAAGAAACAACAATCAGTGTTATGTTATGTGTCTGACATAACATATCCAAAATTGGTAATATGTTTTATTTAATAAAAAGTAACTAAAAATATTGGTTAGAAATGTGTAATCTCCATTTAACTTATATTTAAACTAAAAATCAATTCAATAATAATTAAAAAATTCTACTTTCTAAGTCAGACCTGGCCCAGTTTTTTATGTTCACTGGATTATTAAGCCCTTATCAGACGAGGTGGCTAGGCCAAGTTGCCAGCGACGAAACTAGCTACTCAGCTAGTATTGGGCCATTGATTCATATTCATGTTATTACACGAGGGTGGCTAGCAACGAAGCCACACTTGGGGACTGACTCCATTGCCATGGACCAGCAATACTGACGATGCTGCGTTGTAGAATATGGAGCTCCATATTCTATGGCGACCTAGTGTAGTAAGCTTATTACACTAGGTCACCATCTACTCTCGCTATCTTTCTTTTGTATTATACTAGAAGCCAAAAGAAATCTTTTTTTGAATTTTGAATACTTTTTGATTCTTAAACTAGTCTCATGGTCACTAATTTCCTCTTCACACTCGTTGAAATTGTGAAGCAGTTCGTCATGTAAGGAATCATCACTGATATCGATACATTACTTGAAAATGAACAGTTCAAAACTGCACTAATAAAGCGATTGAAATTAGGATCGTCCGGGTTTATCATTTTGATTAAGTTTAAGCTAAAAAAACATAGAAAGAATAACTGAGCACTAAATTAAACTGTCAAATACACTGCTAAAAATGTTTCTGTTTATGTAACAATAACCTACACGACCTTTTCACTGAAGTATAACCTCAACAGTCAACACAAACACACAGGAATATCTGCTATTCGCAAGAGATCAGCTGACTGAGTCAGACGGCTACAGCCACTATACGCGCAGGCAGTAATTTTTTAAGTTTTCACGGTAAAAAGTATTCAATTGTTTAAACTATTGATTAACGTAAGTAGCATCATTTGGAGATAATGTTATATAAGATTGATATTGAAAGAAGACAACATACTATTCGAACGACCATTTGAAATGTAATACCGTGAAATGTAATGTTGCAATCGTATTAAAATATTTGTAGCTAAAGCCGCTATATACGTGTTACACAATGGCAAGATTCGCAGCTTGAGTCGCGTGTGGAAAGGATTAAAGCTAATATGTCATGTATTTCATTTCACTTATTATATTCACCCTTCACCCATCAGAGTCGGTCAGTGTCTTATGAATAAGAATTAAAATAAGCCCATGGATAAATTATTATGGCTGCAATAGCTTTTCAAATGAAACCAACTGGAAGCTGTAATCTGTTAATTTAAAATGCCCCCTACTTCTTTAATTAAAGAAATGTTCACCTAACAAAGACACATATTTATCTTCGTGATCATAACTGAACAAGGCATATACTGGGATATCCCCCCAAGAGCTGAAGATTATATACCTGAAGATCTTTTTGTTGTAATGGAGGTGCACCATACACAAAACCTTTATTGTGTCGTTTGCTGTAAGTGTAAAACATCCAAGAGGGCAGATCTGGAGCATTTAACAGAGATGGCCGATAGGAGAACTGGTTTCCCACATATGAGCCTGAGGTAGAAACAAATGTATTAATAAGCAGCATTAACCAATTTACAGAAAACCAATTTACACTAACTAATACGATTTTTGCCATATTACTAAGCAGCATCTGGCAATAATATTATTACGAGTAAAAGAATGTCTAAATTATTAATAGAAGGGCCACTAAAAGGTGCGAGGCAATTTTTCTGTGGTCTATTATTAATTTGATTATTATTATGAAAGTGTAAAAAACTATAAATCAAAATAAAACAAAATAAATCTTAGACACAACGTAAGTTAATTGAAACAAAAAGATTTGTTGTGATTGTTGAGTACAATTAATTAATAATACAACCTTGGCATATCGGAACATGCAGGTCAGAGGGTTTATTCCATTTATAAATAGAATCCTTAGAAGAGTCAGTATCCTTAGAAGGATAATGACAATGACTAACTAAATTTGTCATATATTGGATGCCAAATTAGAAGGTTATTACATTTGAATTTGTTTGATATGCCTTTATCCTATATTACACTTGCTGACAAAGTAGGGATTTTTTCTAGAATCATTTCTAAGTAAAACTATGAACATACACATCGCAGAAAAACTAGCCTCAAGTGAATACTCTTCCCCCTATCTTACCTTCTGTAGGCAAAGCACAATTATTTTGAAACCCTACTCAGTTGATTTTCCACTTATTTTTTCAATTTTATTTACAGAATTATAATTCATTTGATAGTTTCTCAAATACTTTTTTTTCGTTAGTTTATATTTCATCCTTTAAAGTAATGTTGCCAACATTAAAGGGTGTGCTAGAAGTAAATATTTAAATAATTTCTATGCTTCTTTAAATAAATATAAATAAAATACTTTTGGAGTCTGTCCAGTTGAAGAACCCGGGTTCAATAGCCATGACGAACACCTTGGAGGTATGCAAATCTTCGCTTGTTGGTATGTGAGTTGCCTTGACAACAGCCAGCAGCAAACATGATGTTGCCAAACACAGCATTCTTTTGTTGTTCCAAATTGTACTAGACCTATATGAAAAATACAAATGATGAAAGAAGAGTTTCACAACAAATGGTCACTGTTTGAAATATAAACAATGATTTTTATGTTAGTTTAGACTTGAATAAAATTAAAAAAGGTCAGGTTATGTTTAATTTGGGTGCTATATTGTAGTTTTATATCGTCAATTTTTTAATCATATGGTAATTTTGAAGATATTCTGAAAGAAGATTTTCCAAAAGAATAACTCACAGTAGCCATTGAAACGCAATACTTCAGTATCGAAGCAACGTTCGAAATTCTCACTACACTCGACGAACAGATCCAAGACTTGATGCTAGGTGGAACCACATCAGATGCCGACTTGGACGTAGAGTATGATGCCACGCTAGAACTCCAGTACAAATGGTTCAGCACAATGGACCACTACAAAAACTTGGTAAAGAATTCTCCTGGTGAACGAGGTGCGTTAAACCCTCTAACTACAAGACTAAAATTCGCTTGCCGAAAATTAATTTTAAAAAATTTGGTGGAGAGTTTAAAAACTGAATAGGGTTTTGGCCACAGTTTTCCAAAAATTCACAATGAAGGGAATCTGCGAGATGATGATAAGTTGGAATACTTATTTCAATCTATGACACCCGATTCCATGGCTCTAAAACTAATTGAGGGGTTTCCTTTATCTAAAGAAAATTATTGCAAATCCATTGAAATTTTAAAATATGGATTTGGTAAAGAGGAATTGCTAATAGAGTATTATGTAAGGGAGTTGTTAACCTTAGTCTTAAGTCAAACTAGCCCAATCCCTCGACACTGAAGCCTTCATCAGAGCTTTACAGCGGTTTACAGCTAGACGAGGACATGTAAGTGTAATCTATTCAGATAACGGCACAAATTTTGTTGGTTTAAACAGGAAAAAAATCTCTAAACTGGACTACAATTCAAAATACTTTCAGTCTCTAAGCGATTGTGTGTAAGTTCATACACCCTGCAAGTCCATGGTGGGGAGGATTTTGGGAGAGACTAGGATTCTGAAAGGACTTCTCCAGAGAAATTTAGGAAATTCAGGCCTCACATATGAAAAAATAAATACCCTAATATGTGAAAAACCACTCACTTACATCTCAGAAGAGACTGGAGACTTAATACCTCTAACTCCATCTATGTTTCTACAAAGCATTACAGGAAACTAAGTCACAGACATCCTAGAAAGAACCAGTTTAAAAACAATGTGAAAATATATCCATGGTCTAAGAAACTATATGAACTTCTGTTTCAAAAAGGAGTATTACCATCCAACAAGTTTCAAACCGACATTATTAAAGTTGGAGCTGTCGTATTGGTTTAAAACAAAGACAACAACGACGAATCAACTGGCCTTTCAGTATTGTCATAAAACTATACCCAGAGAAAGACAGCAAAGTTCGGTTGGTACGAGTAAAAACAAAAAAATGGCTTAACATTAAGACCCATATGACGATTGTTCCCAATAGAAGTTACCGGAGACGAAGGTCCAGTCTTTTGAACCCGTCAACTAAAAAACCATGGAATTGAAAGTTATAGAAATATGAAGTATTCTATTATTTTTTTGCGACCTCGCCAAAGGGGTGGAATGTTTTATAAACTGTAATAGATCAAAACTATTTCCTCTTTGAAAAGACATTATTTTTTATTTAAGAAAAACATATGTTTCATAATAATTGAAATGTTAAATGTAAACTTTGTATAAAAAATAGTAAACAATTATTTCACCTAACTTTGAGACTGATTTATTTTTCTTCAATTTAGAAAATTAGATCTTTTTTGTAAGTAGGTCTTTCAATTAGGTAAAACTAGAACTGATAATGTAACATGAACGTAGAACGTACAACAAACTGTAACTTATCAAGTTCAATATCAATGTGAAGTAACAATTAGATGTCCAACTGACTGGTAGGCCATTTTAATATTTTTATCTTGCCTATAACGAGTTAGCCAGAAGTAACTTGCTAATTTGCACTAATGTACTAGTCACTTCTATGTACTGTAGTAGCCTAGGGCTTAATAAATATTCGCTTACAAATTGTCAAAAAGGTAAGGATAAATTGTGTGAACGCAAATGTACACACTTCTTAAAATTATTTATTTACTGGATTCCAAAGATCTAGACTATTAGCTTTGACTATCAGCTACATTTAAAAAAAAATCTATAGTAAAATCTATTAGCTAGCATAAGATAGATGTGGTAGATTGACTTGCAGTATCATATTGTGTTAAGTCAATCACTTCCAAACAAGCCCATAGTCAGTCAAAAGAATGATACAGCTTATCGAAATAAAATTATAATAACACTATAGGTATGGGACGGAAATCCCTAACGAGTACGAAATACAAATACATACTGTTCTAACAAATCAAATATCAAAACAAATTGTAGTACTCCACTTGACGTTCACTTGCAGACGATAAAAGTTAACCAATCAACAACGAAGTAAAAACATGACGAAAATGAATTCCAGCTGACACTTAACCGTAAATAAGTACTGCCAACAGTTTTTATTGTATATTTGAAAATAATCTCTACAGTTACCCTTTTTCATTGTTCATTATAGTTCTATAAGATTACTACAGATGAAAAACGTCCATTTATTTATGGTGCCAGATATAAATGCTACTTCAAATCATATATGCAGAATAAACACAAAATATAACTGAGATCCCATTATTGTATTAACGATGTGATTTTTATACCGATTATTTCAATAGGATAGTTTTAAATTCCGTAAAATCTGCAACTGAACCTAAAAAAATAATTCAACTAGTATAAAAACATTAAAACCTTGGATTACAGATTTAATTAGACAAATAAGAACGAGAAACAAGCTAAATAAAAGAGTAAAGAAACAACTTTTCAATGTGGAACTGATTAATTACTATAGAGCATTTCAAATTTAACCTAAGCGAAAACTTAAAACAAACTAAGAAAATATATTATCGGAATAAATTAAATGAAGCTGCTAATAATTCCAAACAATTCTGGAATTTGATCAAAAATGAATTTGCTGGCACAGTGAATAAAAAAGATGCTTTCTCTAAATTTTTATCTAACGCCTCTGTTACAAATTTATCATGTAAAACATGTTGCAAATGACTTTAATACATTTTTTCTCTAATGTAGGCAACTCATTGCCTTGTTAAATTGACTCTGGTGGGGTCCCGGTTATGAACGGCTCTGACCTGTGACGATGTTTTCAGTTTACGGGGCGGGTCAGCACCAGGCTATGATGGTGAATGGGCTGATGCTCTTAAAGAAAATTTTGGAACTCTTTCAACCCCTCTTTTGCATATTGTCAAATTAAGCCTATCAGGAATTTTTCCTGACTTATAAATTAGCTAAAGTATTTCCTATATATAAATCTAACAACATTACCAGTAAAAATAACTTTTGTCCAATTTCCTTGTTGAGTGTGTTCACACAAATTTTTGAGAAATTTGTCAAAGATCAATTGGTTTCTTATTTATAAACAAATAACTTCCTAAGTGAGCGTCAGTATGGATTTCAACGTGATAAGAACATTTCGGATGCCCTTTTTGACATAAAGATTTGTATGATTCTATTTCTGATAAAAAACATTGTTAATATTTCTTGACTTTAAAAAAGCTTTTAATCCAGTTGATGCCCAAAATTACTTATACAATAGAAACAATAGGAATCCGAGGGAAAGCTCTCGCATGGTTTATCAGTTATCTTAAACCCTAAACATACTTAAACTGAAATCCTAAAAGGTTTTTGGCCTCGCCAACAGCCATTCCATATCCTTATCTTTCTTGCATGAGATCTGGTGTAACATGAACCTCCACATGTCCTTCTGCACCTCATCCTTCCATCTTAGTCTTGCCTTGTGGGAGATTATCTGCTGCCATTTTTAGGGTGGAGTTCAGCTCCTATTTACATGGCCAGCCCATCTTAATCTTCTATTCTTGATGAAAGTATATTATAGGATCTTTATATAGATTCCTGAGTTCTTGGTTGGTACTTTATCCTCCATACTTCTTGATCACAAGCTGGACCAAAAATGTATTTAAGAAGCTTTAATTGAAGTGTATGATTTTACTTGTGCTACTATGGACAGAGGTAATTGTAGTCATTGAAAACAAAATTCTTAGATCAATTAATTTTTAGATTAAAGGTTATTAAATTAATGAACAAAATGTTTTTCTACTATATTATAGGAAATAATTAATTTGTACATGTTTGCCGGCTTTGAAAGGAACTCTGCAACATTTAGATGAGGTATGTAATTATAAATTATGGGTTTCTAAAGAAAGGTATAATGATTTTATCATTGTTACATCTGTAATTTGCTTATGACTTCAAAACTTATATAATTTTAATCAAAGTATGCACAACAAGAAGACCAGATTTTGTTTAAGCTCACATTTAAATGCATCAAGACTGTCGGATAAAAATATGCCTGTGTCTTGCAGTCATTCCAATACTGCACAACTTACTTGAAGATTCCTGAAATGGATTAACTGAAACTCCCCTCTGTGCCTTTACCATCACAACTACTTATTTAATAGAATTTGAAATTAACATTTTAAATCTTTTGACCTCTCACTGGGTCTTAATCATTATGCATATTCCAAATTCTGTTAGAAATCATTTCTAGGTTTATGATTGAAAGATAAATCATTTTTTAAACTTTACCTATAAACGTGGATCTTGTGTGGTCGAGTGTATGTTTCTCGGTTTACCCAAACTAATAAAGTAAAAAAGTGATTTGTAAAAAAATCATTCATAATATTAACACCACAAATCAATCATCTAGAATATAGATCCTGAATTTTTTAAAGACTACAGCGTATAGATAAATTTAAATTTTGCAGTAATGGTCTTTTGAATTATACTTTTTGCTCATAAAGTATGACAGTTTAAAACAGAATCTTAGACCTTCAATTTGATTGCTTTAATAAAGATAACCTTTAATGATGTGAATATTTTATAACAAACCGCCACTAGATTTAATACCATACAAAGGAAAGAAAACTAACAACGAACAAGGGTTATCAAACAAGACTGATTAATGATCCTAATAGATAGGATTTGGAATTCTGAAATTATTTATTATTTTCTATAAAATATATATTTATTTACAGAACAGAGATAAAACAAAATATTATCAAATAAATATTATAAGTATCTAAGGACAGACAAACATTATTTGGCAAACAACAGTCAACCTTACAACATCGAAGGGAAGGTTAAATGCTCAAGAGTTCTTAAAATATTACAAATTATAGAATGCAAACTGTTACCACATTTTACTCCAAACATCCATAAGAATAAATTGCAAGGAAACACTTTGTTATCATACAACATAAAAAACAAATACAAAAAATGCTCTGATGATACATTGTTCCCAAGTATTATGTATTTCTCCAATAAATTTCAGATTAACACTATATAACCTCAAAATTACACCAACTATTATTGAAAAATTTTATTTCTAGTTTTAATAATAAGTAAATTATAAAATAATTACAAATACAGTTTTAAAAATAATTCACATAGCCTAATTGTTCTTCACAAATTCAACCAGCGATCCTAATGCCAAAGACAATAAATAATAAGGTATTCTAAAATCATCTAAATTTATTATTACTTAAGACAAGCCAAACAAAAATCACTATTTAGGGGGATTTTTTATTGTCTTAAATATTAAGTTGTCATTGTTTTTTAATATAAAACTATAACAATGGTTTAGTCATGTCAATATTAAAAAAGTTACTTCCTTAAATTTACTGTATGATACCATTCACATTCTAAACTCTGCTTAGATTCCATGTGTAAAAATGGTCCACAAAAATAAGATGGCAGGTGGTTGGCTTTAACATGTTGGGACAGTATATGCTATCAGCCGTCAACACAGCTGTTTTCCTAAACAAATATGTCAGCTGAACCATTTTCTGACAAATTTTTCATATAAGAGCGTGGCCTAGTGTTGTTTCAGGTCATTGCCTAAATGCATTTTACAACTTTACCTATTTGCTTAAGCTGGAACTTGTATTAAACCACACACATAAAATTACAGACAGATTTAACAGATTTATAATGCAACAATGAAACCCAAGTATAACACTACCAATAACAGAATTTTAGTTCACACCTACCTGTAGAGCAGGGATTGTTCAGTGTTTAATGAAAAAAAAACTTTTAACAAGTGGTGTCAAATGTGTGATAACCAATTAACAACCAAAAAATGGTAGAAATAATTGTTTTACTGACAAGGATACACCAATGACTTCCTTAATAAAATTTTATGATTTTCATTAAATAGTTAAAATAAGTACAAAAAATCAATTAACTAAATAATTAAATACAATTCAAACTTCAGAGATACTTCACTCAGGACTATATTGAATTTTTTTTATTGTCTTTTTAAGTTATAATCTGAATATATTTTTGTAATCAGTGCCCCATTCCATTTAATGTAACTTAAATCTAAGATGAACCCAAGTTAAAATAGAATAAAGATACTTGAATATTCACTCACCCAGTAATATGATTTTTCACTGGTAGCAAAATGATAAAGAGGCATTTATTTATTTAATACAATATAATGTAAACTAAATTACAATATCTGTCTAAACATAAAAATCCCTTTATAGGATACAATAAAGTCAATTAAGGTTTTACTCAACAAAATATTACATAAATATTACATTTATATTAAGTTATTATTTGTTGATCTGGAATCTGGGAAGTTACTATTATAATGACATCTTATACATACAGCAATTAATTACAGTAATAAATATAAGTAGGCCTACTAATATAAACAAACACGTGGCATAATTAAATACAATATTCAAGGTTTGGTCTTTATAATATCATTTTTCCCACACAAAGGAAGTAGAGCATACAATGTTTATAACTTCCCAAGTGGGTCAAAGTAACTTAAAAATAATTTTATATTTACAAAGTTACAAAACACCTCAATCACACACTGATTCACAAGATTTTTAAAGAAATAACAACAAATTATACTATCATAAATTTAATTTAAACAAAATCTAACAGGATTTTAAACAAGCGAGTTTACAGAGGGGAGATCTTTTCCAGCTGAGTAAGATTCTAGGTTAAATACTACAAGAAAAAATTTCAAATGTTTTTTATTTTGGATAAAACTTCACTTTTTGTTGTCCCTTTAATTAATAGCAGTATAAGATAGTCATTGGTTATTTTTAGTATATGATTTTGTGTCACATATCAAATTAAATGGTAGTTGCTGGAAAATTGCTCGGTTACTTGACAGTTGACCGAGTATAAATAAGGATAAATTAGGAAAATATTCAAGAGATATTTATTTATTGCCATTATATTCAGGGATTTAATAGATATATATCAGATATCTATAGTAAAAAATCTAATTTATTGTTGAAAAATTCATTTTAATTTACCACCATAAAATGTTAACCTTTTCATTAAAACTACCAAAGATGCAATTTGATTTGCTCTAGAATGTATAAATCGTAGACTCTTGATTATACAGATCCTAGTCAACCAAGCTTCCTTCTAAATTAACTGAGTACTTTAGTAAATAAAATAAATACAAGCATTTAAAATTATTATGAAAATGAAGAAGTAAGATACCAATGCATTCGTTATGTTTAAAAAATTCAGTATCATCTGAAAATGAAAGTACTTCAATTTTTTTAGCTAAATAAATTATGATTAATCTAAAATAGGCACGACTTAAAACTTTTTGAAACGTTATCTAATGTGAACACTCTGAATCAGCTAATATTTCTAATCTTCAACGTGGTACCATTCCCAATAACCTGAGTTAATCAAGAATCTACTAAATATTTTTTCTACAACATATTTTATATTTCAAAGGAAAACCCTGAATGGTATGATAAAATGCATCTATTACCAGAACTGCAAAACATTAAGACTATTCTATCGTACTATCCAAATCAGACAGTAAAACCTCTAAACCATAGACAGCTGGTGGAAAAGTGACGAGGGCGATGTTGTGGAAGACTTCTGGGTGTTTGCCAAACTCGGGTGTTGAAAGTCACATGAAAAACTCCTCTGTAGACTCGGAGAGATTCAGTCATGTCCGGGCGACCATCGGCTGGTCAAGGATCGATATCTCTATCTGGAAACTGGGCTAAGGAATCTAATTCTCTTTACTGGAGGTATTTTGATGTTATAGTAACTGTACAATGAGCGGTCCATGAGTTTTTTCTTGGCTTTAACCTAAAAACTGTTGACCGTCGCTTTTACAATGGTCAAACATCAGGCAGTTAGTGCCATCTGTTAACAATTAACTTTTAGGTCGCCAAGCCATTTAGCCAGTTCACCACTACTTGTGATTTAAATGCTGGAACTAACTCATGAAGTTTGCTGCTTTGCCGCTATATATGCTTTATAGCCACTTTAGACGCTTTATCAGACAATGTTACTTAGCCTAAGTGGCTAAGGCTGACGAGTGAAACATTGAAGCCAAACGGAAGTATGCGGGTTTGAATCCCTACTATAAACAATCCCAATTTGGCTTGCAAATATGTGGTGCAGTGGAGGGAGGGCCCACCTAAAATAAATGGTGACAGGCTTGGAAGGAAGTTGATTGCATTTATAGACTTAATTGGGATTGCAGTGGACACCTGTTTAGCTTATTTTACTATTGTATGGTTAAGGAGGGGGTTGTTTTTTGTTTACACTGATTATTAAAGGAAGAGTTGCATAATGATTTTATCATTCAAGTTAAGGCTAAAACACCCACCAGTTTTAGGGCTAATAAACAAAAATTTACTATTTTTATATTTTTAATAGCTGGTGGATATGGAGGAAGCAAACCTATTTAATGATGAATACAGAAAAACTAGTGTGTAAATTTTTATTAGTAATGTAAGTTGTTATAATTTTGTGTGTGAATGTTTGCAGATACAGAAAGTCCTTTAAAACACTCCTAATTTTATTACTCACTACAAATTTAATATTCCACTTTATCATATTTGGAGAGACATATAGACTTGGTGAATATAAGAGCGGGGTGGATCTTAAGGGATACGAAATGCTTCTAATAACATAAGGAAGAAATCAGAATGATGTGCAGTGTTCGTGTTCGTCGGTGATACAGTGAATGTATGTGGATGTGAGGAACTGAAGCTGGGCGGAGATTAGCCTACTGGCAGTGTACCAGACACATGACAGCAACCTGAACAATTTTACTAATGTACTCGGTCACTTTAACAAAAACATTGTTGACTTAAAATATACATTATGATGAGAGACGTCAACACCAACTTACTTCAGACGACAAGGCTCAACGTTACTAAGATTTCTTATAGAGAGTTGTTTCATGAGTGGTGTCAATGTTCCCACGAGAGAGCTAGAAGATACAGTTGAGTCGATTATCCAAAACAATAGGCGATTAAGGGTGTTCGGATAATTGAATTTTCGGATAATCGATCACAGACGGGAAATGATGTTCATTGCACATAACAATGAATGAAACAATTTTTAATTCACTTTTTATGATATGATATACACAAAAGATACAAAGAACTCTTTATAAAGTACAAAAACATTCTTTAAACAACAAGCTTAAAAACAATCCAGAAAAAAAGTTCTTTGAACATCAATTCGGCACACAAATGCGAGTTATGTTGTGTCAGCAGCTCTAGGTCGCTAATACCGTCGATGGTTAAACTCAAGTTCGGCATGCGGTTTCATTTTTTCATGTTTGACTATGTTTCGGTTAACCAAGTTCATTTCAAAAACTAAAAACCCTTGATTTTATGTGAATTAATTTATAAAATAAGGGAAAGTGACAAATTAAATAAAATAACCTTAAAAAATAGCTGTTCAATTCAGTGCAACCAGTAGTGGTTTAAGTACTCCAAAATAACACTGTCAGAAAAAGCGTTTAATTGGCTATAACGCATACTCTGGCGGCAAAACAGTGAACTCCATTTTTGTGTTGGTTCCAGTATTAGCTCTCACATGATGGTAAGTCAGCTGAACAGCAGGACGACTATAAAATTCACAAAATTGGTGGCAAATGCTACTACCCTCATGATGTTGGTTAGTGTCAGATGTCAAACACCATCTATTGGGTTAAGCAGTATTCCTGTTTATTTAAATTTTTCAGGGTAAGTTATTTTAAACTTCCTCGGTATCAAATAAAGACAAATAAATTTTTCAATAATCTGTTAGCAATTAGACTTAACACGCTACACAAACTTTCAAAGAAACTCAAAACTCATACTTCAAACTTTCATATTTCAAAATTCTGAAAAGTGGGTTTTTTCCTTGACATAAAAACAAATTAAAATAGACCAAGTCCATATAGCATAAGGCATTCTGTGCTAGTGGTAGTTTTGTATAAAACACTGTAGACTTCAAGGTTTTTATACATTATTTAGTCAATAATGTTTTATGTTCACTAAAAGTCCCTCATATCTTTCCCTCGAATTTCGTTGAAGAAACTTGTAGTATAATTAAACAAACTAAAAATTGAAATCAGACAAGGCAATATTGACCTAACTTGAACCAGCTATTAATATTCACACTAAAATAATTAGCACAGGAGAAATTATTGAAATCGGAAAACTATTATATTTAATAGATGAATTAAATTAGTTTAACTTATAACTGACGTTATATTCAACTGTTAATTTTATAAAGGATACAACTCTGAGACCTCTCTCCACTGGGCTCGTCAGCAGGAGACCTCTAGGCATATATACTCGCTCATTCTGTTCCATAACAAACTTGGCTACTTTCCGTAAACACTGAAATCAAGAAATACATTGTCATGATAATTGTATAAAACAAATTTACTATATGGTGTGTAACTAATGATACAGACACAGCAATATGTATTTATGTTTTGCAGGATTGGTTTAGTAATTATTAAACTTTGAAAATGTTAGATTAAGCGGTTATGAGATCCAAGCGAAGCTCTCCAGGCATCAGAGGTATTTTTAGACCCAGAAAAATGTAAGATAATAATTTTGGTATAATAAAGATGGTTCTAGTATGTTTTATAAAACTAGTTTTACCATTACCCTCTGTTGGTCAAGGTCACATGTGTTAGATTATTTAAATGGCGACCACACCACAAGGTAGGCATTTTAAGCCAAGTATGAATTAGAATTGAGTGTAAGATGATTGTGGCTTGGTCTTGTAGTCTTGTTACTGACTAAGGCTGACATGTTCCTTAAACAACACTGTTAATTAATAGTCCAACAGTCGATGGTGACTAAGGGACCTACAGTTTAACGTGGAATCTAAACCACAGCCTCTGAATTGGTCTAATTATGAGGATGGTCTTTACAGAATAACACAGTATTCAATTGTACAGAAGTTAATTCACACAAGAGAATACTACACACACTAAACATTGCTCACAACTATCCACAATTCGTGAACTCCAATAGCTGAATTACAGGACGTCGGCACTGGATGGTTAAGGAGAAAGCAATTTCCACTCATTTTTTAATCGCCTTGTTAACGATTTATATTTCACAAATTTCGAACAAATTATATCATACAAACTTTAATCAACTATTTTTCTAACCTTTAATTTTTTACAAAACTGAAAATAATTCATTTCACAATAATAAAAAATCTCTAAAAATATAAACTTTTTAATAAATTAATTTAACTATTTTTCATTTATTATTTAAAACACAGGACACTATTAAAAAGATATTTTGCTTTTACCCAGTGTATTACAGAAAATAAATAAATATAAAAATACGTAATTTATTAATAAAAAAATACATTATCAGTTGTGCTCACTGCACTGTATCTCGTTACGAAACAAAGGTGCAAGACAGACTGAAGGTCTCTCAACCTCCCCCACTGTATCTCTCCGACTACTGACACCCCAAACAACAGGTATTCTGAGTTTCAGGCAGATATATTAAAAACTCCATGATTTGTAGGAATTTAAAATGAAAAGTGAGCGCTACACTCACCCCTCGACAATCCGCGGGTTAATGGAGCTTACTAAATAAAATAACTTAATAAAGTCCTAGGTTTGGATAACGAAAGGAACTCATATCTTCCAACTACATAGACCTATGTGACTAATGAAAAATGGTACTTTTTAAAAGGTAGTTTAGTCCTGAGGATGCATTAAACAGCATGCTCTTCCCTTTAACCCAACCCAATGGAGCTTTTAAGTATCGTACAGTCAAGGCATATCCCTTAGGATATGCAAAGACAGTTGTTGTAACAGCTACTTTTTATATCTAACTAGTGACCTGTAAATGGCCTGAGAAAACTCTGCTTTCAGGAAGTATGATCGTTTCATCCACCAATTGCAAATAATATTCTCATAATGATGCAATAAAATTCACGTAGGGATCAATAATATGTACCTTGTTCACAATATACTACAAGTACAGTAGAACCTCGATTAACCGTCACCCTTTTAACCGTCAGTCTCTATTAACCGTCACCCCGCTAGCGCAAAAATAATTATGTTTCCGCGTCAGCGCCGAGTCGGATCTTGAGTTGAGGCTCTATGATGAGTAGTGACGACTGTACTGCACAACTGCATTGTGCGTGAATCATTGGCGGCAAGGGTAGTGACCCTGCTGGTTAATCCCTTATACTGTCTTCTGCATTCCACTGCTACCGTTTCATTTCAGTTCAGTATGGTGCGTGGCTACAGTGAACTGAAGTTATTGTCGATTTCGAGTGCAATGCCAACTAGTGTTTACGTGCTTTACTGTTTATTGTTAACGGTTCTGTTTATACGTGGTGTGTAATGCTCGTCTGTTATGGCTGAGAAACGGTAACGTGTAGTTGTGGGACTCGATAATAAACAATAAATTATTAAACGCTGATGCTTCTTCTCAGAAAAATTAGAAAAGCCTGAAAAGCTCGACGGGGAAAGAAACAAAAGAAAATGACGGATTATTTTAATAACTAAATACCGGCAACATCAAGTTTTGAGAGTAAAAATACGTACATGTACAGTTCATATTTCATTGTTTTCTTAATAAGATATTTCAATAAACTATTTTTCACTTGAACTGGCGTAGTTTGGTTTTTTTCTCATTTAAAATAAATTCACATTAAGTCTATCATGAAAATTAATTATGACTTAAAATGGCGCCGTTATAACATGCAAGGCAGTGAATTGCGAAGTTGCCACGCCAAACACTGTCTAGGTGCTAAGTTGTATCGGCGCTATTACTATTTCTGTTATCCGTCTATTCGGTTATCCGTCATGGTCTCGGTCCCGAGGGTAACGGTTAATCGAGGTTCTACTGTATATTATATACACCATGTATATTATGAGTGTATTATGTACACAATGTAGGTTGTAATTACCTTCTCGTAGTGAGTTTCTGAACATATGTAGACGAGATAGGCTGTGAGGCAGGCCAGACATCCCTCACAATACGTGCTGCAAGAGCCTTTCTCCGCCTCCAAAAAGTAGGTGTTCAATTGTGACACGGTGTACTCGAAGGCAGCTCTGTCCAGCTACAACATCATTAGTCTTACTACACAGCAAGTTTAATGATATTTTTAAAATTAAAACTATTAAGTTAAATTAAAAATATTTGGGAGAACAATAACTTTTTTAGTTTTCGAGTTCATAGAAAAGTTACAAATTTTACAAAATACAGTGATTAGCGCATTATCTCATGTGACTTCAAAATATCAAGGATTAAATGTAGCACATATTCAAAAATGTAATATTTCCTTTGATAAATAGCTATAACAAATTCTAATTGCAGCACAACAGTCATATTAACTGTTTCTTACAAACACAGAACTAATATTGGTTTCTCTTTAAACACATTTGAGGTAATATAGGGAAAATGTGTATCATTAAGCAGGATAGTTATATAATGGTACAAGTTTCCAATCACTTATCACATTCATCAAATCAGTAAATATGACCTTAACAGTATAACTCTGTCAAGGTAATATTTGGTTGTAAATCAAAACAATGAAACAGATAATGAGGAAGAATGAGACTAGTCAGTTTTCAATGTGCAAAAAAATATTATTAAAATATGCAAAATACAGTATACTATTATTTTAATGCCAGTGAGAACTAATCTATTAACTAGGCCTATACATTAAATCATAAAATACTTTGATTAATTAGTTTTTTTTATTCAACCACATGTATTGATGGTGGTAAAGTCATTTGCAACAACAGTGAATATATGACAGCACAGGATTAGTAGGAGTGGGAATTGGAAGTAAGATGACTGTGTGTGAGTCTTTTTACTGACTAAAACTGACACATTAATTCAAAGACAAGACTGTTAATTAATATCCCAACAGTCAATAACATCAAAGGGACCCTGCAGTTCCACATGGGATCTGAACCACAATTTTCCTCTGAATTTTGAATGGGTTTAATTGTGAGGATGGTCTTTGCAGATGAACGTAGTATTCAATAGTGTGGATGTTAATCTACACCAGAGAATATCACATTCACATGTCATCGTTATAACTATCTACTCGCTTTTTATAAAACCTCTAGTATACCCAAAAATGGAAAATGTCCTTAAGAGTAATATTTGCTGGATAGAATTGAGCATATATTAGAATCTAGTTAACCAACTAAAACCAAGGTTTTGGAAGATAAAACAATCTTTTGATAGCGAGATGGAGAAGACAAGAAAAGAAAAGAAAATTGAAGGAAGTTAACCTAAACAGGACAATAATGATTGCAGGAATAATGATTGATTGATTAATGATTGCTTCGACACATTAAACTATGGAAAGACCACTTGGTTTAGTTACCAAATTTGGAAATGTAAAAGCACTAAATACTATGAAAAAACATCATTAGATTTATAGTATTTTTGATGGCTTGCTTTGTAAAATGCTTTAATGACGCAACAAGTTGACTATTTGAGTATTTTAAATCTTACCAGTATACTACTTGTAATTACTCTCTTACTCCTACTCTATTAGGAAAATACAGTTACTGGAAAATTAAAAGAAACATGTTCTAATCTGATTTAAAAAAATATAATCCCTAATTATTTCTAAAACTTACTTTCCCTTCCAGTTCAGAGGGGAAATGTGTCTGAAAACGAACGGTTGTTCCATCACTGTAGTCTCGCTGAACAAACACTTTCATACATAACTGGGTTTGGCCTTGTCTTGGTGCATCGTCCAATGGGGTTGTGTGATTGGGCTGGAAAAATATTATGAATGTCTATGAATAGAAATTATTAGGTACTTTTTCCCAAGTAAAAGTTAAAAGTATCAATAACAGTGTCTTTGTTTTCTGAGTAAGTTATTGTTCCTTAACAAGAACCATTGAATTCAGGATTTTGAATATTACAGACCAAAAGCTTTTTAAAGGTGCCCATATTTTTCAAGCTTAGGCTAGCTGTACTACCTCATTCTCTTAGTGTTCCATCCCATCCCTTATAGCCGAAACTGTCAAAAAATAAAGAAGAGAGTCATACTTTTCATTTCTCTCTCCATTCTCTATAGTCTATTGTCATTGATTGATTGTTTATTTTCAGTAACAAACGTAACTTTGAGGAGAATTTTACATAATTGGTAAATAACAATTTTTTAACTTATGATCATAAAAAATAGGCCTATGTTCTATCTTGTTGACGAATAAATCCAAAAAAAGTGAGTACTTCAGACATTTAGAATGTATGATTTTGTGGCATCTATGAGCACTTATGAGTTCAGAAATCTGACATCTATAAGCCGTATTGTTAATATTTAATATTTTGTTGTGCATTACTAAAACTCATGATTTTTGTTTATTTTTATTAGGTTTTATTCATAACTTTTGGACCGAGATTAAGTTGGCAAAAACAGAATAACAAAAACTTAGGGAGACCTCAAAAAAATTTATACAAAAAAGCAAATTCAACAGTGCATGATTTTTTAAAACATTTTACTTTTCATTTTCTGCTTACAATCATATTACAAACTTTTGAGTTTGTAAAGATCTTATTTTGCTGATATTATAATGTACAGGTTAAAATATTATTTTATATTTGAAAAAACCGGAACCATTTTTTTTTGTTAAATAATCTGTCATGATGAACTAAGCAATATGTCAACACATATTTTCGAAATAAATACATAGGCCTATATGTTTTATACATACAGTAGAACCAGTACTTTGGTATTAGCCGAATGTCACCTGGTCGCCGACATACAGTGCTCTGCGGAGTTAGGTTAGGTTGGTTAATTATATTATAAAATATTATTTACAAGACAAAAAAATCAATAAAGAACCTATCTTAGCTTCGCAGAGCGCTGTATGTCGGCAATATCTCGTATATTAACATGTAACGCAACAGTGGCATCCGGCTAATGCCAAAGTGTTAGATGATATCCGACCATGACAGGACCGAACCATGGTCTGAACAGCAAAAAATCGGATATTGGGAGGGGCAAATAAAATACATTTCCTAGGTAGAAAAACAGCTCTCTATACAGTATTGAGATAAAACTTTCTATCTTATTGTACCATAAGTCTAACACGTTAATTTAAACATCAAGATATGAATGATAACTGAAAAATGACTATATATAGGTACCGGTACTGTAATAGAAGAATAAGCCTTTCACATTTCATAAAGCTCAGCAACAACGAGAGCGTGGGAATGGCAGATAGAAGGAGTCGGTAATCGGGAGGTTGGATAAGGGAGGTTCTACTCTATATACTTTGTATATATTATGTTTCCCTTCAAATTTTTATGGCCGTGGGCCAATAGAGGTACACAAGTTTCAAAAGACATATAATCAAAAATGTTCTGTCCACACTATATATCATCTGTTAACATGTTGCTGGGAATGTTACAATAGTCATAGCAACTTAATACAGTGGTGGTTCTCTTTAGGCCCACAATACACTTAAATGATGCTGAGCGTGGGCCTCAGAAGGACCACGACTTCAATTCCAAAAATCGGCATGGATCAAATTAGCCCACACTGTTGCAAACGTGTTAATACATAATGTAAATGATTCTTTTGTTTGGATTCAGTTATCAGTAAAAATTATTAAATAGAGCAATTCTCTAACATTTTATAATATAAACAAAAAATTTACGATATGCTCTAACAAGCCTGGCTTGATATGTCAGTGCTAGATTATAAAAGCGTACTCTCCATTTGTGTTTGTATTCACCTAACCTAACTATACTAAACCATTAGTTACCTCTTGAATTCGGTCCAAAATAAAAAAATAAGGTTAAAGACTATTTAGAATACCATAATAGATTTTTGGCAATTAACTAAGTTACTGAAATATCTTATCCAGATGTTTTACAAGATTAACAGGCATCCTGAATAAAACATACTTCTTCTAATTAATCATAAATAAAGACTACATTATAAATTTTCAAAGAATTAATAAAATTAGCTATGCTAAATAAAACTACACACAGTTGTAAGCTATATTACCATGGCTTTTCCAGGTTTCATCTGACTTTAGAGAGTTCTATCACAACACAAAATTAAAAAAATAATACTTCCAGAATTTTTTCACTTCATCATCAATGATAACGTTTTTTTTTAAATTAATATAAACTTGATGAGGATAAACAGTAGCTAAAGAAAACAGACGAAAAATTCCACCAAATGGAAATGACAAGAGAAGAGATTACTACAGAAAGAAAAAGAAAACCCCTTCCATTATCATATGGTGAAAAACGAGATTGTGTTCAGTTGCACCAACGTATACACGAGAAATAACTCATAATACTTTATACAAATAAACCATTGATCAGTATTCTGTTACTTGTAAAATTAGTTCATTATGTATTTAAATTTAAAAAATCTAAGAAAGTATCAATTGTATTCTCATTCACATTCATTTTCATTTAAGTTCATTCAATTATCGGGTGATCCGATGTTTCTTTTTGTATCAAATGAGGCGACTCTGAAACCGATTATGATTTTCATAACCAGTGTTAACAAAAAAGACAAAATTAACACCAATCATCTTAAATCCTTAAAAACTGTTTTTAGAATTACTAATTGGTCAGCCTAAAAATGCCCCTTATCACGTTGATTGAGGTTTCCTTTTAATATGCTGTGCATGCGTTTCATAGTGATCGTTTCAATATCAAGAAAAAACATTTTTTACAAAAGTAATTTATATATTTTCTAGGCTAGAAGAATTTTCTAATGTTTTGATACAATAGGGAAAGGTCGCGCTAAAACCCAATTATTAAATAATAGGTATTTTACGTATCTACTGCCATCGTAATACGTTTTTACACAGATAAAAATGTAACACTTTAATACATAATATTGAACTTTACTATTTGGAATTTTTTTTAAATCACGGTGTATATAGAGACGGTCTCTATCATGGTTCATTCATTCTTCACCAATAAAGAAAACTTATACGCAATCATCTATTCGTAACAAACTACAGGTTAAGTAAAATAAATGAATCCACAACACTGATAGGCCTATATACAACTAACGATAAATAATTCTTCAAGGAACGGTAGAGTAATTTTTCTCCCCCACCCATACAAACCAACCACTTAGCACAGTCGGAAACGTTTTTACAACAATTTTTATGTCTCGTGTTATCGCTGGTCCAGTGTAAGTTTTTCAAAAAATTATTAAATTAATTGATGTAATATGGTAACTCGGATTTTGTGACACTTCAGTTAATGGGAAAGTTCGATACTTTCACAGTACAACATTCACAAAATAAAAATTCATGTTAAACATAATTCACAAGTTGCTTAGTATATGCAAAAGAAGTTATGATGTTTCTTTATCGCTCACTTACCTGATTCCACCATAACATAATCGTGAATTCGTTGTAGTGAAAAACTAGTATATACAGGAGACAAACTCAAAATCGAACACAAAAACATAAATAAATACAGATGTTTCAAAACGATGTCTCTACCACCATATCCTAGACGTTTTACATTAAAAACTGCACTACACTTCATATTCCTCAACGTAAATAAAATTTAAAATACTAGTTTCATAAATATAAACAAATTTTACCTTATATCCACAGTAATATGTTAGAAAATAAAAAAAAAAGCTTAACAAGTTGAAAATTAAATTTGTTTACATACAATCAACAATTAACAGCTTTTCAAAAAATCTAAACCTAGAGTTTCACGTTGTAATAATCATTTTTTTGCAATTTGACTCCTATTCAAACATGGTAATCTATATCGACATATATGTCTTAGCTTGGGGGGGTAGGCTATTTGTAAAATGGAAAATATTTAACAGCAGGTTTCCATAAAAACTATCAGAGCTATTGTAATAGAAGTTTTACTATAAAAGAATAAGAACATTAGAACATTTTTTTATATGCACACTACAATTACTTTAGAAGTATTACTCAATAACTTGTGTAAAATTTTAAACTGGATCTTGTATCTGCTATTAAAAGTATTAATAGCATATATAGCTAATTTCGTTAGAGAAATTGACAATTCTAAAGACGCAAAATGAGTTTATTTTTGAAGCAATCACAAAATAGAGAACTGCGAGGCTGCAGTTTTTTAATAAGAAAAAAAAGAATAAGAACAGCTGTTTAGATGAACTGAAAACGTTCCCTTTAGACATATCCATGATCTAACTTATTTCCCACAGGTAAGTAAATACAAACATTTTTTGGATGAAACTTGGTATTTATCTCCACGTGGTTGAGATCTATTCATTTATGCTTAAAAATCATAGTTTATGTGCTTATCATGGCAGCTAACCTGCATGCTCTTTTCTCATGTTAATCAAATAGAAAATCCGTAAACTCCTTTATTTATGGACATATGTTGATGAGACTTGGTATAAATGGTGAAAATAAAAATAGTTTATGGTAGAAAAACCTACTTTCAGTTTTCCTCACAGCAGAAAACCTGCATACTCTCCCATGTTAATCTTACGGAGAATAGGCAAATAATTCTCATATTTATTGACAGATATTGAAAACTAATATTATTATTTTTATATTATTGCTTTGGAAATTCACTGAGTACGCAGGTCTGCTGCGACGGGGGTATTATTATTTATGTTATTTCGCTTTGAATGTGGAATGATCAGAAGACACTGAATCACTAACATTGCATTACCTAAATTGCACCACCTATTACCACACTCGTGGCGAAATTCATATAAAGACAAATAAAGAACCATCAAGGACAAATAGCACAATAGAATGCACAAATAGAAGGTAGGTAACATTACTAATATTGTATTTTTGGACTTTTACAACGCGTCTGTGTTTTAACACAATGAACGCGTTAGAAAATTCCAAAAGATATAATTAGTAATTAATAACAATTGCAATTGTTATATAACAATATAACAAGTGTAATTGTGCATTTCAAAGATCATGTAAATACACCGTATTTAATAGTTTTTAAAGCTGGGTAAAATTAAACATTAAAAATTTTAACTTCTAAAGTATAGTAGTGGACAGTGAGTATGCATTCTAGAGGAATTAAATGTTTATAATTAAATAATCTAATTCTTCGTTTGAGAATAAGGAAGTCTCCAGTCATCCAAATCGACCTTCAAAGTTCCGCAAGCTATAAATATTGCATGCGGGATACACCATTCTCCAATACATCTCATTAAGCACATTGGCACAGGGAAATAATTAGGTAGATTGTATTTTCTAGTTAGTCCAGGATTTTCAAGACCAATTGCGATTCTCAAAAAAGAATTTTCGTGTCTTGTTTAAAGACTATGGAAAACCAGGATCAGGCGCAAAACCGACAAACTACTCTTAGTTTTGACGTACCGTACACCATTCTGTCTTCTACAGTCTGGCATAAATCAGTCATAGCCGTGTAAAACAGAGAATAAATAATATTAATTGAATATCGTGAAGTAGGTAAACATTATGTAACAATGATTCAACTTTAAAGTCTGCTAAGATAAGTACTTACTTCACCTACTTGAATAAATCTCTTCCTCGCTAAAATTTTCAACGTTGGAGGATCTAGGGCGTCGTTATAAGTCTCTACTTTCTTAACGTTATGGTGCTTTTGCTCGGGCATAGTTTTCCAAAGAGGTGAAAAATAAACAGGAGAACAAACCTTGCCAAACAATACTAATAAAAACCTAAAAGAACTTTGAGGTTAGCGTCATGATTTTGAATTAACGAAACCATAGGGGAATCAGCTGATTATCTGAAACAGCCGAATCCAACCAAATCCGCGCTTTATCCGCGAATTATTTCGTTGAGCCGAGACTGATTTTACAGAGACGTAGTCACCGACGACTAAAAATTAATACAAACATAATTAATTCCGCACGCTATTTGTTTTGTAGCATAACATTCAATTCATACATAATTTAGTATTAAGTTGATTAGATTAGATCATTGAAATGGCAACCATACTACAATGTAGGTATTTTAAGCCAAGTATGAATGAGGTTTGAATGTAAGATGATTGTGACGCGATCTTGTAGTCTTGTTACTGACTAAGGCTGACATGCTCCTTAGACAGGACTGTTAATTAATAGCCCAACAGCCGATGGCAACTAATGGACCTACAGTTTAACGTGGAATCCGAACCACGGCCTCTGAATTACGAATTGGTCTAATTATGAGGATTGTCTTTGTGGATTAATGTGGTATTCAATAGTGCGGACGTTAATCCACACAAGAGAAAACTACATTTACCGACCATCTCTCACAACTATCCACAATTCGTGACCTCCAAGTAGCTGGATTACAGGACGTCGCCACCGTCCCAGTCAATGTTTCAATGTTATTAAATTTTGTGCCCATTACTGATTACCAGTCAAGCCAGATCATAAAAAAGAAATAATTAATGCCATATGTTATTACGCCTTTGCCTATTTAACATATTATTGTTGTTACATAAAATATTATATTATTTATCATAATAATCAATATGTCAGAGCATCTCCTCAGAACATCATCGTATCCAATAATATATTTATTCATCTAGCCAACAAAGTCAAATTCATTTAACGATCAGTACAAAGAAAATAAATCAATACCCTGCTTTATTATTTAGCATTACTTTACAATTAAATAGATAAGAACATTAATACCATTATTATAATTAGTTATACGTTAAAATAACTTTTTAATATAGTATGATTTCGAAATAGGTTTAAAATCAATGACCAATATAAACTAACTAATATTGATTTGACAGCTGTTTGTTTTTATTTCTATTAAATATTTAAACTACAACGACAGCTGATTATTGCCAGTAGGCTATTCATTGAAAACTGAATCAAAATGAGAGTAGTATCGCGTAAAAGTGGGTTTTTAAATGCTCGTTATTTACTTTTCAAGGGGCGGCGGGCGATTTCAAGCATTTACAAACCTTCTCTGGAATGTATAGAATACATTAAATAAGTTTCATTGTAATCAGGTCTCCCGTGTTTTCGGAGAAGACGGCGTAAAATGCCTCCTGGAGCGTCACAGACAAACAGACAAAAATTAAGATAAGTCCGGTTTCGGCTTCTCTAACGCACGGAAAGTAAAAATAACTAAAAAATAAATAATTCTGAGCAATGTACAGACAAAACTCTAATTTTATTTATATAGATTTCAAAATTATTGAAATTTCCAGCACGAGTGCCCCTCTCTGAGAAGTACGTTTCCAAACGTAAATGAGATATTATATAAATGAACAGCTATCAAACTTTATAATAATCAGACAATAATTGCGGCCGTTATAGTTTTGACACACATAAATACTTATGTATACCTGTTTATATATAATTTTCAATAAGAAATTCGTTAATATAATTGGTTAAAATTACTATCGTGTTGTAAACCGTTTGATTTTTGGTTTGTTACCGTCTTAGTGAATTTTTATGAAAACGAATTAATTTTATTCTCGCTAACCTCTAAAATTCAAACTCACGGTAACTCAAGCTCCATTTAATTTGAAAGAAATTGGGTTATCCTTAAATTTCGAATTAGCGAGGTTCAACTGTTATAGGTCTGACAACGGTCCCAAACAGTTTCATACGGACTGGTAACACTGGACAACGGCGAGGCTGCGGTCCGTGACGTTGTCCAGGTTTGCACGCAACTTCACTTCCGTCAAGATGTTATCTCTTGTCCGGCTTTTGTATCGAAGTTTAGTGTCCTTGAGCTGGACTAAAAACCATCCCAGATATCGACGGGTAATAATAGTGCGTTTAAACAGAACTACCAATAGAGTGCGTAACTACACGTAGTATTAACGGAAGTTTCGTCACAAACTTATGCTAACGATGGATTTTAATAATCAGCTGTAAAATTTTAAGGAAATTCAATTTAACCAACAAAAACGCATCAAAACCAACGGTAGTTTCTTAAACGAGAGATTAGAGTAACTGGTGGTGGCAGTGAACTAGCATGACACTGAGCTGACTAATGAACAAGCAAACAATAAATAAACTACCTATTTACAATAATAAATATATATTTATAAAATTTAAACATGCGTGGATTCTATGGACTTACATTAACTACATTTTGGGAAGGGGGCTGTACAACAAAAATAGGAGGTTTCAATTTATTTATGTATACGTTTTTAATCTAATTTTTCATTTTACTATTGAATTACTATTTTATTACAATTTAGTATTTTGAATCATGACTCTAGGTCAATTGGTTATTGAAATATTCAAAATGATAAACACGGTTCGTTGTTCTTACTAATGTTAATCTTATCGAGAATAACTAAAAAACTATAACTCATTTATTTACTTAAATATTATTCCAAAATTTAGTGTGCAAGTCCATCTAGTAAAGTTTGATCGATACATTCATAAAACCCCCAAATTTAATGTTTCTTACGACAGCAAACCTACGTATTCATTGCCGATGTAGTTCTTAAGGAGAATAGATAAATTGGTATAACTTGCTTAGTTATTGACATAATTTAATAGCATTTCGTATATGTTTTTACTTAGTGAACAGCCTTAATATAAGCACATTATAATGTAAAACGACCCTTATTGCAGTAAACCTGCACACTCAAAACTATGATGGGAATAATATAAGTTCTATGGAATTCGTTCTACTCAAGCCAGCGGGCTGCGTGCGATCTTGTATACAGGGGAGTAATTAAGTCCCTTCCCCCTATTATATTTTGTATTTGTTAGAAGAAATAATTAGCCTTTGGAAAACAATTCAAAATTAACCTAAAATATCTTTGGAAATTTTCGAACATTTGAAATGTTTGAAAATGTTTGCTCTCAACTTCCGAATTCGTTATGAGAAGCTAGTCATGCGGCATTTCAAAATATAGCGCTCATAAGGAATTCGAAAGTTGACTCCTACATCTTTAGACCCTAGGAACCTTCCTCAGAACATTTTTAATTACTACAAAAGTTAGAATTTGTACCTATTACAATGAATCCCATCATTTAAAAATACTTTATACTTACTTTACTTAACATGTGAATTGAAGCAAAAATCAAGGGCGAAGGGAATTAAAAACCCAGGTTTATAATTTTCAAAATGCCGCCATTTTGTACTGGGTTGAGGTAGAGACCTCCAATTTTCGCCAATCGTCTTTAAATTTCAAGACCTTGATCGAGATATCGATCGATATGTGCCTAAAATTAGGCACATATCGATGGGGCTTTACATTTGAAAATTTTGAGTTACCATCAAAATTCCCCATTTTAGGGGGCACTCGAAATTTTCGATAATCCCAAAAGATACTTTGGATTAAGTTTGTATGGTTTCCAAAGGCTATTTATTTCATCTAACAAAAAAATAGGGGTGATGGAACTTTATAAACACCTTGTATATTATAAATGCTGTAATGTAAGAAAACAATGCTACTGACATCCGAACTCAGGGAATTGTGGAAATACAATGGTTGACGTTTTTACTGGTTTTTTCATTAATTAGAATTATATAGGCTTGTGGTTACAGACTTTGAATGGAAGAGGTTAACTTCAAATTTTAGAAGTAGGGTTTCGAATTAAAGGAATATAACTCGAATTCTAGAAGATCGAGAACATAAAATTCGAACTTAAGGGGCTAATTATACGACCGAGAATACTTCGTATTGTCGGAATATATAATTTTCAGAATATTAGCGGTTTTCCCAACGGAGCAGACAAAAATCTACGAATTGTAAATGTTTCGAACTATCGAAGTTCTACTACACAGGGTGTCTCACCTAAAGAGAACCAATAGCCACCTTTTATACTATGTGTATGACAGCAAACTTCTTATGGGGGACTCCAGTTTATTTATTTTTAGGATTTTAAAATTAATTTTGAATCCGAAAAATATGGCCGCCATTTTCCAATATGGCCGGCAACTTTCAAACTTCTTACGGAACACCCTATATTTTATGTAGGTTGTTTTGGATATAACAATTTTTTTAAAGATGTTTTTACTCTTGCCAGTTTTGGCGCAAATGTAACCGTTCGCGAGCTACTGGTAACAATATTCATAAAAACTACTGATTATAAAATTTTCATTAACGCCAAAAAATAAAGGGGAGTCTCCCATAAGAAGTTTGCTGTCATACATAAATAGTATAAAAGGTAGGTATTGTTTCCCCACTAGGGGAAGCGAATAGCAAATTGCAACCGGATTCGGAATTGAACCGCCGCCCGTCGGATTACGAAGTGAGCAGTTAGCAGTGAGCGCATCACCTCTGAGCTACCCAGAGGTTAAACAGCTGTTTTAACCTAACAACAGATGGGAAAGCAACTGTTATAAATAGGCCTACTACCTCATTTTCATCAAGGTGAAAGACCTTTTATCGTTATGTATCATTAGTTAATAGAATTGAGAATTAATTTGAGAGAGGCAATTATTTTTAATGTCGCGCTGATTGTGTGTCGAGGGATGCCTTAGAAGGGGCACTGCGGATTTTGGGATGAGGGATGTCTTAGAGGGGGCATTGCGGATTGCGAGTCGAGCAATGCTTTAGAGGGGTGGGCACTGCGGATTGTGTGTCAAGGTATACCTCATTTGTGTCGAGGGATACCTCATTTGTGTCGAGGGATACCTCATTTGTGTCGAGGGATACCTCAGAGGAGGTACCGTCTGAGTTTTGAATGTGAACGTCTGTGTGTTTTTTCTATTTATTTTTCTAAGAGATGGTTTTTAAATCATAGATTTAAAGAAGCATCAGCTTATGACGGAAAAGTATACTTAGATTTTTTATATAATGTAGGGACATGAACGTAAAATTAAGTCATCCAATTATATTTTCAAAAAAATATAATGAATCATCGGTTGAAACCTTAAACTGAAAAATTAAATACTTTATAAAAATAAGGTTTCGCCGTATATAGTTACTCTGTATAGTTATGTTTAGAATACGATAGCCACGTTTTGGAACAAAAAGTCGCGAAAATATCCTACACAACAGATGGTCATTTTCTACCCTGGTCTCCTACGGTGGGGTAGAATTTACTAAAATTTACAACAAAAATACAGTTATGTACCAATTTTAGCAGTAAAATAGGAATTCCTATTCTGTGTATTATAGACGAGGTTACTTGCTTGCTTGTTAATGCTAACAATTTTGTACCTTCAACATACCCCTTAGAATTTTATAAATAGCTACCATTATTAAACATTTTTTAGATTGATTCCTTATTTTTCAATACTGTACCTTAAGGTCCCCAAAAACATCTGAATATATTAAACATACACGCTTTGAGTTCAAAATCAAAACTTAGTTTAACTGAAAAAATACCATAAAAACACTATTTATTACGAATACTTTTAAAACACTCATCAAAGTTGTATGAATGGCTTATTAAATAGGGCAATTGTGAACAGCGGAACATATTTTTCACTCCAGTGACGTCATAGGAAACCGTTAATTATTGACGGCTTTGCCTTGGGTTTATGCGGCAATTGCCCCATCCATGTGCCACTGGGTTGCGAAGGGGCTTTTCCTTAACATACGAATTGTGAGTGTAGATGATATTTCGTTTACATTAAAGCAATTGTTATTTCCCATAAGTAACAGGAACAGACTTGTGTTTAGCATTGTTGCGGACAGAGCAAGAAGGTAATTTTTACCAGTTATGAATGGTAATGTGAATTCCATGGCGAATAACAGGAAATGTAGACAGGGTGTTCATTAAAGTCGGACACAAACTTCGAGAGGTGATAGTACTCATCAAAATAAACAAAAAATCACCTATAACCATTTGTCGAAAAATCCTTCGTTTAGCCGCTAGCCGCCATTTTGTATTTTTTACAAAAAACTATATATATCAAGAAATATTTAAGATACAGAAACCAAACTTTGCACACATATTTATTGGTTAAAGAGAAAAATATTTACAAAGTATCATTTTCTTTTCTTTTATATTTTCAAAATGGCGGTGGTTAAAAATATTTAAATTAAAATAATAAAAAACCATTAACTTTTATAATTTACCATTAACCATTAATTTTTACAAGATACAAAAAAGGCCGTGGCTAAGAAGCAGAGTTTAGCTGGCACAACGTGGGCCCTGTATTCTAATTTTAAAAGTGCATTTTCTCGGTTATCCGTGGACAGATTTCGTTCAAAAAGTACCGTTTGATTTGAAATTAAAATTCCAACTTTTTTTGTATCTTGTAAAAAGTTTATAAAGTTAATGGTTTTTTTCAATGTTTACATTTTTAGAGAATGAAAACATAAAATACTTGAATGTCAACAGAGTATAAAATTTGACAGTTCGAGAAGAAGAAGAAGAAAAGCTACCGTGGCCGTCCTAGGTTTCAATGTTTACATTTCTAATTACAACATCCGTTTGCACTATATTTTGATAGTTCAGGAAGAAGAAGAAATAAAGTTGATTTTTCAGATAAACTGCTGGATTGAAATTAGTGAATTATTTGAAATAGTAGAATGGTAGATTTTAAGTTTTTTTCCGACGACTGTCTCTATTACATTAATCCTTATCCTCTCCCAATATTTGACAGATGTTACTTTGAAATGTTGTAGACACTCGTGTTTTGTCATTTGTAAACAATGAAGAATTAATTCACAATAACTTAAATGTATCAGTAGAGCCTACACCTTTCAGCCTTTTTAACCCGTGCGAAGAACGGGTGCTTTGGCTAGTATGTACATAAAACTAATATCTGTATAAAGCTCGGCCACCCACATACTGATGCAGTAACGAGTGTAGGTCTACTATGTGATTGTGAACACAACACTCAACAGAGTAGTGGTTGCGATTTGCGATCAATGAGAGGTGGTAGCGCCCCTACCGGCCGCCACGCGCACTACACCGCCACCAATCTCTGGTCCTCAGTACGTGCCGCGGCGTGTCCACGATAGTTCCGTGATCCACCGACAGATAGCCCCACACCTACACCCTCCTCCGTCGATGTACGTATCAATACTACACAAATTAATGCTCTAATAAAATCGTCTAAATGTATTTTTTTTACATTTTTCACAAATTAGCCTTGTAATCGGGCTTGGCTTAGGAACAGCAAAAATTCGTTTTGCAATAAATACGCAGTTATTTTTTTAGGTTAAGGCAGCAATCGATGTTTTGAATGTTAAATAAATATTCTGTACTTTATTTAATTATACCAGTAATACTGATCTATGCCAATACGTTAACAGGAGTGTAATTTTGGGAAAACGAAATTAATAAAGGGTGACATGTAAGCAGGTTTACTGTGGATACCAACATACGATTTTTGGAGTGGCTAATTGGTAATTATTGTTCAGTAAATTATGTAAAAGATGATTTATTACACGTTTGTTAAACTTAGGCTACATTGAACCGTTTCATCTTTGCACTTTTACAAAGAATAGTAAGATAACACATAGAAAAAAATAACTAACACCATGCAAATTATTACTTTACATAATCATGATTCTTTTTTTAAATTACGTTAAGTAATATATCTTTTTTTACTTTAAATATAATTAATAAAAATAGCAATGTATTTTCATAGAACAGTTTTGTATTAAACAAATACAGTAGCGTTCACTAAAACAATCGAATTTAATTATTCACCACTATATTGCAATGTTAAACTAAAATTTCGAAAATTAAATTTCATCCAGTTTTCCAACTGATGTAACTTGAATACGGAATTAGTAGGGTTGCTGCAGGGCGGGGTTGCCGGAAGGGTTAGGGTTGCCTCCCCTAACCTCTCTGGGCCGGGTACAGCAACGTGCACAACACGACCAGATCGTGAAATAGATAGATAACAAGTTAGCTTTGCAGCAGACGACACGACAACACAGCTGATAACTGTGGTAATACTGCCAATAAAACAGATTAAAAACTCTCTTCTGTATGATGGTAATTGATAATAAAAAAAAGAGTTTAGTTTAGGCTTATCATAATCATGTAATCTTTGGCGATAAAAAAACTATCTATTTACTTAGGTCCTAACATATGATATTATTAAATTAAAACGTGATGCTTGATCTATTTTGTTTTCACTGTATAGAATTGTACTTCTTTAAAACAGAGGAAAGAGTTAAAAATATCATGTTCCATGGTATTATCATGTTAAGGGGTCAGACTGTCCCTGCCGTGCTACTGCAAGATTCCACTTAAGCTTCTGATATTTTAGATAAAACATTTTAAAATATTCAGTTGTAACTGACCAAGGGTTTAGGTGTCTAGTTCAGTTTTATTATTATAATAGTACATACCTGGATGATTACCCTATTATTTGCTGGCGTCTATCAGTCCTTTTTACTAACCATTGCTAACATAGTTATGTTATATAAGGGTTATTCAAAATTACTGCAACGGAAGTTTTCCATATCTTAGCAATACTTTTTCGTAGCGTCGAGTCAGATTTTCTTTTGGAAATATCGTCACCTTAACGATTTTGTCTACTACCTAACGATCGCATCTTGACGCGGTTTACCCCACTTTAAAATTGTAAGATAAGAAAACGAGCGTTGTTGATTTTAAGGACTATCCTGTTTTTAATGCGCTAATTATTTTGGAAAGTCTCGGTAAACAGAGTTTAATAAAGAGTAGAAAACTGTACTCTTGCATGTCCGTTATATGACTCTTTCAAACACAATTTGAGTTAGCCGTAAAAGTTTAAAAAAAATAAAACAAATTTCCGTCAATTACAACCGAGTATTTAAAAATGTTTCGTTTATAAAATCAAAAAGTAACATGCCAACTTGAGTACAACATTTTTTATTAATCAAATCCTGTTTACTGCGCGTTGAGAATACAATTAGTGCGTTCCAAAACAAGATTATTCGGTCACATTGCAAGTGCTGGTTGGACCCGAAATTAAAATCAAATGACTTCTCTTGCGGAACGTTACGTGTCCGGGTAGACGTAGGCACGTGTATGACGTCATACGCCAAAGTTATGGGTAATTGTCCAGCCTTGGTCGTGGGGCGTTCCCTTTCATAACCCAATTTTCTTTCTTAACACTCGGTTGAACTGCGGTCTTTGTACCTCATTAACGCTGTTCGACGCTTTCACTCAATGAGGCAACAGGTGTTTTATGCTGTTATAAAGATGTTATTGCGTTGTCAACGGCGTTGTTGAAGAGAACTTTGAACTGCTATACGTCGCCAATATATTGGCCAAACTGGGAGAACATTTAAATCAAGATACAATGAACATATTCAATCTAACAGTTTAACAAGTCAAAAATCATCTTTTGCAGAACACATAATAGAAACTGACCACAAGTATAAAGGAATTAAAGAAATTTTAAAAATTTTAGACTTTGAAAGGAAAGGACAAAAGGTGGACTCAAAAGAATAGTTACACATATAATACCTACATAAATAAAAATTTGATCAAGAAAATATGCTAAACATAGCAAACTTTGAAAAGGAAATCCCCATTTTTTTATATCATACTGAATATTAGAAGCAATAATAATCTACCACTTAATCAAAATTACAAGTTTTAAATTACATTTTTAATTTACACATGTTTTAAAAAATCACATGAATGAACTGAGTTTTGAAACACGTGTCGTGTATGATGTAAAAATAATATGTTTAAAGGGTGCTCAAGTTCTTTTAATTTACTAATAACAATATATATAGCAGCCGTAATAGTTTTGCCTTATACTATTGTATGGGTGGTGGAAGAAATAAACAGCACAAATTCAATCAGTCATAAGTCTATTACCAGCATACTTTTGGGAGGCGAGTATCTTATCGGCAAACTGGTTTTGAGCATTCAATATTGTTTTGTATTGTATAATGTGGCTAGAATTACATTGAAGTAAAGTTTTTTCATAGTATGGTTTCCCACATTTATTTTGATACGGCATTAAAATAGAAGAAATATCAACTGAACTTTACTTTTAGTTAGTGAAATGGTGACCCACCTAGGTAGGTATTTTAAGTCGAGTAAGAATGTAGAATGGTTGTGGCACGATCTTGTAGTCTTGTTACTGACTAAGGCTGACATGTTTCCTAGCAATGGCATATCTAAGGGACCTACAGTTGGTCTTTTCGGATTAACGTAGTATTCAATAGTGCGGACGTTATTCACATGAGTGAACACTACACCCACCGACCATTGCTTACAACTATCCATAATTCGTGACCTTCGAGTAGCTGGATTACAGGACACGCCACGGTCCTGCGAGACAACCCTAAATATTTTTTTATGTTGATTTTTATCGTTAGGAGACTCTTATGAGATTATTTGACAGCTCGTGGCTTGTTTTACATTATTCTACGAGCATATTGCAAAGAAAGTATGGGACATTTATTGAGTGTTCTCTAAAATTTATTTCTCTCAATATCTCAGGGATGAACGAGGTCACACATAATGTTGTCATTTCCACCCAACTCCAAGTGTTCCGTTAATTAGATAATCACCTGTAATGTGAACGGATAAGATAACGTGGGTTATGACTTAATTATACTAATTATATATAGGCCACCTTAATCTATACAGCTTGTGTAATCCATACGGATTAATAACCTACAATATTCATCCCGTGTTTCTTGTTTTTGTTTTCAAAAATGATGTGTAATAACCTTGAGCCAGTTATCAGGCGATAGTCGTAAAAATCTAAAACATTATTTGGAAAATTGTTTCTTCTTAGGAATTACTATAGAACTTCTCAGAGCAGCGAACTAATTGGCTAAATGACCATACCGAATAGAATGGTACCATATGGAATAGTAGAAAGTTATACAATTTACTTAAATTAGCCTTGAGACGACGAAAACATATTCTTCTCCTACTTCTCCAAACATGTCATATTGTATTTTTTTCTGGATGATAGCTGTTATATTATTGAAACGATTTTTTTATCGTCATTAACTAAGTGTTTAAACCTCGATATTTATTGAAAAATATTACTGAAAGTTAGATAATCCAGATACTTGGCTACTAGATGGATACCTATACCTGGATAGGTCGCCATTTAAGTATCAAACTTTCTACTACGGATTGACGAATGTCCGAAACATGTTCACGCATTGAACATGTGGGAAAATAATAAGGTTTGGGATTCAAGGTTTAATGCAAGTAAAAACATCGAAAATTAAATTTAGCTTTTGAATAAATTTTTACATATAAGTACGAAGACTTTGATTTAGGTTATTTCCTTCAATCTCCATATAGGGAAAAAGGAATCCATAAGCACCTTACACAATCTGAATCTCCAGCGAGTGCTTGCATCTGTCCACAGGTCTTATTTACTAACTTTGCTTTTTCTTTCACTCCATTTCAAGTTTTCAGGCTCTTCATCTCCTTCTAGTCCCACAAGGATTCCAAAAAGTGCGCCAAAATGAAAGATTAAAAAAATTTGTTTACATTGCAATGTTTTGATTGTACTTTAAATACATAATAAACAGGATCTGATAGAAAACAGAAAATAATACTCATACTGGTATATAACTAATAAATAACTTAAAACAAGATTTGATTTGGAATTGACGACCCAGTAGTAATTTATTTTAATTTGTAGCTCTAGTGATTGAAACGGAACTTACTTACACAAGTGTTATCTTCTTTTAAATCTTGTTTACTGCCCATTGCTAAGTTGCGTCCTAAACCGGATTACACAAAAACCTTTGCAACCTCTCATTTCCTTATGAGCATTTCGTAGGGCCAAGGCAAATTTTGCCGTGGAGTGGACCGCCATCAAGTTAATTAATTACTGAAATGGCAAACTGTCCAGGACCAGGTATTTTAAACCAAGTATGAATAAGAGATAAGTGTAGGATGATTGTGGCGCAATATTGTAGTCTTGTTACAGACTAAGGTTGAGGTGTTCCTCAGACAGACCTGTTAATTAATACCCCAACAGCCAATGCCATATCTAAGGGACCTACAGTTAAACGTGGAATCCGAACCTTTTCGGATAATGTAGTATTCAATAGTGCGGCCTGGGACGGTGGCGTCGTTCTGTAATGCAGCTACTTGGAGGTCACGAATTGTGGATAGTTGGATATTGAATGCTATGTTAATTCGCAAAGACCATTCTCATAATTTGGTCAGTTCGTAATTCAGAGGCAGTGGTTCGGATTCCACGTTAAACTGTAGGTCCCTTAGATATGCCATCGACTGTTGGGCTATTAATTAACAGTTCTGTCTCAGGAACATGTCAGTAACAAGATCATGCTACAATCATCATACACTCGTTTCTCATTCATACTTGGCTTAAACTATCTCTACCATGTACGGTCGCCATTTCAGTAATCTAGTCTAATCAAATCTCACAAGTATCCACCTCCACGTAGCTGGATTACAGGACACGCCACGGTCCCAGTCAAGTGTGTTGTGTTTGTGTTTACAGCAGCAGGAGGGTGGTACGAGCTCAAAGCTCGTTATCAGAGCAGCCGCGTCTGTGTGAATGTTACTCCCTCTGACCTTGAACTATACAACCGCTCAGTTCGGTTCACCGCTGAATATATTTACATAGGCCTAGCTCGGAATTGGGTATTCCCGTCAAACCGGTCACAGTAATGTCTTTCAGGAAATTGTGAATACTCCAAAAGTATCTATAGGGTTTGAAGAAAAAGTTAACGTTTCGACTGATTCATAGCTTATCATTTTTGAAAAAGAGATGCCCATATAGAACGCAGATCAACTAGATTTGACCCCCTCATATCTATAAGACTACATTTAGAAACAAAAATATCAAATAATGTTACTGTTTGAGTTGAAAAAATCAAACGTTTTGGCTCCAAAATTATTCTAAAACTACTAAAATCTCTCTGAAACATCGTTAGTACGAGTAGACTAACATGGTGCAAAAGAAATACTGTACAGATATTGTGGTAGGTGGTAACTGAAATCCTTTTTAGTTCCAATAAGTGACTTTTGTCATTATTTACCTTAAATAAAAGATAGATATTTAATGGTATATTGTTCCCTGAAATATTTCATTACTCCATTCTAAACACAATACACAATTTTTGGAACTCAATACCATAGAAAATATTTATTTACGGTATTTGCCTTTGGGGAGTAGCTTAGATAATAGGAATGCCCGAAGGGAATTTTTCAGTTACTCTAAACAGTTGTTCATCCAACCAAATGACGTCACCGTTTCAAATTTTGGTCTGACGGATTTCCAATAACCTTAACCTCAAGGCAAATACATATCCATTCCATGTTCAAGCATGTTCAGTAGAAACATATGCTTTTGATGATTGTCTCTATGCACTGTTTCTACTCACCTGCGTAAATAAGCAAACGCCTTCCCAATGTTTATCTTAATGGGAAAACGTATACTTTAAGAGCATCCCCATGACTGAAAAGGAACTCCTTTATGCACATCGATACACAGAAGAGAAATCTTAATACCTCAGTCATAAAGCCCTAGGACAACTGTTAAGTTTCGTTCTCTCAAAACGGTTTTATTTTTCTATGTGATATCGACGTTCAACATATTATCACGGTTTTACTTTCTTCCCCTATACGCTAGTACAGGGAAAAAGTATTGTTTTCGTCAGTTTTAGTTTCGTCTAATTTGAGTTTCTAATAGACATATCGATTTTAGTGCCCCCCCAAAATCGAAAAAGTATTTTTTTTTCTCCCCTATACGATAGTATAATGAGACATTTCGGTTTCTGGTAGATATATCTGTTTTTGTGCCTTAATCGGAAAACTGGTTTTTAGAGTGATGTCTGTGTGTGTGTGTGGATGTACAGGAGCCTAGAGATGAGAACTATTGGTCAAATTTTCATAAAATTCGGTATATGTAACAAACTACGGTATCTTGGATTTTTTTATTATTTTTTTAAATTTTGGATTGTTTAGGTTATTTAAAAACCCATAAAAATATTATACATAATTTTACCACAAAAACAATTAAGGTAAGGTATAAATTGAGTACCATCATTGAAACCTGCTTAAAATACTAAACAAATTAGCATTTTTAATTATTCGTCTACGACTAACGATTTCATAGAAAAGTTAAATTTACTGGCCGTGATTCACGGAGTACGTTGACGGAGAGCGCGCAATGTTATTCATTTAAAAATCAATTTCATCCCTAATTCACAACCGTTTTCCATGAAACTTGGGTATGCAGCGTAAGATCACATCACCCAACAAAATAAACTCTATGCTTGGTTATTCACAGGGGTGTCCCCCCATAAAATTCTAACAATTAATTTAACATATGTTTCTCTTATTTTTACAGAAATTTGATGATTATTTTTGAAACCATAAATTATTAAATTATATTTAGATAAGCTTTATAAGAATATGATAGTTTTATTTACATATTGTCTTTTAGCGAATTTCCCATAGGGAAGAAGCTATTACCGTAGGTCTCATGGCAAGACTTAAGCCCGGGACCATGTTATTTTTTCTTCTTTAGGTGCCCAGAGTCCAAAAACAATAGTCGTTAAAATTTTTATATATATATATATATGTCTGTGAACACGATAACTCTCGTAAAAATGGTCCGATCGAGATCAAATTTGGTAGAAACGTGTATTCCTACAAATGCTCGGACGAGTTCGTAAATCAGACATATCGGTCAATGGTAACGGGTAGTTTGGGGGGGTTTTGTACCCCAAAATGGGATTTTTTGCGTTTTTCACATGTAATTTAAAAAAATTTATACTTTTATATTTCACCATTGGAATCAGCTTAAAAAGCTACACAATTAAGTTCCTTAAAGTTGTTCTCTATCTCCAACGGTTACCGAGATATAAAAAAATCTAAACACAGTACGTTGTATTGTGGTGCTCCAATGTTAATCTTACGGAGGATAGGGAAAAATTAATATTTCCCATATTAATCAGTATTTTTGGATAAAACTTGATATTTAGCTTCATGTAGTTGAGATATATCCATTTATGCTTAAAAATCATAGTTTATGTGTTTATCATGGCAGCAAACCTGCATACTCTTTTCCCATATTAATCATATAGGGAATAGGCAAACTCCTTTATTTATGGACAGATGTTGATGAAAGTTGATATAAATGTTAAAAAATTAATTGTTTATGCTAGAAACATCTACTTTCAGCGTTCCTCACAGCAGCAAATCTGCGTACTCTTTCCCATGTTAATCTATGGAGAGTGGGCAAATAATACTCATATTTATTGACAGATAATGATCAAACTAGTCATATATTATTATTATGTTATTGATTTGGAAATTCGCTGAGTACGCAGGTCTGCTGCGACGGGGGTATTTTTAATTTACTAAAAAAATTAAATTTAAGTCAGAAAGTATGTGTCAATCCACTGCTACCAATTTTATTTTTTCAAAAATTCTGGAATTTTGTCCCGCCTCAACATAAGAAATAATTTTTCAAATTGATTAGTTTAGCACAATGGGTTCCCACCCGTAGTCCCAGAGGACCCGATGGTGCACAACACACCACAGTCTCCAGACCAGCGCGTAACTTCGCCTCAAGGTCTCGCGGGAGATAAACTGGTTCCCATCTCTGATAGTGACTTTACTGATTCCATTGTTGTACCTGTGATTTATTTCTGCGCCATGAAACCCGCCATTGCAGCGGCTGAAGATGAGATTGAAAGACGTTTTATAGGGAAGATATTGTTCTCATTTTATGATTAAAGTTGCTCATGTGAAAAATGAAATACCCATATTTCAACGATTTTTTAAATTTAGACTAACCAAATCTTATCTTTGAGAAACGTCACGTTTACTGCGAAAGATCGGGAATAAGTGAAGAGTGAACAGGAAAAAAGAGGTAACTCAAGGTTTCCTAGTTTTTCAGGAGAGCCATTTAAAGGTTAAAAAATTTTTTTCCTCCTAATATTTTAATCTTATGGAGAAATATATATTTATTATATAGTTTGAAAACTTAAAATTATTATGAAAAATGTATTTGCAAAAACTTAAGTAAACACGTTTTGTTGGCGGGAAAAGAAGGTAGTAAACCAAACCTTAGGAAAAAAGAGGTACAAATAATTTAACAACATTCAGACTTCAATGTTGGTATGCTAATCTTTGAAATCTACATAAATGTCACGTATTTTTAAATATTATAAAGTTAGATGAAAAAAATTACAGATTAAATAAATGAAAAATGACCGATTTTAAGGAAAACTTTACATTGCCAGGTACTGTTATTTTTTTGGAGCACTGAAAATCGGAATTTTACTATAAAAATTTTTTTATCATATACCTAGTTTCATCAGCATCTGTCCATAAAATAAAGTAGTTTGCCTATTCTCTATATCATTAACATGGGAAAATAGTATGCTGGTAAGCTGCTATGATAAACACGTAAATTATGATTTTTTTTATAAATGGAGGGATTCCAACTGCATGAAGCTAAATATAAAGTTTCATCGAAAAATATAGGTTGATAAGGGAAATATAAATTGTTCCTTATCCTAAGAGAGATTAGCATAGGAGCCCAAAAAAATGTAGTGTATTTCAATTTTTAATATCTCGGTAACAGTTGGAGATAGAGAATAACTTTAAAGGACTGTATTTCAAATGGCTAAATATTGAGTACTAGCTTCTTTCTTGCCAACAACGTTTTTCCATAAGGTAGAGACTGAAATTTCCAGAAACCATCTTTAACTCTAAACAGCTGATTGAGTGAGTTGCCTCCTTTTTCCCGTACACTCTTCAAGTAATAGTTACTAGAAGCAACCGTAAACTCAACCGAGTATGGATGAACATATTTTCAATGTAAAGAAAGCCATTAAGTAAATCAATATGAATAAAATTTACTATATTCTTAAAATTACCTTTTACTACTCATTGCTATTACAATTAATATGTTCTACAACAGGATTCTTCAATATTTTGCTTACACTACAGCAGACTGCGTCCACAGCAAGAGCGGAGTTAGAGGTCATTTGTTGGGGGGGGGGGGTAACATCCCGGGGGTATTGAACACCCCCTTATTAAAGGGAGGTTCGAGAAAACTTAAAAAAATACAAGAAAATATAAATTTTTATGTTATTGGAAGCACATTTTCTTGAAGAGGTATAGAAGTAGATTTAACATTTAGCGAATTACGATTTAGGGTCCGGTAGTAATTGCGACGTTGAAAATTAAACTGGCAGCGTCCTAATCTTTTGGATTTTTAACTCTTAATGTAAATTGTATTTATGTTTCATACAAGACAAGGTTAGTATACCTAATACTAACGATAAAAATATAGACATTTACGAAAAGGCTTGGGGGGAATGCCCCTTCATTCCCCCTTTAACTCCCTCCTTGGTCCACAGTTCTGCAAAATTTATTTATTATACAACAGCCTTTTACAAACATGTTGCACGCCAGATATTTAATCGTCTTCACGATAACTGTTGGCGAGGGCGGATGTTATCTTAACTGGGATAATTGCACACACTAAACTGTCGTCGGAGTGATAGCACGCATTAAACTGCTATGGCTGCCGGTGCCTTTGATACCAGTCAATATTGATAAGCCGTATAGATACCTATCTGTCGTCGAATTGATATAAATTTAGGTTGGAATAACGAATCCCTTGTACTCCAAGGATAAAACAAGGTTTCACCAGAATGGCGTAAAAATTATGGTACTTTCTGTTCAATATGTGATTTAATACATCATAGATTAATACATTTTATATATAAAGTGGCTGGAATTAAATCTTTTATCATGGTGCCATTATGTTGCACTATCCCTTGAATTTCAAAAGTTCCATTTGGGTTGTGGCTCTGCGGTAAGGCAGATTCTCTAAAATATAAGGAAAATACATCACAAATACGAACTCTACGGGCGAAATTATTTATTCATTGAGCTATTGATTATTTATTAGTGATCTTGACAAACGAATAATCCGGGCTTGTCAGTAAACCACTAAAATAAACCACCACACTAAACCTTCTCTCATATTTAAACTAAATACTCCATAAGGGTTGGTATTATCATTAATTGGGCAACAAGTAAGGGATGACATGAAATAGATGTCATATAAAATCCGTCACTTACCACCATGTTTTGATTTTGTTTTACAATATCTACAAAAGAAACATTATTTCACAAAAATCACAATTTTTGTAAAACATAAATTGTCGTCTCCGTTTCATTATATCCAATTTGATAAGGTCCAAGATTTTATAAGGTATAGTCTGGTTGTAAGTAAAACTCGGAATTGTTTTACAAGAGAGTGTACCTTTGGATCATATGAAATATAAATTAATTTATAATAGTTATTGTCACAAAGGTGATAATAAGATGGTGATGAATGAATGATGTATCGATAATCACAAGATTTAAACTGAGATTAATTTTGAGGCAGTACAAATAAAGAAGTACAATGCAACTTTTATCTTCTTAGGTTAGGAATGTAGGACAAATATTTGAATTAAAATTTTCAAGTCGCTTCAATTTCAATCACTGAAAAACAATACAGTTTTGACCGTGTAACTTTGGATAAAACTGTCATTTTTTAAACTTATAAATATTGTATATATAAATTAAAAATAATAATTTATTTGTTGTGTTTCATATGATCCACCTAAAGTTTGGTTGATAAATGTTAAAACGGTTGTAATGATGACGTAATACTATATGCACATAACGGCAACTGCTTAAAGGAATTGAAAACATTCCCTTTAGACATATGATCTAAGCTATTCCGCACAGGGAGGTGAATAAAACATTTTTTGTGAATTTTATCTAATTTTAATGGAATAATAAAATGGACCTGAAAAAAACAATACGGAAAAAATTAATTCAATAAAAATGTGTCAAATTTATTAGCCTGAATAGCAACTTGAACAACCTCCATTTTAGCCTCTATCTGGGGTCATGGGTGAGCCGTCTCCTGATATCTCAACTTTTACTGGTCATTCACCGCTTACATACATACAACTTACTAACTTCCTTTTAATTTCCTATGATTCCTATAAAATTGAAACAATAAATACTACCAATTAGAATTAATGAATTTTACTGAAACAATTATCAATTTTTTTTAACTGTAGCTTTATAGTTAAGTCAAAAAATACTAATTATATGTCTCCATATTGATTTAAGGGAATTTCGTCTTACATATAGCCAAGGCCTTTTTGAAATATTTAGTAAGGTAAACAAAATGTTGTGAACTACAATGTAATTCTAAAGATCATTCCCTCCTAATATGTTTAAAACTCAAATAAATACAGGTAAAATATGCCTTTTAAAACTATAACATACTACTAGTTAACATCAATTAATTTTTATTACCGTTATAAAACTTTTATTCTCTAATTGGAGCGACAATTCATTCAAAAAACACAATGTTTTACATTGAAAAACAATACTAATAAGATAATATAAATTAATTTATATCAAAAGTTATTACTACTTGAAAATAAATAAAACCAATTAACATTACCAAATCAAATATATCCCAGAAAGCTTCTTTCGAATGTCAACTGTAATGGTCCTAGAAATAATGTACTGTATTCTTCAGTTATATCTTACTTTTGCTAGAAACGTTTGCTTAAGTATTCATAGTGAAATTTGTTTACCTTTATTGCACGTTGAGCTAAAATCTTCTTATTTTCCCGATGTACATTTCGCCACGGTGTGTGGCATCTTTATGGGGTGTAAATATTGTTACATTGTTTTAAGTACTAGCCAAAGTACCCGTTCTTCGTACGGTTTAAAAAGGCTAAAAGGTGTAGGCTCTACTGATACATTTAAGTTATTGTTAATTAATTCTTCATTGTTTACAAAATGACAAAACACGAGTGTCTACAACATTTCAAAGTAACATCTGACAAATATTGGGAGAGGATAAGGATTAATGTAATAGAGACAGTCGTCGGAAAAAAACTTAAAATCTACCATTCCACTATTTCAAATAATTCACTAATTTCGATCCAGCAGTTTATCTGAAAAATCAACTTTATTTCTTCTTCTTCCCGAACTGTCAAAATATAGTGCAAACGGATGTTGTCATTAGAAAATGTAAACATTGAAACCTAGGACAATCACGGCAGCTCTTTCTTCTTCTTCTCCTTCTTCTCGAACTGTCAAATTTTAGTATTCACAGCTGTTGACATTCAAGTAATTTTATGTTTTCATTCTCTAAAAATGTAAACATTGAAACTTAGGACGTTCACAGGGCGTAGCCCGAGAGGATTTTAAGGAAATGAGTATGCCTATTTGTTGCATGAGTTTAAGATCTGTCTTTGTGTAAAATTTCAAACTGTTTGGTTCAGTATTTTTTGCGTTCACTTGCCACAACAAACCCACAAACCCACAAACAAACATACAGAAACCACCTCTTCTTTATAATATTATAGATTACGTTATTAAGTATTCACTCGTGGCGAAAGGCAAACGATAAGCAGTATTTCAGAAGATTTAAGTCGAACAACGAAAGTAAAAGAGACATTCGGTTCGACCTTTCTCTGTGCCAATTACACAGCCTGAGCAGCATTACGAGTTACCTCGTTTTATTTCTCCTCTGTGGAATCATGTGGACAGGCAAAATGTATCAGATCTCCAGTGTTGTGTCCAATGACTTGACTAGATTGCAGAGTTAGTTGGAGTAAGAATACGAATTATCGTGAAGTCATCAGGTTTACCGATCGACCTTACGGCTGATAGATTATTGAGCACATACTCATATCAGGTAAACTCTGCCCTCCAACCGGCCTGGAAGTGGTGGGTCCGCGGGTATTGTGGATAATCACAATCAACTCCACAATCTGCCTCTTACAGTCTTCAGGACTACTGACTACCACAATCTCGTGGACGATTTCTTTACACAGACAAACGATTTCCTTACTCTCCAATCTGCTGGACATTTTCTTTTACAATCTAATATTCAATTGACATCGACATGGGCGCAACTCTTCTGAGTGGTTGTTTCACTAAAACAAATCAACCAATTAATTAATGGTTATGTATCTGTAATCAGAAGAACTATGTTTAGTTCCCCACGTCAACACTACGCTGCGCCCTCTACCCACCGACACGGTTCATTGTGTTTCCGTCTCCGCAATTTCCCCACGCGCGAGATGATGTTTCCGCTTTCAAAACAATTAACGCCTCTGCAAGACAAACAGTGTCCTATTGCGTAAATTTGTTCCACTCACTCTCACGTTGGTTGAGCTTGCTTTAAGTGTCCTCATTGATGAGCTTGGTTTCAGGTTTCCATAATTTACGGACCGGCACTTACTGGTTTTGCGTAGGAAATCAATTTTGTGTCACAATTACAAGGAAATAAACCATAGCGCTGATTGATTAAAAACCATTAAAAATCACCACCCGGACTAATTAATATGACGGTTATACTACCCTTGTTTTCTGGACCTCCATACCATTTCTATGAATTTATTTCGCTTGACAAAAATGTTGTATAACTTAAATAAACCTGGTTGTTTTTGTTTTCTGGTTGGGTCTTCTAGTCAGGTGATCAAATTTAAAATCCGGTTTTATAGGAACTAGGAAATTCTTCGGTTTCTCCCTGGTTTCTGAGGAACAATCAACGTGAACTTGTGCAACTTGGTGTGGACACGATTTCAGAATTCATTAAAAAATCTACTCGAAAGTTTCTTTAAATCTGGAAGACATACCCGTTGATTTTTCGTGACACAATCTCGGACAAAATACCATCAACAGATGAATAAAGCGAGATTGCCTCAAAAGACATCTTAGAAATTTAAATTGTGTTCGAACATGTCATAGTTATTACTTGTCAGCTTACAATTTCTTTGTATAGTGTATTTCATTGGTCCTGAACAAATAACGTTAAAATATTTGGACTACGCCCCATAATGTGTAGCGAGGCCGTTTTGCCCTGAACGCTCAGTAAATTACTCTTTTAAAAGGTTTGAGACGTAAAAGCTCAACGATCTAAACATGTTCGCCAAAGCCTGCGGCGTAGGTCAGGCTATCCTCAGTTCCCTGGACGACCGCCAGGCCGCGCTGTGACGCAAGCACAACAAAGAGCCTCTCTCCAGCGTTTCCAGCGTCTCCTTGACCGAGTGACAGACAGAGTGACAGCCGGTCAGTGGCCAGTGGTCACACCGTGCGACGACGTCCACCTTGATTGCTTCTCCAAGTGATTCTAAGGTGTAGTCGGTGCAATTTTAGGAGGGGAAGAGTGCTTGTAAAGTTAGTAAACAGGATTTATCACCCTTGTTATCATTAGATCTTGTAACTGACTAAGGCTGACATGTTCCTTAGACAGGACTGTTAATTAATAACCCAACAGCCAATGGCATCTATTGACTTACAGTTAAAAAGGAATCAGAACTACCTTTGCCTCTAAATAACTACCGGTCTAATTATGAGGATGGTTAACTATCTTTATTACCATCATAATTTTTGCTACCTTTGGACTTGTAGAAACTTGGTTTACCCGAACAAAGTCTAAAGATAGTAGCTTCATGGAGAACAACCCAGGCTAAGAAATGCTGATTGTCAAGAGTAAGGGATTAAGGAGGATGAGAAGAAAATTATACACACATTAAGAGCAACTTCATGAAAAATATGTTTCGAGTCAGTGAGTGGTATTAAGCAAAACACTTTTTGGGTAAGCATAAGTGTTAACCCCAGTCCAAGACGCTAACAACTAGCAAGTCACATAAAACGTAAAAACATTGAAAAAATCATAGAATAGCATCATAAATAATTTTGATTTATCTAATGAAACATCCATCCATTATCTGTATTTTACTCGGAACGTTCCTCTTAAATTATATTGGGTTGAACGGAAATAAAATAAAATTTTTATATTACAGAAACTTAATTTATTTGACACAATTAGGTTAAAGAATTAGAATTACTTATACGGCATTCCTTCAAAAACTCGGCCTGTATTTGTAAGCCTGTAAGTTGAGCTTTGAATTATATTTAAGTTGACACCTCGCCAGGTCCTGGAGGTGGCACGGTTGTCCTTCCGTCTCTCTCGTAGGTAGTACGATATTCTGACGTAATGAAACTGGTTTGTGATACTGTTCAATGCAAATGACATTGATCTTGCATGACCACAACATTGAGAATTGTGGTAACCTCATTGTTTGCAGAATTCCCTTCAAACACATGTTTTCTTCGAATATTAGACTGCTTTTAAACCGAACTACTTTTAACCGGACGATTCTGATCAGTACATAGGTTCAACCGGAATGGATGATCGGAAACACAAATTTGAATGCTTAATTAGTCTACTTAGTGCTTAACTAGTATGCCTTCGTCTGTCGTATAGACTTGGTAGTGACGCGTCCTGTAATCCAGCTACTTGAAGGTCACGTATTCTGGATAACTGGATTTCTGGATAGGATACGCATTGTTTGTTAAATGTCAAGTATTGAACGTTGAAAAGGTTTGTTTTATGGACTGAGACGTGACCAATAGTGGTCGAAATTGTGTTTTCTTAGGCTAGAAGATGGTACTTTACCACTGAAACGCGTAACATAATAGCTATGAATAGACTTTGAGAATCACGAAACAGACTTAAGATAATTAAGCATTAATGACTTTATATTTGTTCCTCGTGATTTAAATATATGACAGCCAAACATGATACTGTAGTGAATGACCTGGTGGGAATGATGATCTTGTCGGAAGCTACGTTTCTGAATACTATGTTTTCCTCAAATTAAGTAAAATTATTGAACTTATGAATTAATAAACAGTAATAAAATGTTCTTATATTAACTCAATGAATTACAATAAAAACTATTTAAAAATAGTTAAACGAATAAACGAAAAAAGAAGTTTCAATAGAAAGTAGAAATCGAAAGCCTATGGTAATAAATACGCAGTTTAGGTTTAAAAATGTTTGTATTTACTTCCCTGTGGGTAATAGGTTAGGTCATGGATATGTCTAAAGAGAATGTTTTCAGCTCAAAAACAGTTGTTTGTTTCAAACTTATGTCGTTCAAATTGCTGACACCCCCCAGAGCTTATGACATATCAATGTGAAAATGGGTAATTCGTCAGAATCTTTTCTGTTACAGAGAACACGCTGACAGAGTATGTTGCACAATAGAACTGATTTTACTTGGTAATCAGTCAATAACTAGTTCGTCGTTGTCAGCGTGCCATATTGGTAGCACTGTTGTGTTCGTAGACACTGCGGTGCTTCCGGCTTTTGTTTTATGCAGTTTGTTCGAACGTTATAAAATAAACGGTATCAGTGGACTGACACATACTTTCTTCCATAAGTAAATTTAAAAAAGACAATCTGTAATAAAACTATCATGTTCTACAAAGTTATTCTAAATATCATTTAATAACAACGTACTGCGTTTATCGTGGACAGTAAATCTAACTTTTCTCTGGAACCGTTAGTCGTAGACAAATAATTCAAAATACTAATTTGTTTAGTTTTTGAAGCTTTTTTCAATGGTACCAGTCAAGTTATACTTTACTTTTAATGTTTTTCGCTGAAATTTAAAAATATGATTTGTTTTACATTTAAAATAACTTTTGAACCGTCATTTTTACAGACATGCGGGTGGTGTCAAATTATTTAGTACTCTGTGCACTATAAACTATTAAATCTTAATCAAAATCGTTAGAGCCGTTTTTGAGAAAATTGGATTTTTCACGTTTTTTAAGGGTTTTTAGGGGTGAACTACCCTTAAAAATCAAAAATTCAAAAAAATGAAAAAAACGCCTGGGGAGACGGTGACTATATATATACATGCAAAATTTCATTTAAATCGGACGAAAACAATACTTTCTCCATATACTATGTATAAGGGGAGAAAGTAAAAACCATAGAAAATAAATAATTATTTTTTAATTTTGATATTTTAAACGTATGTAATGATAAGAAATGATGTAGAAAACTAATTTTTAACAAAATATGTGATTGTATTTAAATTTATACAAAAAATGTATTGTGAATTATAAAAAAGAATAATTGTTTATATGATAAATTTAATTTAAAGGTTAGGTCTAATGTAAACTTAAAATTAAGCTGTTATACAATGTGTACTTTATATTATGAATGAGAATTAATATTAATTAGTTTAGTTATACGTAATTGTTTTATTTCTTCCATATCTTTATGCGTTTTTATTTCCTTCATAAGATTAATACAGTGGAATTATTTGTTTATTAATGACATGTGAGCATATTGTATGGCTTAACAAACTCTTTTATTACTTTTAGGTTTTACCACAGACTAAAATGGCCAAACTTCTAATTATATTTAAAAAAACTTTTACCCTTAAAATTAATTTCAAAATAGTTTTACAATAAGGGGAATTTTTGTACGAAAGGACTACCCCGTTAACGAGGTTTTAAAGAAAATTGTTTTAGAACACATTAATGTATTAGCAATTCAAAGTAAACAAGATTTGATAGAGTATAGAAAATAGAACTCACAATGGTATGATGTGTTCTGATATTAGAACATATATTTTAAAATACTCTTTTGTAATTTATAAAAATGTAGTTATTTATTTTAATTTGTTTTTTTGTGTTTACAAACTATCATTATCATTATCAAATTTGTTATTGTAAGGGGACGTTGTTTGATATGGTGAATAATCTAAAATTAGCGAAAATAGGCTAATCAATGACCCAATGTGTGTAGCTTGGTACGAATAGTTCCAGCTCCAGCGTCATCAGCCATTATCAGGTGAGACAATGATGTACTCAGATCACGTCCTTGAAAATAACCATCTCTAGTTTCTCCTCCACGCTGGAGACGAGACTAGTTGCAGCAAGCTACACACATTGGATTGAAAACGAATACCAGCATTACTGTAATTGTTATTCTTTATCAAAGCCTGTTTACAACAACTGTGCTCTGCTCACATCATTCATGAGATCGGAAAGGGGATTCTCCTAAACCGCTGCATCACTCGATTCCCTGTCTCTGCAATTTTATTTTGCAGCGCCGAGACGGATTTCGTCGTGGTGTAGACCGCCGCCTTAAATAAGTTGAAACCCTGCTTAATTCTATGTAATTAGAGACCCAGTCTTTTATCCAGTGGAATTATCACGAAAGCGTGTTTACTAGCGAACCACGAGCGCTTGTCACGCTGTGCTGTCCTGGCTCATTGTTCCCTGTCTCTCAGACCTTACCTGACCTTCGGACCTTCCACTCAGCAGATTCTGCATCTCCAGTTGCGATCTACAGAGGCTGTACGCTCTGAGTTCATATGGGTTAACCATGGTTGAATCTTGAATCAGAATTTAAAATCAGACCTGGTCTACCCTGATCTACCTGGTCTACTTTAGTCTACCTGGTCTACCTGATCTACCTGGTCTACCTGGTCAACCCTGGTTTAAAAGGTCTACCCTGATCTACCTGGTCTACCCTGGTTTACCCAGTCTACCCCTTGGTCTAACTGGCACACCCTGGTCCACCCTAGTCTACCTGGTCCAGCCAGGTCCACTCTGATCTACCCTGGTCTACCTGGTCCACCCTGGTCTACCTGGTCCACCTGGTCTACCTGGTCCATCCTGGTCTACCTGGTTCACCCTGGTCTACCTGGTCTACCCTGGTCTACCTGGTCCACCCTGGTCTACCTGGTCTACCTGGTCTACCCTGGTCTACCTGGTCCACCCTGGTCTACCTGGTCCACCCTGGTCTACCTGGTCCACCCTGGTCTACCTGGTCTACCTGGTCTACCTGGTTCACCCTGGTCTACCTGGTCCACCCTGGTCTACCTGGTCCACCCTGGTCTACCTGGTCCATCCTGGTCTACCTGGTCTACCTGGTCTACCTGGTCTACCCTGGTCTACCTGGCCTACCTGGTCCACCCTGGTCTACCTGGTCCACCCTGGTCTACCTGGTCCACCCTGGTCTACCTGGTCCACCCTGGTCTACCTGGTCCACCCTGGTCTACCTGGTCTACCTGGTCTACCCTGGTCTACCTGGTCTACCCTGGTCTACCTGGTCCATCCTGGTCTACCTGGTCTACCTGGTCTACCCTGGTCTACCTGGTCCACCCTGGTCTTGATAGCGTGACGGACTGCGATCCTGATTCAGCAATGGCTCTGATTGGATACCGTAGTTAATTTTTACTTAACATATTTATGTTACATATTAGTTTTTATCAGTAGCCTACTGTCCACCTTGAGCTGTGAGGGTCAATCCTATATTTGCTTGATACGCCTCATCGATACATCCTATAGTCTATGTAAGCGGGAAAAGTACAGGTGAAAGAAACTTCAACCCTCTTCAATAAAATTATCATAAAGGAATCAAAAACGATACGTATGTACTAAGGAATTTCCGCCTCTACAACGTGTACTAATTATTAATAATGGTATTTGGACCTGATGATGAAGTCTTTGATTCAAAATAACCACTATTTATACCTGTATTTGGACCACTTTACAGAAACTCGAGGTAAATTTGTACTTACTTTTCTTTAAAAAATCACATTTTACAATTTTTGCGCCTAGCCTATGTAGAGACAAAAAAATGTAAACGCAATCATCATTCAATGATTATTGTACTGTATCACTTCACATTATAAATACGTTGCAGCCAAGGACGCCATGGGCACCCTGATTCTGAAGGCGGCCAGAGAGTGGTTGACCTACGTCTGATAAAGCTTATCACAGGAAAGCCGGTCACTCTAGATTGCTCGTGTTAACTGCTATTTATGAGTATATTAACTCTAATCTTAATATATAAGAGAGGAAGTATGAATGTTTGCGTGTTGCTTATAGACCGCTCCGGTACCTTGGAAGATTGTAATGAAACTTGCAGGCTTTGAAACTTTGCAACTTTGTCTCTAGGCACCTCAAAACAAAAAAGTAACATGGCCCAGGCTTACAAGTCTTAAGTCTTCCCATGAAAACTACGGTAATAACTTCTTCTCTATAGGAAATTCGCTAAAACCTATTAAAATAGCTTTATTTATCCAAACAACTCAATTTGGGAGCAGCAACGCGTGCCGGGTAACGCCAGTCTAAAAAAATCAGTAAATGGTTTGGGCAGATACGGTAGCAAAGCTTTTCACGCTTTTTAGATAACAATAAGATCTTCACTGATTTTCTCGTGGATTTTTATGGGTAGTTAAACGCATGAAAACTAACCAAACAGTTTACCTCTAGAGGGAGAAAGTGTGCTCACTTAACTGGCACCTTTTATTAAACTTTGGGTACACCCTGCATTGGTGCAAATATAAAACTTTCCAAATGGATTCTTAACTGCCAGTAGCTTAAATGTACGAATTAATTTAGAAATTGTTATTTTTCTGAATTTATGTCATTGTAATTACTTTAATTCGTAATAGCATTAAAGATTAATGCAACCAAATGTCTTCATCTCAAGTAAGCTGAGACCAAGCTTGATCACTCGTTGATTCAACTGATTTTCCAATGAAACTGATGTGTTTGAGTGTTATTAAAGTTTGATGAGAGTGTCATAGCCTCCATGATAAGAAATGTTGACCTGAACATACTACGAACAACACAAAAATCATTATGATATTTAAAAACTTTGAATATCTAAATTTACTAAAAAGTAAATTGGTGAAAGTGAAAGTTGAAACGAAGGATGTAACGAGGCGAGAGGTTCGAGAGGGCTCTCAGCTGGAGTGATAATCATGAGTTAACGCTACGTGTAGTGATAACAGTGGATCAATACATCAATACCGCGGCACAGCTGATCTCTTGTGTAATCAGCTGATCGGCTGTACCAACTGCGACGTTCCTGATCATCTCGCAAGTGTCATTGTACGCGTTAGGATGTTTAAATTTCATTATTTACATTCTGCTTACATTTATTATTTATACATTTTTGAGGGGATGAGAACATGAATGACCTTTTATAATTAAAGAAATAGAATTAAAATCATAGATATAGTAGTAGCACTCTCCAAAATTACGTAAGAATTACGTGTAATTCTTCCGAAATTACACTCTGGGGTTCCCTAGAGTATATTTTGGGTCCATTCTTTTTAATCACAAAAAAGTCAAATGCACAGTACACAGCATTTTAAAATTTGATTAAAATTAACAGGCCTGAGATAGTTTAGAAGCAAATGTCGTAAGTTTTGGTAAAACTTGAATAATTAAAAATTTTCTATTATTATTTTTTGTATGGTAGTTGTTGGTGCTTCATTCACATGTTCAAAAAATGTAATTTCAAACAAATTCAGTGTACAGTAGCATACACAAGTCGACTAAGTGAAGAATATTTTTCACATGTTTTGGTCTAATCTTAGTAAATCTAAAATATGTGTCAGAGACTATGAAATTCCTTGCACGTAGTCTGCTTTAAGTAAGATGTGACTTGGAGGACATGAACTATGAGGTCTAGCAAATACCCCTTGTAATTACTTTAATTCGTAATAGCATTAAAGATTAATGCAACCAAATGTCTTCATCTCAAGTAAGCTGAGACCAAGCTTGATCACTCGTTGATTCAACTGATTTTCCAATGAAACTTATGTGTTTGAGTGTTATTAAAGTTTGATGAGAGTGGCATAGCCTCCATGATAAGAAATGTTGACCTGAACATAATACGAACAACAACAAATCATTATGATACTTAAAAACTTTGTATATCTGAATTAACTACAAAGTAAATTGGTGAAAGTGAAAGTTGAAACGAAGGATGTAACGAGGCGAGAGGTTCAAGAGGGCTCTCAGCTGGAGTGATAATCATGAGTTAACGCTACGTGTAGTGATAACAGTGGATCAATACATCAATACCGCGGCACAGCTGATCTCTTGTGTAATCAGCTGATCGGCTGTACCAACTGCGACGTTCCTGATCATCTCGCAAGTGTCATTGTACGCGATAGGATGTTTAAATTTCATTATTTACATTCTGATTAAGTTAGTTCATACATTTTTGAGGGGATGAGAACATGAATGACCTTTTATAATTAAAGAAATAGAATTAAAATCATAAGCACTAGATATAGTAGTAGCACTCTCCAAAATTACGTAAGAATTACGTGTAATTCTTCCGAAATTACACTCTGGGGTTCCCTAGAGTATATTTTGGGTCCATTCTTTTTAATCACAAAAAAGTCAAATGCACAGTACACAGCATTTTAAAATTTGATTAAAATTAATAGGCCTGAGATAGTTTAGGAGCAAATGTCGTAAGTTTTGGTAAAACTTGAATAATTAAAAATTTTCTATTATTATTTTTTGTATGGTAGTTGTTGGTGCTTCATTCACATGTTCAAAAAATGTAATTTCAAACAAATTCAGTGTACAGTAGCATACACAAGTCGACTAAGAGAAGAATATTTTACACTTATTTTGGTCTAATCTTAGTAAATCTAAAATATGTGTCAAAGACTATGAAATTCCTTGCACGTAGTCTGCTTTAAGTAAGGTGTGACTTGGAGGACATGAACTATGAGGTCTAGCAAAAAACAAACGTACATTGGCTCACGCCGTGTCTTAAGGCTGCAACTCGACTGGCTGATATTTAAACCAACGACACAATTATTTTCAAACATATAGCGAAAAATTGGTAATAGTAACACCAAAGAGTAAAATAAATTGTTAAAAAGACATCTGTGGTTATCCACAGGTTGTGAGTAGGACTTCGCCATAAGATTTCTTGAAATAATTACGAGCATGGAGGGACTTTTATTGTTTACAACCATCTCGATAAATTATTCTTTCAACTTGATTTTTTCAAATTTAAAGTTGAACTATGTATAATGTAATTTTCACAGAAACTTACAAGATAATTTTCCAACTGTGTTGAGTCTGTTGTAATCACAATTTAATAGGTATTTTTTTACAATAATTCACATTATTTTATATTAAGAAAAGTAGAGTCAAATGTAGTTTGAAGGAAAAGGTTATTCGTCCATTTACCGAATTTCAGAGTGATTTACATAGTTTTGAAGGTCACACTGTAGTGCCATCACTGTTTATTTTCGAATTTTTTTCAACCAAAAGGTTTAACCAACTAATTTACTTGAATCAGAATGAAACTTTTGTATGAGCTATAAACTATGATTAATATAAAGGTTTATTATAAGGTATCAGTACATTAAGGCCTGTCATGATCTTGAGAATCTTTGATGCCACAGTACATTCAAAACTTTGACATAAAGAACCAAACTAGATATTGGGTACACAAAAAAGATTTAATTAGTTTTTAAAGCATTGATATTAAATTCCACAAACTGTTGGTAGTTACCTAGAACTACAAGTTTAAATTTATAACCATTTTTAGTCAATTAAAAATAATACTTATTTATGCTTTGTCTTTAATATACGTAACTCGCCAGCATGAGTACAATGTTTTTACAATCCTGGAGCAACCGGCCCCTGGAGTTAAGTAAGCAATTATAATAACATTTAATTAATTGATTTCTGTAGCTTCAATAAATCTTTACTCTTAATTAATTGTTCAATCACTAATCGAGTCTTTCTTTGAAGCAGTCTTACCAATTGAGGTAAATTTCAAATGTTTCCTCTAACATAGTTAGCAAGGTTTCTGGTCATTGCCGTATTTAATCAAGTTAAAATAATAGTTTACAAGTTTATTGAGTGCCGCAAATAATAAATAGTTACCAAATGCTATTTTCTCATCAGTTATAATTTTTAATCGACCAATGGGCGTTTTGGATCTCGCTGGCGCCTCGGCGGGCTTGTCACCGATATCATAAAAACGCAACGTCGTCTGCAGTTCTGTGAAGAGAGTCGCGCCTTCGCATGTCGAATGGCAGTCACGTACACACCGACACGTGAAAAACTGTCATTCAGTGATTATTAGCGGTAATTAACAGGACTGACACATAAAAAGAAACCTGCCTCCATATCAGACAACCGTTGCACGTAGAAGGCAGGGCCAGTACACCTAAATGGGTAGGCAATAGGCATACAGTTCAGCATACATTTAAAGTGCTCTGTGTCACAAACTGAACTACAGTACAGTTGACGATGTCTGTGGACTGACACACACGTTCTATCTTAAGTAAATCTAAAAAAGACATTACTTAAATAAAACTATTATACTCTTTATTTGAATCAAAAATAATCATCTAAGTTAATTTCTCATTCCGACCCCTCATACTCAACAAACAAACAGAGTCAAAGTATTTTTAGAAATCTGGGGGATGTAACTCCCCACCTCAGGCCAATACTGCATACCAAGTTTCACGGGGTTTCCGTGAGGCTATAAGGCTATAAGGTAGAACTTTTTTCTATTCTATAGGAGAATAGTAATGGGTGCTCTCAGACAACGTACTGAGTTTACCACGAACAGAGCATTTAACTTTTCTCTGAAACCGTTAGTTGGAGACTAATGGTTCGAAATAATAATTAAAATAATATTTTAAGATGATTTCAAAAGTGACAGTCTATTTTTAAATATATCTTTATACCAGATGATTCAGAAAATTGATTTTTGGCATTTAAAAGCCCATAACTTATGAGCTGTTTTACAGACTTGGGGTGGTGTCATATAATTTGGATTCCAAAGCTCTATAAACCATGAAAATATTTAGAGGCATTTTTTAGAAGTTTTGTTTTTAAAGTTTTAAGGGCTTTAATGGATTTATAAGTTACATTTAAAAAGCTAAAAATGCAAAAAGACAGATAAAACGCCTGTAACGTATGTAAGTACGTTCTTACCCAATGCTATCTAAATCGGACCAACGGTATAGGATATATGGCTTTCTACACACAACATACACATACATACACACGCACACACACACACACACACACACACACACACACAAATACAGAGCTATATATATAGCGTATGAAAAGTTTACTTTGCATTATCTAAGCAATTATTTTTTCTAACAATACAAAAGGAATCCAAAATTCAGAATCAGATGAGGAGATCAAATAAATTTGATTGATTGCAATTTTAATAATATTGTCATAATAAGGACAGATTTCGTAACCAAAAATTGAACTTTAGCCTACATTTTATTAGATAGCGCTAACCGCTTCGATTCCAAACCAACTTTGCTACTCTTCAATTCAAATAACAAGTACTGTATTGCGGTAAACAATAGGGCTCGGTAATAACTTATCAGTTGTCGTAAGAGACAGTCTTTATTTTCACTAAACCAACCAGTTAACACTTATGGGATAAACCACAGCTGTTATCTGTCATATATTTTGTTATTGTGAGGTAGTCACGCTTCAAACTGAGCGACAAACTCACTTTATATTGTAGGAGGAAAACGTTATGTTATAGGCCTATGTATCTCATTTGTTAAACTCTTAACCCCCTTTCAGTATGGCTTGGCAATAAGAGACGCTCTGAATGTGTTTAATACTTTAATACTTTTAACTGAAATGGTGACCTACCCAGATAGGTATTTCAAGCCAGGTATGAATGAGGAATGAATGTAAGATGATTGTGATCTTGTAGTCTTGTTACTGATTAAGGCTGACATGTTTCTTAGACAGGACTGTTAATTAATAGCCCAACAGCCGATAGCAACTAAGGGACCTACAGTTTAACGTGGAATCCGAACCACGGCCTCTGAATTACGAATTGGTCTAATTATGAGGATGGTCTTTGCGGATTAAAGTATTTATTTAATAGTGCAGACGTTAATTCACACAAGAGAACACTACATCCACCGACCATCTCTCACAATTATCCACAATTCGTGACCTCCAAGTAGCCGGATTACAGGACGTTTGCTTTTGTTGAATCTCTAGAGACTTCATGCTTTCACTAGTCGATGACTTAGCAATCACATTGTTCAAGATATAACTGAGTAATCAAATGTGTAACGATTCTTTTGAATCTCTAATAAAGTGAACCACAATATCCTTAATCGTCTGTTTTATTCCAGGAGAGGCTGATGACCAGGTGACCAGGTCCCCAAGCAGTCAAGATGGTGCACTCTCGGAGCACGTCGGCCGAGAAGCTGAAGACCCCGGAGGAGGTTCCTCTCCAGGGGGTCGCTGGAGAGGGCAAGGAAGAAGATGGGGTCTGCCTGAAGGCCAAGATGACCTTGACCAACGGCATAACCGTGATCGTAGGTAGCATCATCGGCTCGGGCATCTTCGTCAGCCCCACTGGAGTCCTCAAGTACACCGGCTCCGTCAACGTGTCTCTCATCGTCTGGACGATCTCAGGACTCTTCTCTATGGTGAGACAATGATCCTACATTCATGAATCTCCTCTATTTAAGGTGTTTACAGCAATGTACACCTGACCCTGTTGCACTAAAAAGACCCTCATGTCAAAAATAATAGTATCTCCCACTCTAACATTGAGACGGGTATCGTAGCACGTAGACTCAAAATGCACATTTTCTATAAGTTGTTGCATACTCATAATCTTTCCTTTTCTCTTTCTTCTTTCAAGTCTGACTTTAAAGAAACTCAACCTGAATTTTGTTTTGTTTTCTAGGGGTATTTTAAAAATTTTGATAGGGAACTCAACACCTGTTGTTGGTACTACCCAACGCCGATCTGATATTAGATCAATTAATTAAATGCCAATCACAAATGGTGACTGAGTGCAGAACAAATCAACAAGAATCCGACTTATTTTTAAAGATTTCTTCTATGGTTACCTTATCGATTTACTATTGAACTTATTAATTTTTTTGAAAAAAACCGTTTTCAGACACAATTAGTGAAAAACTATTTATTTTGTTTAAATTTTTATGACTCCAAGTTAGATTTTCATGTAACGTGAAAGATTTAAATTTTTATTCAATTAGATTTTCATTGAATATTTCAGAACACAATTTTAGAGCCTATCTCAATTTTTTCTATTCGCGATTAAACCCCTCCCTCGAGTTGGTTGGAGTTCTTCGCCATGATTGATTACATCCTCGGGAGCTAATGTCAGTTATGTTTCCACATACTTCGGTTAACGACGTGTTATAACGGGTCGCCGGATATTGTGAGAGACAGAGAGAGGCTGAGAGATTGAGAGAGGTGGCCGGCCAACCCAAAACCGGCCGTACCCCTTCATCATAGCCCGGTGACGAAATTCGATACCAAGGTCTGGGGGTCATAGGGGCTTTTGCTTTTGTACGGCCGTTTTGCAAAACAATCCTGGGTCCTTTGTTTCGGCACTCAAAGGTATAAGTACATTTCGGTACACACCAGTACATTTCTTCTAACTCATATTTACGTAGATGTTCAACAGTAAAAATCATGTACAATTGATGTGATAGAAGACAATTACCTATTTTATTTATTTACTAGTAGTAAGCCCGTCCTTTGTACGCGTTTCGGATTCAGTTTAAAGAAGAAAGATTATCGTACCAAAATGTAAACCTGAAATCCTAAACAAATCAATACAAAGAAAAAAATCAATACTCAGCTTTATTATTTAGCTTTACTTTACAATTAAATAGATTAGAGCATTTATACCATTATTATTATTAGTTATACGTTAAAATAACTGTTTAATATAGTATGATTTCAAAATGGGTTTAAAATCAATGACCAATATAAACTAACAAAATTGATACATTGTTTTTTATTTTCTATAAATCTTTAAAAACTAAAAAGACAGCTGATTATTACCAGTAGGTTATTCATGACTTAAAAAATGCGAGTAAAAGTTTTTTAAATGCTCATTTACTTTTCAAACGCCGATTTTCAAGCATATATTCTTAATGTAAAATAAATAAGTTTCATGTTTTTTTTTTTAAACCGTAGCTCCTTTTTAGCGTCACAGACAAACAGACGAAAATTGAGATAAGACCGGTTTCGGCTTCTCTAACGTACGAATGATAAAAATAACTAAAAAATTTATAATTCTGAGCAATGTACAGACAAAACTCTAATTTTATTTATATAGATTTTATATAAGATACCCCATAGTGGTTGCAGATTTTTTCCTTTTATAAATTAACTTTGCGTTAGTTTATAAAACTACCACGATCAAAATTTAATTCTTATTTTATAACGTGCGATCAAAAATTAATATGTAGCAGTTTTCATTTTCAATTTTCTTTAACATTTAGATTTATAAAATCAAATAGTCTAAAGGGTAAAATATATTTTTTGCAGTTTCCAGTAAAACTTTACTGTTATTATTGTATTTAATAATAACTGGGACGGTGGCGACATCCTGTAATCCACCTAGTTGGAGATCACGAATTGTGGATAGTTGTGAGAGATGGTCGGTGGGAGTGGTGTTCTGTTGTATGTATTAACATCCGCACTATTGAATACTGCGTTAATCCGCAAAGACCATCCACATAATTAGACCAATTCGTAATTCAGAGGCCGTGGTTCGGATTCCACGTTAAACCGTAGGTCCCTTGATTGCCATCGGCTGTTGGGCACAGAATTAACAATCCTGTCTAAGGAACATGTCGGCCTTAGTCAGTAGCAAGACTACAAGATCACGCCACAATTATCTTACAGTCAATTCTCATTCATACTTGGCTAAAAATACCTTCCTTGTAGTATGGTCACCATTTCAATAATCTAATCTAATCTGATTAGATTAGATTATAGATTTATTTTTGTGTATTTCATTCTCCAATGGCATTTTTCATTGTTTTGATAGTGAACGATCCAATCCAAACTTTTAGTTAGACGGTAATTAATTAATAAGCCAATTGCAAATGCGTCTGTAGGTCTGGAGTTCAGAAGTCCTTCAACAATCAATTTCTCGTCCAATCAGAGCGATTTCCGCCACACGTGTAATGTTGGAAGTTGCAATTCCAGCTCTCCGCCGATTTCGCCAGGTCGGTGGTCGATGGAGTCAGGTGATCGAGACCCCGTTCCTCAGACTGAACGCCGCGCCGCGGCCTTGTCTCATCGATTAGGTCACTGCTCGACCTGTCAGTAAACCGTTCTTCTTAGGACACCTTCCATTGAAACTTGAGACAGAAAACCAGGCCGGACATTCTAAACCTTATTTTGACATGGATATGTCTTAGATCTATAGAGGAGGGGTATTGGAAATTTGCGAAACGAAAATTTGAAACAGTGACGTCATATAAGTTGTGACGTTACATGGTTATAAGTACAGCTATTTAGGGAGCTGAAAATATTCTCCTTAGACATATCCATAATCTAACCTATTTCCCACAGGGAAGTAAATTCTCGTACAATCATTTTTCTTACCAAGGTAAATATCATCCTGACAAATGTCTGATATGGTGTGCGTAAAGAACAAAAATCTACTTGTCTTCAAATCTATTGAACTCAACCTTTTCTTATATTCTACGTTATATTAGACAGGGTGTAACAAAAATCAGTGAATAGACTACAGTACACACACCCTTGTTTGTGACACCCTGTATATTACGTAACAATTTTATATACTCTGATATATTTAACGAAAAGTGGTTGGTTATTTTTACTTTTTACAAAAATTAATAATTAAAACGGGAAAGACCAGCACGATTACAATTTTCTATTTTCTATAAAATTCTATTTAATACTCATTTCTAACGTACTTAAGGCGATCAAGTGCAGTATTAAACATTTTTTCCAAATATTAGGAACGCCGAGGTGGGTTTTGCTATTGAGTAGCCGCCTGCAGTTCCTCCGCCAACGTGGATCGTTAGTGGCACTAATGATACGAATTACTATGTTTTCTTGTACAAAACAATATTGCAGTGATTGAGTCTAACTATTTTTAGGGAGTGGATATAAAAAAATAGGCAGTGTTTTGAATTGATGGTTAGGTTACCAAAGTCAAAGGACTAAAGAGGAAGTTAGTTTTTCTTCATCAAGGCAGACATATTTCTGTAGATGAGTTTCTATTTCCTCAATATTGCTCAACGTAGCGTTTGGAGTTCGATCCCAGAATATCCACGAAATATTCTAATCCTTGGTGATGGTTGTTCAGGTGGGCGCCTACTGCTACGCCGAGCTGGGCTGCATGATCTCCAAGTCCGGCGCGGACTACGCCTACATCATGGAGACGTTCGGCCCGTTCCTGGCGTTCATGCGGCTCTGGATAGAGTGCATGATCGTGCGGCCGTGCTCCCTGGCCATCGTGGCGCTCACCTTCAGTGTGTACATCCTCAAGCCGTTCTTCCCCGAGTGTAATCCACCAGACGAGAGTGTCCGCATGTTGGCCGTCTGCTGCATCTGTGAGTATCCAAATATGCTACATTCTCGAGAAGTAAATCAATTTAAAGCAGGCTCTATTCATAAGGATAGTGAAGGTATAACATATGGATGCAGTCTACTTGATATAGACTGCATGTCTATCAAGTATTCACTGAGGATTTCCTCAGTGAAGTAAAAGAACCTCCAAATCAGTACAGATCCAGGTTCGGGCCACACAACAACTCCCCAGACAAGGAAAGGGTCTACCCCAGGGAGTCTAAACATTTTATTTGGGGGTACGCACACTAGGACAGTTACATCTTACACTCCCCACCCGGTAAACCCCCAGGGCACGGCAAGTAAGCAAAACATCCAATTTTTAAACGTGCAAATTTAGGGCCACGTGCCGCATTCTTACGTTTAACCTGATAATTGTATTGAATTACCTAAATAATTAATTTGATTCTATCAAATTGAGACTGAGGAAAGGTTGCTGGCATGGTGGAGTCAACTCAACTCAAACTTCGTGCAACTAAGTCATGAAAGTTACTGGCAGGAAGAAGGAGATTCCGAGCTATTTCGTAATTGAAGAAGACAACTTCTAGAAAACGGTAATTGACCTATTTTAGCAACTCGTCTTACAAAGGAATAAGCCAGACAAAACATGACTTGAAAATTACTCACTGAGTTAAATTGCGTCTTTCATATAACTTTCTCTATCAAGCAAGACCCCTAGAACAATACTTTTAAATCTATTATATAATTCTAAATATGTTTTTGTGGATATGTACGGAACATTGTAAAAGTATTTTAATTCCATCTAATAAGGACTAAACAAAAAGACCTTGGCGGTGTTGGACAACGTGTTGGTGTTGGAAGTCGCCGTCCTAACCACGTGGCGGTGTTGATAGTCGCCGTTCTAACCACGTGGCGGTGTTGATAGTCGCCGTCCTAACCACGTGGCGGTGTTGATAGTCGCCGTTCTAACCACGTGGCGGTGTTGGTAGTCGCCGTTCTAACCACGTGGCGGTGTTGATAGTCGCCGTTCTAACCACGTGGCGGTGTTGGTAGTCGCCGTTCTAACCACGTGGCGGTGTTGATAGTCGCCGTTCTAACCACGTGGCGGTGTTGATAGTCGCCGTTCTAACCACGTGGCGGTGTTGATAGTCGCCGTTCTAACCACGTGGCGGTGTTGATAGTCGCCGTTCTAACCACGTGGCGGTGTTGGTAGTCGCCGTTCTAACCACGTTAACCACGTGGCGGTGTTGGTAGTCGCCGTTCTAACCACGTGGCGGTGTTGGTAGTCGCCGTTCTAACCACGTGGCGGTGTTGTTAGTCGCCGTTCTAACCACGTGGCGGTGTTGTTAGTCGCCGTTCTAACCACGTGGCGGTGTTGTTAGTCGCCGTTCTAACCACGTGGCGGTGTTGGTAGTCGCCGTTCTAACCACGTGGCGGTGTTGGTAGTCGCCGTTCTAACCACGTGGCGGTGTTGTTAGTCGCCGTTCTAACCACGTGGCGGTGTTGATAGTCGCCGTTCTAACCACGTGGCGGTGTTGTTAGTCGCCGTTCTAACCACGTGGTGGTGTTGTTAGTCGCCGTTCTAACCACGTGGCGGTGTTGTTAGTCGCCGTTCTAACCACGTGGCGGTGTTGGTAGTCGCCGTTCTAACCACGTGGCGGTGTCGGTAGTCGCCGTTCTAACCAGTTGGCAGTGTTGATAGTCGCCGTTCTAACCACGTGGCGGTGTTGGTAGTCATAACCACGTGGCGGTGTTGGTAGTCGCCGTTCTAACCACGTGGCGGTGTTGGTAGTCGCCGTTCTAACCACGTGGTGGTGTTGGTAGTCGCCGTTCTAACCACGTGGCGGTGTTGGTAGTCGCCGTTCTAACCACGTGGCGGTGTTGGTAGTCGCCGTTCTAACCACGTGGCGGTGTTGGTAGTCGCCGTTCTAACCACGTGGCGGTGTTGTTAGTCGCCGTTCTAACCACGTGGCGGTGTTGTTAGTCGCCGTTCTAACCACGTGGCGGTGTTGGTAGTCGCCGTTCTAACCACGTGGCGGTGTTGTTAGTCGCCGTTCTAACCACGTGGCGGTGTTGATAGTCGCCGTTCTAACCACGTGGTGGTGTTGTTAGTCGCCGTTCTAACCACGTGGTGGTGTTGTTAGTCGCCGTTCTAACCACGTGGCGGTGTTGTTAGTCGCCGTTCTAACCACGTGGCGGTGTTGGTAGTCGCCGTTCTAACCACGTGGCGGTGTTGATAGTCGCCGTTCTAACCACGTGTTGGTGTTGGTAGTCGCCGTTCTAACCACGTGGCGGTGTTGATAGTCGCCGTTCTAACCACGTGGCGGTGTTGATAGTCGCCGTTCTAACCACGTGGCGGTGTTGGTAGTCGCCGTTCTAACCACGTGGCGGTGTTGGTAGTCGCCGTTCTAACCACGTGGTGGTGTTGTTAGTCGCCGTTCTAACCACGTGGTGGTGTTGTTAGTCGCCGTTCTAACCACGTGGCATGTTCATAGTCGCCGTTCTAACAACGTGTTGGTGTTGGTAGTCGCCGTTCTAACAACGTGGCGGTGTTGATAGTCGCTGTTATAACCACGTAGCTGTGTTAGTCGCCGTTCTAACAACGTGGCGGTGTTGATAGTCGCCGTTCTAACCACGTGGCGGTGTTAGTAGTCGTTGTTATAACCACGTGGCTGTGTTGGTAGTCGTTGTTATAACCACGTGGCTGTGTTGGTAGTCGTTGTTATAACCACGTGGCTGTGTTGGTAGTCGCTGTTATAACCACGTGGCTATGTTGGTAGTCGCTGTTATAACCACGTGGTGGTGCTTGTAGTCGCTGTTATAACCACGTGGCGGTGTTGGTAGTCGCTGTTATAACCACGTGGCGATGTTGGTAGTCGCTGTTCTAACCTCGTGGCTGTGTCGGTAGTTGTTGTTATAACCACGTGGCGGTGTTGGTAGTCGCTGTTATAACCACGTGGCGGTGTTGGTAGTCGCTGTTATAACCACGTGGCGATGTTGGTAGTCGCTGTTATAACCACGTGGCGGTGTTGGTAGTTGCTGTTATAACCACGTGGCGATGTTGGTAGTCGCTGTTATAACCACGTGGCGATGTTGGTAGTCGCTGTTCTAACCACGTGGCTGTGTCGTTAGTCGCCGTCATAACCACGTTGTCCATTTGAACGATGAAAACCCAACTTCTTTTTTCCTTCTTTATACGAGTAATAGTGATTTCAAAGATCAATAACTAACCCTGAAATCTAAAAAATAATACGTAATTTAAAATATCTAAGTTATTATATCCGTTCGGAATCTCACCACTGACGTGTGACTGTGTTCGAAGCAAGCGTGATACTCGTGTCTATGTTATTGATTATTTTTTCTTACTTCATTATTAAGATCTATCTTACAGCAGATAGCTTAATGCCAATTTACGTTGAGCAACATTTATTTAATAAACGTTTTGAAATAGGATCTACATCTTAAATTGACAAGTCGAGGAGAATACCACTGTACCAAGTCAGATCAAAGTCACCCCTAATGGTGGTGGGGGGGTCGATCGATGGTCCAGTGGGAGAGAGGAGGCTGCGACCTTCTCTCCTATCCACCCTGCCTTTTCTGCCACTCCCCCAACTATTATGGGAGCACGTGGTGACAATTTTACAATCTTAACGTTTCCAAAATTCTCTAAACCGAAATTTGGACGAAATACCCTAATCAGTTGTTATTCAATTTATTTTAAAGCTAGTCATAAACTAAAATCTACACTCTGGTGATTTCAAAATTTCTTCTTCTTAACCCTATACTTAAAATTAACTAGCTTCTCTCTAATTTTCATAACAAAATAAACTCGAAATTTGGTATGCATATGATGTTTTTATATTCGCTTAAAAATTTCCCCATTACCTATTTCTCAAAGTAGAAAACTTGCTCACTTATTACTATGTTTTTCTTTCGAAGGATATGTAAGATTTTATTTTATCAAAACACATTATTAGTACTTCCTTTTACCAAATTGTTTTGCATGATGAATATTGTTAAAACATTTTATACCCATCACAATAGCTACTTTTGGTCTTACTTAATCTGGCAAAAGGTATTTCTGATAATTTATTATTCCTAGTTTGGATGCTGTGAATATTGCTTATTTTTTGCAGTCTTTAACATCATCTTATAAATATACAGCATGCATTTAAGAATGTATATATCATTAACAGTAAGTATCCTTAGCTCAAAAAAAGTCTGCAGTGGCTTGAGTAATTTGCACCAGTCAAGATTCTGATTATTTTTTGTAGGAGCAAAACATCATTCACACATTTACTGTTTCCCCAAAATATGATGCCATAGCTCAGAAGGGATTGAAATAGTCCGAAATACATAGTTCTGGCATAATTGGATGGGACACAGCTTATCAGCCTCCGAAACAGAAACACTATTGTAGACAGTCTGGTGCAGAGCTGATCAGTGTGGGACACCCATGAGAGCGGTCAAGAACCACTCCTAAAAATTTAACATTAGTACAAGTGAGCATAGGCTCAGAAATAGCCCTAATGGTGAAAATAACATTTTGAGTCTTATCAGTATTTAACAAAAAGCTATTTGCAGAGAACCAGGCAGAAATATTGGCCATAGGATCTGAAATGCTATTCTTAATTTCATCAATGTCATTTCCCACAGTCAAAAAAGTTGTATCGTTGGCATACATAATTGTTTTACTACTTATACAGCTAGGCAGATCATTTATTGCTAACAGAAACAACAGTGGTCCCAGAACAGAGCCCTGCGGCACCCCACAGTCCAGCGGCAGCACTGATTACCATTTCCCGTTGGCAAAAACCACCTGGCTTCGGCCTGCCAGATAGGACTTAAAGAAACCAAGCGCTGTACCGTGATAGCCATAGTGTTTAAGCTTTTGCAGCAGTATCCCATGGTTAACACAGTGAAAGGCTCTGCTTAAACCACAGAATGTGCCCCAAGCATTGAGCTCCAACCTCACAAGACTGCAATATCCCTTGTACGAGGGCATCTAGGGCTCCCTCGGTGCAGAGAACACGTCTAAAACCAAACTGAGATGAACTGAGAAAATCAAAAACCTCAAGGTACTTGCTTACCTGGTCAAAAACGACACTCTCAATACCCTTTCCAAAAACAGGTACCAATGATATGGGACGAAAACTATCCGGATTGGTTTTGACGCCTTTCTTAAAAATGGGGACGACCTTTGAGATCTTTAGCCAATTTAGAAAAATCCCATTTTCCAAACAGATATTTATACATTGCGTAAGTGGTCTCACAATTATGTCACCGATTTACTTCAGAAAATTGCTCGACAAATCATAGTAATCCCTACTTTGTGAGCGCTTCATCTCTGAAATTGCTTTCGCTACGTCTGAAAAATCAACTAACTTAAAATTGAAGTTAACACCAGGCTTAATATCAGAGCCCATAAGGTCAAATGTGCTCACATTAGGCTTTTGAATTGACAGTCTAATTTCTTTGATGATTCAACAAAATACAGATTAAAACATTTCTCATTTTTCAAATACTTATTTTAGTTTTTAGTATTCTTTTTTAAGTTGACTACAACTGTAAGATGAGTTTGTGTCTCAAACAGATTTTACATATTTGAAGTGTGTACATTGTTCGGGTCTTAGTTGTCAAAACTACTCAAAGGTACTTTTCAAAATATCTGAAAAACTATTTAAGTTGACAAATGTACAGCATATTAAAAGAGTAGTTTTAGTCAATAGCTGCACAAGAGTTTAGTCCAACAATATCAATAGACTTATAGAGTTTCAAGTCAGTTTTCATCAGGGAAATGCACCTCGCCGTGATCCCAGCGGCTGTCGTGTGAATAGTCGATCGGCAGCTCAGGGTAGAAATCATCTCTCTTACAAAAAAACTTTTCATACGGATATTCGTAGTACGATTCCGTTTCAAAATCGGTTTTGGTTGTGAATGTCCTTAACCTGGTATATAGATCCTTGGAGGTTTTCGGATCAGGAGAGCACCAGAGACCGGGGCAACAGTAGACGTAACGGTCCCCTAGCCCACCCATGATGTTGGTGTGCCCACACTGAAACCAGAAAACAAACATTACAGTTCACATATTCATATTTATTAACAAGACAGCGATGACTCTTGAGCGAACCTTTATGTAAATATCAAAGAACCGGTTGTTTCTAAACTTAGCCTAGTTTTAGAAGTTCTTGGTTATTAACTTCCCAATACATATTGGACTTTTTCCTAAGCTTCTTGTGTTTTACAGTTCCACTATGGTTCCTAGAGGTGATACCCCCCCCCCGATATTCAAGCAGTAATTTTATATAAGAGTTAAGTGTAAGAAGATTGTGGCGCGATCTTGTAGTCTTGTTACCAACTAAGTCTGACATGTTCCTTAGACAGGATAGTTAAATCAGATACAATCAGATCCCTTAGTAGGTCCCTTGGATACAATAGCCCAACGGCTGATTGTATCCAAAAGAGAGCTAGCGTGCTCACTTCGTAATTCGAGGTGTAGCTGAGAGGTAGCGCTCACTTCGTAATTCGAGGTGTAGCTGAGAGGTAGCGCTCACTTCGTAATTCGATGTGTAGCTGAGAGGTAGCGAGCTCACTTCGTAATTCGAGGTGTAGCTGAGAGGTAGCGAGCTCACTTCGTAATTCGAGGTGTAGGTGAGAGGTAGCGAGCTCACTTCGTAATTCGAGGTGTAGCTGAGAGGTAGCGAGCTCACTTCGTAATTCGAGGTGTAGCTGAGAGGTAGCGAGCTCACTTCGTAATTCGAGGTGTAGCTGAGAGATAGCGAGCTCACTTCGTAATTCGAGGTGTAGGTGAGAGGTAGCGAGCTCACTTCGTAATTCGAGGTGTAGCTGAGAGATAGCGAGCTCACTTCGTAATTCGAGGTGTAGGTGAGAGGTAGCGAGCTCACTTCGTAATTCGAAGAGTAGCTGAGAGGTAGCCAGCTCACTTCGTAATCAGAAATGTGAGCTGAGATGTAGAGTGCTCACTTTTTAATCCAAAGGTCGCCGGTTCGATGCCGGATTCAATATTTGTATCCAGTAATTTGTAATTGTACCCATTACATATCTAAAAACAGGTCGATGTGAAGCTGTACAATAACCTAGTTTTGGCACTTTTCCTATCAAAACGTAAACAATTGTCTCTGGAAAAACTAGAATGAATAGACTTTAAATTCAGCTACGTCAGAAAAAGATATAGTGGAATAAGAAGGCAACTGATAGTACCACAATTTGTACCATGAGTCTAAATGTCAAGTTGGGGCCGTTCGCGTTTAAAAACGTCTAAAAATGCCTTTGATTGATAAATAAACAAATAAATAAACAGATAGCTCTGATCTTTAGCGCTTACCCTTTTTCCCTCTTCCACGCAGTACCCCAGGAGTGAACGTCTGTCAGCCTCATTGAGCTCCGCCGTGGTCCACGCCGGGGGGTAGCGCGTGACCGACACTGGGTTCTGGTTCACAGCAGGCCCGGGTCCGTCGACACTCAATATTAAATTAGAAACCATTAATACTACCACTTTAATGTTCATTTTTAATAGCAAACTTAACAATATTCACGAGTAGAGGAAGAAGAATTGCACATCTGATACCGGTAAATGCTTTGTTTACTGTTTAGCCCAAATTCAACAATGATATAGAGGAAGCAGATGGAGAAACAAATTAAACAATTAAATCAATATACTTTCCCCCTTCAGACGGTCAGTTCGAACTGAAGACTTCAATCGCCTCCACACGGTTACCAAACTTAATTTGGTGAAAACAGGATTCTTCTTGACCACTGCGACTTCCGTTTTCCCTATCTTAGCAATGTCATTTCGTAGCGTCAATGTCATGACGTTGTTCGCCCCCTTAAATGTAGCGCAGATGCCACTAGCGGTGGGAAATTTTCCTATGTGCTAAGGGTGTTCATAAAGACTAAGTCGAAACTCTCTATGTCTGGAGGCTGTGCTGAAGTAATGGATGTAGGTTGACATCACTCTTGTCCTATTGACGGACACTCGCTGAGCATTAACGCTCCTGTTTAAAAACGATGTATTGTGAAACCGATCTTTTACAAAAAAAATAATAATCCCAATAGGCAAAGACAGCTTGCCAGTTTCGAACTATAACGAGAGTATGTGAGCATTGCGCAGTGCGCGGGACTTTACACAGGGTAGAATTATTATACGCATGCTGGCATGTTCATCTCAAGCGAACATAATAGTTAGACATGAGCGTTAAAATAAACTATCACTTTTTACGTCAATTACACTATTTTACAATTGAAATAAATCTAAGTAACATAATATCATAATGAGTACAGTAACATATTCCACACATAATCAAACCCTAATTACTACAGATTGCTAATATTACTAACTGTATTATTCTAGACCTTGTTAAGCTAGTGTAGTTGAAGTAGATCAACCATTATTCCTAAACTCAGAGCAACTGTCTAACTAGAACAAAATTAAATAACCAACCATGATTAACTTATATAAAAATAGAAAATTTTACAAGAAAATAATAAGACTAAAAAAGGGAGTATTGGTTAAAATTTGTTATTCATTATGAAAAAAATACAATTGCGGAATATGACCAGATTTTTATTCATATTTTTACTCGTAGAACCCTAACTGGGTTTTTATGATTTATATGACTACATGTGTACTGTTTTAAACATTTTTGATATTCGTTTATTTCAAACAGCTGTTTGTGTTTACCAACAATTCACTTTATGAAATAACAGGGAAATTTTATCAGGTTCTTTTGAAAATTTTACATAATGTAAACAAAAAGTAATGACGCGTGAATTCCATTCAGTAATGGGACAGACTGAAAGTACAGCCAAAGGAATAGTCGCTGAACCTCAAGAACCAGTGAACATTTTACTATCGGAGAACGTCTTTACCCGTTTGGCCCGTGACCCTTCCACCATGAAGAACACGGAGGATAGCGGTTCTGTCAGGGGCAACGCCCAGTACATGCAGTCCACCTCCACGGCGCCTGAGGTGTACCAGGTGGACAACCCGGCGCCGGAGGTGGCCGACCAGGAGAGCGAGCTGACCAAGAACAAGAACTACTGGAAGAAACGTCTGGAGAACCTGCAGGAGTCACAAGCTAACATAGAGAAGGCCATACAGACCGAGTGGAAGAAAGGGTTCGAAGACGCGCAGTCCTCCCTGCCTACGAAGGAAGGGAAGGAGTCCTCCGAGAACCCGTGCAAGGACACGTCGGGGGCCGTGGCGGAGTGCTACAAGAGCAAAGCCAAGGAACCCCTCGCTTGCGATAAGGAGGTTGTGAATTTCGTGTCGTGCGTGAAAACTACCAAGATAGAAATGATGAAACCGAAGAAGGAAAACGGAGATAAACCGGACGGTAATCCTGAGGGCACAGGAACGCCGGAGACGAAGAAATAAGACATGCAAATTATACTGAGCACACACCAAACTGACGTTAAGATGTAATAGATTCCACTACCATTAAAATACAAACTAAATTATTTATTACATGTATTGATCGTCATAAACTTAAAAATAAATTATATTTATTTGAAATGAGTTAATACTGGCTAAAATATATTTTGTTGTAATACTGCTTTTGCTTGTTAGATTGTAGAAAATTAATTTTGTGTAAAAAAATAAAAACGTATATACCACGAGGAAGTTAAAATAATGATTATTAAAGGCTGAATTTATTATTATGGGTTTAATAATTGTGTTTGAATAAAAGGTGAGTTAGTTGGTAGTCACGTTCTTGGGTTCAAGGCTTGGAGCTGAGCTGACATTTAAGGTCTTGTCGGAGAGTACCCGCCATTCGTCTGTTGAGAGCTTTTTCATGTCACTAGGCTTGGAGTATGTTACTTACGTTGATGACTGTTTCGGGTAGACTAAGTCGATCGAGCTGTTCGTTAAAACCCCACTTCAAGCTCGATATCGATAAAGACATAATACATTGAAGCATACGCTGTTCTAAACTACATTTTTCCACAATTATTTAAATGAATAGCTCTTGTAATTAAGCCATATCTACTCATTTAAACAGAAAGGCATAATTTTCATTCACTTACTTCATCCATTCATATAATTTTCCTGTTTCCCAACTAGCAATAAAGATAAAGCCATAGTAGATTAGATCAGATTATATTACCTTTTGAAATGGCGACCTACCCAGGTATCCAAGTAGCCAATTATGAATGAGAAATGAGAGTAAGATAATGTGGCGTGATCTTATACTCTTGTAACTGACTAAGGCTGACATGTTCCTTAGACAGGACTGATAATTAATAGCCCAACAGCCGATTTCATCTTATTTAAGGACGTGGGATCCGAACTACATTTTCTCCGAATTACGAACCGGTCTAATTGGTCTTTGCGGAAAACGTAATATTCAATCATATCACATCCACCAACTATCGCTCATCACTATCCAAAGATTAAATGATTAAGAATTGACTCTATAATTTTGAGCACAATATAAAAGGATTATTGAGCAATTAGAGGGTTTTTAATTAACATATCATAATATCTATTTGACCCTTTGACCTTGCTTTAATGCTGTAAGGTTCAATGTTACTTTGCTGTGTCTTAATCACACATTGCACACAACTCAAATTACCGAACACTGACACAATGCTGCCACCATAATCCCTTAAATGTAAATTTTACACTATTATCACTGTTACCAGTAGTAATTAATGAGCAATGGTTTGTACTAAATACGTCGTACAGTGTGATTTACAGTCATTTTGACATAAATATGTTTTATATCTAGGGGGGAATATTGGCAATCCGTCAGACCAAAATTTGAAACGGTACGTCATATGCTTAGTGTCGTTATATGGTTATAAGGACAGCTGTTTAGAGGAACTGAAAACATTCCCATTAGACATATCCATTATCTAACCTATTTATATTATGATCTGGAGAATTCATAGCTGTATAAAATGTTTTTATTTTGTTCACTCTTTAACATGCGTTTATATGTACTACGTAATGCATTAACAAAACAGATTCCATTAAAGTCGTGTAGATTAAAGTCTCTTCAATGAGAGAGAACACGACATTCTCTTCAATTGTAACGTAAACAAAGTGAAGTAGTTAATATTCCAAACCCATACATTCCTGTAGGACGTCTAGGGCAGAGTACTCGTTTAAAAGACACAAGTGTTAAAAAAATTATATTTATTTATTGTATTAAGTAATTGTACAATCATTTTTATACTTTATATAGTACGCTACACCAATACACTTTGTTACAAAAAGTGGTATTTTTTATCATATGTATTGATCAGTAAACAGTTTTTTGTTAGTGGCTTTGAATTTACCAGAATAAATTAATGGAAATTTACACCTATATTTTTACCTATTATTTATATGTAATATCAATATATATTTAATCAAATGTACATATAATATATGAAATGTTTACACCCGAATCAGTGATTAAAAAATGTTGAGAATGGTTACATATATAATAATTATACTAGAGCTTATCACTACAACTGTCTGTTTTATAATGTCTATTGATTCACATAAATTAGTATTCTTCAGAAATGAAATGAAAGACGTGGTCTGTAAAAGAGAATCTTCATTGCTCGTAAATATTATGGAACGCCAGCTGTACTGATAATATGACACATTCTCTACATTCAAGTCTGACAAGTAATGGTAATGATAAAGCTGAACTATGTAATTAAATATTTATATGATGTACTCGTTGTGTCGGCACAGCTCATGTGTGGATATGTATTACAATAAATTACTTTCACACAACGCCTTCAACATGGGTAACACAACACGCTGTACAACAATGTAATGTATTTTGTGTTGGTAACTTTCTCGGCGTTTTAAAGCGATTAGTATTTTACTGTTTGCCTTTGTGTTTTTAAATATTGTTGTACAGTATTAATAATTAAACTTATATTTTTAACTCGATCAAAAATTAAATATAGAGTTTTTAGTTTTTTACAAAAACCTATACTGAGATGGAATAAAAAAGGATTTCTCTGAAACTAGAATAAACTAGAATTTTTAAGGAGTAGTTACTGGAGATTCTGGAATATCTTTCTAGTACAACTTTTACTGATTCCTGAATAAAAAACGCTTTCCATTTTTATAGAAATTAGGATTGAAAAAAAGAGAAATTTAATTTACACCTATTAATTGGTTTGTTACAGTGGCTCCAAGCAATACAATGAATACGTTTTCTATCAAAACACGGACGATTTTGGAAATACTTTTTTCTGCTCTTATTTCGCACAGTTATGTTACCCTTATTTTTTTACAAATTGTTTAGTAACCTGATAATTTTGCATTTATTACATACCTAAAATAAATATTTATGAAAAACCTCTATTCACATATTGTTCCCCACCATCTTCAGTCAAGAACTGTCAAACGGTTATAAACAAATGTTTTGGTTTGTATTGTTTACATTTGATTGTCCATAAGCGTAATGTTAAATTTTTAGATTTTAAACATAATATTACAAGAAAACAAGAATTTTCCTGGAGATTAGACCTATTATTTTCTACTCGGAAATTAGTTATTTCCAAAATATAAAAAAATTCCTTAGAGCCATTTTCGAGATCTGTGTGCAAATATATATACAAACCTTGCTCGTATTATAGTATTGGATAAGATTTCGTAAAGAAAAATTTCCAATTCAATTTCATGACAGTGAAAGCCAGATTGCTAAACGACAAAGATAAACGGAGCTGCTTTACGAGAGTAACAAAATACGAACAACAAAAAGAAGCATATTTATCTGTCGTAAATCAGTTGTATCTTACCCCAGGTTTTATTTATATTTTCAATTTTACCCCTTTTTTCAAAACTAATTGGCCTAAAACAAATATCGTAAGCAACTCCAGCTTCGCGAGAACACACAGTTAATTATATTTTATTACGAAGTTTAAAATATCATATTTTTTAGGAGATACAGTATTCATTTGATGAATATATAGTTTATCAAGTCAACTTTCTCTAATTTTTTAGGATGATTTTTTCTGAATCTTGGTATGTTTCTGTGTGGTTTTTTTAATACAATAGCTTTATTAATGTTTTGATGGAAATAGGTGTACCGTACAGGCAATTCGTGGTGTCTTTTACAACCTAATGACCTGTACATGAATTTGCAATAATTAACCAATAAGCCATATTCAATAGGCGGCTGAAACATTATTAGGGGAGCAACCTCTGAACTAGACAACATCCAAGAATTATCGAAGAAAATTAACTGATAACAAGAAGTGTTCACAAATATTTTTTGAGGAAAATGTGTTTAGTAGTATTTTGGATACTTGCAGAATTTATATATTTATACTAAATAGGTAGCTTAGTATGTTTCATGACAACTCATGACCAGATCAGACCCTGGTTTGGGACCATATACAGTATATCAGATGTCCAACAAGTCCTTTGTTTTGTTACGTCCACAACCACACACTTTTGATTTTCAAGTCCTATACACAGATTTAGTAGATCTGTATGGGCAGTAACTGTGTACTGCCCAGTTAAATTGATGTTATCGTTTTGTAGCAGAAAGCCATGTACTTGGAGTCATTTGAAAGGGCACTTTAATTTCTAGCGATTCCAATTGGTATTTACAGTAATTAGAATTTTAGTTTTTTAATTTACATAGTGAATACAAGCTAAAACATCGCTAAAAATCGCTTCTACATAATCTATTGTTGGCACATTCAAAAAAAGATTACTTTACCACTTTGAAAAACATCATTATGATTAATATATTCTGTTTTCAAAATTAATAAGCTTTGTTCCAGTTTTTAGAATCGTGACTGAATAAAAGCATGTTTATCTCTCGCGGCACTATAATTTCCAGTTGTCGGGGAGATTGCTCACCCTAATTTTACTTAAATACATTTTCAAGGTATAAAGAGTGTACTGTACTAGTTTACGGATAAACGTAAATGTAATAGAGAAGATATAACTCAAGTTTTCCAACTTTCACGTCACGCCTGACACCCACTTATTTACAAAACTTTTCCTCCACTCATCACGAGAATGATGATCAGCTGACGTCACCAGAGCGGGTGTGACGTCATGTAGTCGATATCTGCGTCACTGCCACCCCCGCCGCCGCCCCCGCCAACACCCCCGCCGCCTCCAGCAGCAGACCGACTGACGCTAACCGTTTCGATATATACATATTAACGACCTATTGACCTATTGAGATCAGTGGTGTACTTCATATATTTGATTGGTGGAGATTACCCCCCTCTACCAACCCTGAAGTACCCCTACTACGTAGGATCAGGGGAAATTTTTACTTTCTCCCCTTATAGATTGTATATGGGGGGAAATTTTTACCTTCTCCCCTTATACATTGTATACGGAGAAATTATCGTTTTCGTGAAAATTTTGTGAACTTGAGCTGGGAATATTGAGAGTAGATGTATCCCTTTTGGGGTTCCCTGAATCAAATAAGTGGACTTCTATCAGTCTGTGTACAGATCCCGAGACCATATTGTTCGTCAATTTTTATGAAATTAGGTACACGGGTGCTTGTTGGTGGCTACAACTGGGGCGGTGGTGACGTCCAGTTACTAGGAGGTCACGAATTGTGGATAGTTGTGAGCGATGGTCAGTAGGTGTTCTCTTGTGTGGATTAACGTCCGCACTATTAAATACTACAGTAATACGCAAAGACTTATTATTTAGCATTACATTAAAATTAAATAGATTAGAACATTTATACCATTATTATAATTAGTTATACGTTAAAATAACTTTTTAATATACAGTAGTATGATTTCGAAATGGGTTTAACATCAATGACCAATATAAACTAACTAATATTGATTTGACAGCTGTTTGTTTTTATTTCTATTAAATCGTTAAACTACAAAGACAGCTGATTATTACCAGTAGGTTATTTTCATTGAAAACTGAATCAAAATGCGAGTAATATCGCGTAAAAGTGGATTTTAAATGCTCGTTATTTACTTTTCAAGAGGCGGCGGTCGATTTTAAGCATTTACAAACCTTCCCTGGAATGTACATGGAATACATGGAATAAGTTTCATTGTAATCAGTTCTCCCATTCTTTCGGAGAAGATGGCGTAAAATGCCTCCTGGAGCGTCTCAGACAAACAGACAAAAATTTAGATAAGACCGGTTTCGGCTTCTCTAACGCACGAAAAGTAAAAATAACTAAAATATGAATAATTCTGATCAATGTACAGACAAAACTCTAATTTTATTTATATAGATTACCCTTATTTTCCAATATTATTTTTACCTGAAGTGTTACTTTAAATAATTCCTTAACTAATAATAGCTTTACATAAATTTATATGCTAAATTTTCCCAATGATTTTATTCGTTTTTAATTAACATATTATTACTTTACTGTGGTACGAAGGTTGTCGTTAACTTTTTAACCTTTCCGAGCTTTAACCGTTGTTATTTTAAACGAAAACTGAACTCTTACAGAACAGAAAGTAACTTTTATAACTGTGCGAAAACACTCTTGTAATCAGAGTAAAAGCTACGAAAACCATCAACGGATTACTTCAGGAAATTTCACTGATGGAGGAAAATAAAACACTTAAAGTTATGAATGGTAGCTTCATCGTAATTTTTGAAGTCGTATTTTATTTTTTTTAATAAAAACCTCAACTGTCCATAACCATCGGTCTAAGGAGCAAGATGCACTAGGCAATGTCGCTGCCTAATCTGGTACCTGAACTCGTCTTCAGGCGAGCTAGAACCTAAAACATAAAATGATTAGTATGTCTCTTGATATTTAGCCTAGATCGACTCTTCATAACTCAATTAGTCAAAAGTTTGTCTTTTAGTCTTTGTGACGAGTGGACGTTTTTTGTTTCTTGTGTGCGTAACTGTTAGTGAATGGTTTTGTTCGTAAGTTTTTTGAATGATTTAGACCTTTTAATTTTAATATTTATACCGACTTAGTCCGGATTATGTACTAAGCGTGCTATGTTTTAGGTTATAGCTCCCCTGAGGACGGGATCAGAAACACCAGATCCCGAAACGTTGTGATACTTTGTTTTACTTAAAAATTGTGATGAATAATGTCCGTAATAGAAATCTAAATAACATAAATCCACCATCACCAGTTGAATATAAAACAAAGAAGGGTCTTCATGTGTATTAGTGCTTAACAGGTTTCTTTTATTCGTATTTTTATTCTGAAATAAATAGGATTGCTCTTAAGCTTTCTCCATTTGCAAAGAGTATATTTTATTAAAAAACAGAGGATCAGGAGAAAACATAGGCTATTAACAATTTTTTTTTAATTGGGGCATTATTTTTTGACTCTACCACAACACATCTGCTTTGCTTTTGCGTCTCATAGACTGTCAACTGGTTTCTAATAAAACCCCTGGTTGTACAATTTAATCTATAATGATCCAATTTAGTCCTTCTCTGTCTTCACTGGACGGTCGTATGCAAATACAGGGGCGAGCAAAGCCAATATGTGACAGTGATGAGTTGATTGGTGGTCTCGGGCTAAGCTGGAGGGGCCGAACCTCCCTGTGGTGAAGCGGTGAGTCGCACAGAGTAAAATACATAGAGTAATGCTCACTTAGTAGAACACACAGAGAAATGCAGTCAAGCGTAAAACACACAGAGCTATACACACAAAGTAATTTAAAAAGGAGTTCATTTTCTGAAATATTATAGTTCAATAATGTGCACACCTTACACAAAAAAGGACCGCTTGTTTCAATTCTGGCCAGTCACCATTTGTAAATGAGATATTAATTTATTACTTATCTAGCAAAAATTCAGTTTTCTATAAAAACGTAAATAAAGTTTTCACTGTTGTAGAAAGTTTATAAAATAAATAAAATCTAATAATTTAATACCTTTTTATTCAGATCGGTTAAAACCCCTAAGTTTTTAGGGTGGCTTTCCATAATAACTTTTAAAAATACTACCCGCTTACGAAAAGTATTACATTTTAAAAGAGCAATAAATTACTTTATCTATTGTTAGGTTGTTATATGTGTACAAATTAATTTATTTTGTAATTAATTACTGTAGTAAAAGCTGGTGTTATTGAGCGTTGAGTGGAACCTTCATGCTGTTCGTGAACGTAATCTGGAATACCAGGGAGTTGTACATCATCTGTCAAGAGGATGTGGGAAAACTTGATTTAGGAGCCTCCGTCAGAACCGCCATATTAGATTTCAGTCTCATAAGAAAGTATATTGCGCTCCGCATTACTCCTTACTCGGTACTAAACTAATACTGAGTTGAGACATTAAATTTAAGTAGGAAAAATAAAACTTTAATCAAATTTGATATATTATTTGTCAGAGAAGATAATTACCACGTAATTACAGTAAATATTAAAATCAATACGTAATTATCTTGTTTCATAGTAAAAAATGTTTGTATTTACTTTACTATGGGAACTAGGTTAGAGAATGGATATGTCTAAAGGGAATATTTTCACTTCATCTAAACAGCTGTTCTTACAACCAAACTATGACGTCACAAACCTAAGACGTGACTGTTTCTAATTTTCGTCACACAATTGCCAACAACCCTCCAGAGATAAGACATATCCATGTAAAAAATAATTTTTCCTTTTCCTGGTTATCAGACATCTACTTTAACTTTCATTTAATTCTGCTATTATCTGTTTAGGTTTATCGTGTGTCCAGCAATGCTAATACATCATTCATTTTTCTTAAGGAAAACTACTTGTTAAAAAATCATGGCGCCATTGATGACAACTTTTAAAGTCGTTAAACTGCCCAAATGGTTACATGCCTTGTTTTGTATATATGGATGAACTCAAAAAGAAGAGAATTGTTCTATTACAAATAGTTAAGTTAAGTTAGTTAGTTAGTTATAATTACAATAGTTAGTAGTTAATAGTTTACAGATGTGTTCTTTTTTAATTTTATTAGTTTCATTTTGTGAATGTAGTAGAATCATCAACCATACACTCTGTCAACCCACGCTAAAAAAATATAAAGCTATTGACATTTTGACCCAGTGTTTTGTAAAACATAGTCCTCTTTTATACTAAAAAAATTAACGAGTTCCAATTTAAATGTTAATGTTACTGAGATACTCTAATTATTAAACAGGATTATTTTTTCTTGTAACCTGAATTTAATGGATAGTAAGTATAAGTAAGTAACTATGGTATATCGTTTATGTTATTTTAAATATTGGGAAAATGTCCCAAAAATGTCTAACTATTAATGTAACATTTTCTTTAGTTGTAAGTTTTAGGAATCAAATGATTATTTTTGAAACACTAACAAAATAATGAATCAAGTTTTAAAAGCCACTACACACAATTCTACCACGAGACAAAAAGGGGATTGTTGTCTTAAAATCCAGTGTAATGAAAGCCCCTGAGAGTACTATCTGGACGAATTGTCTTACAAATTACTCAAAACCTAATGCTCTGTCGTCTCCCTGCCTTCTCTGCTACTGAAATTAATTGCGAAGACGTTTACAAATCATTAATTATGGAAGCAAATATTGTGTTTTTATAGTCTTTATTCAATTTTGACTTACCTGTAAGTAAAGATATTTTTCTTTCATTATGACGTAGGCCTAAGCTAGATAATTTTATTTTTCAAAGTTCGAGGGTCTTATAAAGCAGAGTTTTTGTCTCTCTTCTGTCACCTTCAAGAGGAACGTGAAATTTTAGAATTTGCAGAAAAACGATCAGGATTATTACCAGAGTCGGGTTGTCAAGGAAAGTGACTTTCTAGAAGCGTGCATAATTGGAGCAGAGAGTGCAACGACCACGTACGACCAGTTCTGAAATATTACACCGTTGACCGTTGTGACACGGCGGTCTGGTGACGAGAAATGACAACAGCTCGGAGACAGCTCAATTGTGATATCTTTCTGAAAATGTTTACTTAGTCTCATTAAAAATAAACGGTATCGTACTTCTTCCCTTTAAAACCACCGTATTTTTAAACTAACTTTTCTTTAATCTTCAAATTTCTTTCACATTCCCTCTTATTGCAGTTATCAAGCTTTTTTTGGAAAGAGGGGTATCTAACTCGTCCTTTAAGAGTCTGCATCAGTGGTAGCCATCTTGAGTTTTAGTCCCGTAAGACCAATGTTAAATTCTGGCGGAACATACCTTCACTTTGGCGTCTGTAGTGGCGTTAATTATCAAAGTATCAATGTAAAACTTTGAAAGTACAAGGGCATGACTTTTTAATATGTTCAAAAATTTAACTTGATATAAAAACAAAAATCCAGGAATATTTTACAAAATAAATCATTGTTATTTTTTTATTGAGAGAGAAAATAAGAAGTTCTGTAAGGTGGTGCCCTGGAGGACGGTAATACCTTTAATTTGACACCTCTTCCGTTAATTTATGACAATAGGTCAAGGAGATATAGGCGCCAGAATTTAACATTGCTCTTACGGGACTAAAATCCAAGATGGTTACCACTGATGCAGACTCTTAAGACTAATTAAATGGTATTATGACTTATAGTATAAGTATAGAATGTAGCTGTTACTGGCAGAGGTCGGATTATTTATTTGACAGGATCATATATTAAAAGTTCAGAAAACAAAACAATATCATTTTACATTCAAACCATCACATTCTTTTATTTTGTAAATGAATTGCATGAACAACAATTATTGTAAGAGTATTTACTTTCCTTTGGGAAATAGGTTAGATCATGGGATATGTCTAAACGGGTGCACTTATGACCATATGACGTCACTGATTACAAATTACAATCTCGCAAATTGCCAACACCCTCAACCCCAGAGCTAAGACATGTCCATTTTGTCCATGTCAAAAAATTTAAAAAAATAAAATAAACTTTAGCACAAAATAATACATCATCATCGTAGTTTTTATTATGAATAGTCACAAAAGTTTTTCACAAAAGCCCGCGGTCGCAGCCAAATTATACAATTCTAAACTCAAATTTATTAAACATTTATAGAAATCGATCATGATTGTCGCCTATTTTACGGCTTTGGTAACAGGAAACTAACATAGTTTACACTTTAGCATTGGTCGTCATCGACGTAGTCGTCGAATCTAATAATTTACCGGAAGCTGCCAACCTCCCACAGAGAAAGTTGTTGTCCGATGCGTGCAAGCTACTATATACTTGTTATACCGGAATAACGGTAACTGTTGAGTAACTATCTTGTTGAGGTATGAGTTATGACTGAATTCATAAATATTTCCTAGATTCTGGAAATCGAGAGTTATGATTATAAATAATATAAAACTAAACGAACCTTTTGAGCCTGAGGCACACACGAGACACACAAAACACTTAGATGCGCTGAGACACATAGAGATGTACTGAGACACATAGAGATGAACTGAGATAAACAGATATGCACTGAGAGACACAGAGATTCACTGAGACACACAGAGATGTACTGAGACACATAGAGATGAACTGAGATAAACAGATATGCATTGAGAGACACAGAGATTCACTGAGACACACAGAGATAGACTGAGTTAAACAGAGATGCACTGATATACAGAAACACAGAGGCACACTGATACATACTGGGACGGTGGGACGTCCTGTAATCTAGCTACTTGGAGGTCATGAATTGTGGATAGTTGTAAGCGATGGTCGGTGGATGTAGTGTTCTCTTGTGTGGCTTAACGTCCGCACTATCGAATACTACGTTAATCTGCAAAGACCATCCTCACAATTAGACCAATTCGTAATTCAGAGGCGTGGTTCGGATTGCACCTTAAACTGTAGGTCCCTTAGATACAATCGGCTGTTGGGCTATTAATTAACAGTCCTGTCTAAGGAACATGTCAGCCTTAGTCGGTAACAAGACTACAAGATCGCGCCACAATCATCCTACACTAATTTCTCATTCATACTTGGCTTAAAATACCTACCTGGGTATGTCACCATTTCAAGAATCTCATCTAATACACACAGAGATTCACAGAAACACAGAGACAATGTCTGTCTCTATATTAAACTAAATATAGCTAAACCTGAAAGTCTGACATTTTGTCCTCATGTTCCAGTGGTGCTAACATTCATCAACTGTTGGGACGTCAAGTGGGCCACGAGGGTCCAGGACACCTTCACCTACGCCAAGCTGCTCGCTCTCTTCGCCATCATCGTCGCCGGCGCGTACATGCTGTTTACTGGTAAGCAAAACCCAAACTTAAAACTCATGCAAAATTAACTCTACACAATCGAGTTCATGTTGCTTATTTTGAGCCTTCCGTAAATCATTAAGATGTGGGTGTTACTTATTTTCCTCCCAAGATGTCAGAAGTATCAGCTTACACACTAGGTTTGTGAGTCGGTTATCAGTTGGTAGTGGGGCGGACTTTGAATCTGATGCAGCGATGTTTCTGTTTCGGAATCTGGAATTTTTAATCACCTTCTCAACATTGGGTCCGCACACCCCAACCATACGTCCTACGAAAAAATCTGTAGGTTTATAAGCTGCAATCCCCTCTTAAAATAAAATAAACTAATACTATACAAAAATGTACTAATGAAAAATGGATATCATTGGTTCAGTTATAGTTCGTCTCTTATGAAGTGTAGACTACTACAAGTTCGAAACAATGTTTACAAAAGTAAGTTCCCACCAGAGTGACCGGTGCCCGCCACCCGTCAGAACCAATCAGGCGGTGACCTGCTTGTACAACCTCGCGCCCGCGTAACAGTTTTAACAGTTGGTATTTCCGATCTGAGTCTCATATCACTTGACATTTACACAACATTCTCCACTTGCCGATTCAAACCATTAAATGTTCGTATCGTTAAATTAAAGACTCTAAATCTACGCGTGAAGAACTTAATTCTTCAATACTAAAACAATTTGTAACATTTAAAAAAATTGTTTCCATTTAACAATTTTTGTAATTAACTTTAATTTTGAGGTCTGACTGACGTTTTGTGGTACAGTTTCGTAAATATAATACTTGAAAAACATTCTCCATTACGTTTAGAGTGAGAGATATTCACCAAAATAAAAATTGTCTTATATTATTACGCTTAAATCAAACCACAAATTAAATTTTGTTTAAATATTATGCTACTTGACTATTTCACATTTTATATTATTTTTTATTACAACTAGACTAACCAGTATTAAATAAATTTAACTCTAGATTACTTTTATTGCGCAACAACTATCGCCAAGATCATGACGACTATTAGAGTGCGGCTCAACCATTACCTTTTCTTGGCCTCATTTCTCTCAGGCACCTGTGTAGAGTGATGAAAGACAAGTTTTTCTGTTACACAACCCTTCTTAACGAAGTGCAATGTATTATTACACATGATCTTATCATTTTAGTATTTGTGTGGTATGCAGTCATCTACTCAGTAGTCCATTTGCGTGGAAATTTCACCTTCTTTCGTTCTAGGCTTCTAGATGATCTTTTACTTCGATGTAGTTTCTGACCATTGCTTAGTTTAATAACTTAATGTTTTTGTCTTAAGGACAATTTACTTCAGTTTTTATTATAGTTATTATATTATTAGTAAACGATATGTTAGGCAGCCAATTAAATTTTATATTTTTTCGTCAGATACGCACACGGCCGCGCCGTGGGCCCTGTAATCTAACATTAAAAGTTCGTTTTCTTGCTTATCCGTGGACTGATTTCGTTCACCAAAGTACCGTTCGATTTGAAATTAAAAATGAAATCTTTTTTATTTCTTGTAAAAATTTTATAAAGTTAAAAGTTTTTTGTTATTTAATTTAAAAGATCTATAACCACCGCCATTATGAAAATATAAAAAAAAACTACATAATACTTTGAGAATATTTTCCTCTTTGGCCAATAAATTGGGTGCAAAGTTTGGTTTCTGTATCTTAAATAGTTCTTGATATAACGTTTTTTGTATAAAATACAAAATGGCGGCTAGCGGCTAAACGAAGGATTTTTGGACATATGTTTACAGGAATTTTTTGTTTATTTTGATGAGTGTTTGTCTATTAAAAAGTTTGTCCCCGACTTAAATGAACACCCTGTATACTATCAACACGTATACTGTAATAGGTTTATGTTATTTTTAATTTTTAATCACTACACTATTTTTTGAATCAGGGAAATTGTTCGTTCTCCATTATACATATAGTTTCAAGTACAATTCATGTAAAAAAGTATTATATTTATAGTAAAATTTAAATTTCTAATTCACTAAGTAACCACCTTACCCTTAATTTGGCTCATCGACCTTTGTCTTTTTACTACGTTGTCACATAACTAACTTTGTACACAGAGCTTTAAAAAAATATTTCGCCACTCATTAAGGCTCTTAATGCGAATCGGGAGATGGATCACAAAAACTGAACTAAAACAATCAAAACTTTTTCATTGTTCCTCATATCCACACGATGACAAACGAAAGGCGAGAAACTTTGAAGATGGCAAAAAAGTTGGAGAACTGGACGAGACAACTGGTTCTTGACATCCGCTCCCGATAAGCGACTGATCATTGTTCAGGACCAATTCATGACTGAAAGCAATAAACAACAATGGCTTCCAATTACACGCGAAGTCAGTTTAAAAACGAGCTTTACCCAGGCGTCTTTCATCAAATGAGATTCTATCTTGCCCCTAAGTCGATAGAGTCTACACGAAGCCATAACGGAGTCCGGGTGAATCGAAAAAGTAAAGGATATTTAATTTATGCACTTTTTACTTTTAGACTACGATTAAAGTGGAACCTTGCTACCGACCATATACTAGCATATACTGTACTAGGAAAAACAACCGACCAAGCTTTTTGACATGGTGTCTTAGCTCTGGAGGGTGTTGGTGATTTTTAAGATGAAAACCATGTAACAGGTTTCCATAGAAACTACTTGAACTATTGTATTGAATTTTAAATATAAAAGAATTAGAACGGCTGTTTAGATAAACTGAAAGCATTCCCTTTAGACATATCCATGATCTAACCTATTTCCCACAGGGAAGTAAATACAAATATTTATTCAAGATCCCGTTAAAGTTCAAAAGGATAATTTCTTCTTTTTTATAAAATGACGAGGTTTGAAAAATAATTTGTAGAAATAAAATGATGAATTAGTTTAATTATACACCCCATGTATGATACAGTAACTTTTATTGAACCGGTTGCGTTAATATTGTAAAAAATATATAATTTCCAATCCCTTGCTATGAGATTCTTATTTGCGACACCAAACTAAACTACTTGGATACTTTAAGATGAATATGAATGAAAACTATACATATTTACGTATATGATGTATATCATATTTATGTGTGATAAATGTAATAGACTCTATGCCATGTACATTTGTGAGAAAAATCAGCTGTTTCATTTGCCAGGATCATTAATATCTCTATATATAAAACTGAATATATGTATGTCCTTAATGCGTTGTCAAACTACACATCCGATCGCCATGAAATTTTGGGAAGTTGCTCTATTTGTGTCCGGGAAGGTTTCAGTGAAAAACACTATCGAAAACTCCATAATTTTCCATTTTATGGCGTTTTGAGTTTCTAATGTTAACCTTATGGGGACTAAGTTTGTTTACAAATTTTCTTGAATCAACTATTTGATTTCTTAAGCTAAAGCTGTTTGTGTACTTTCCACCAGCAATAGGATTTACTAACCAATGCCATTGAATCATTCATTAATGTAAAACTATGAAGTAAATATGTGCTGTAAAAAATGTTTATATTTACTTCCCTTTGGGAAATAGGTTAGATCATGGATGTGTCTACGAGTAATGTTTTCACTTCGTCTAAACAGCTGTTCTAATTCTTTTATATTAAAAATTCAATACAATAACTTTGGTGGTTTCTATGGAAAACTGTTACATATTTTCCATCTTAAAAATCGCCAACACCCCCCAGAGTTAAGACATATCCATGTAAAAATGAATGAGTGATCAACACATTCATCTAGGGATGACGTTTTTAACATGGATAGGTCTTAGAGGGGGGTTGGCAGTTTGAAGATCAAATTTTAAAACAGTGTCATGGTTATGACAGTTGTTTGGGGGAACTGAAAAAATTGTTTTTAGACATATCCATGTCTAGCCAATAGAGTTAGTCTAGTAGATTTAAGTAGTATAAGATAACTAGTAGTCTAAGATTTAGCCCGTGCAAAGAACGGGTACTTTGGCCAGTATTCCTTAAATCGAGGTTATCTTTACCGTTTATTTGTTATATGAAGGATCAATTTAATTGTATTTTTTGTTGGATCATACAACGAAGAAAGGTCTTGGGTATTTCGAAACAATCTTTATATTAAGGGGGGTATTTTTTATTAAAATAGAGTCTTCCGTTATGAAAAACTCCAGTTCACTATTATTGCCAATGGGTTTGCAATATTTAACAATGAGTTCCACGCACTCTCCGATGACCTTTGAGGTATTGGCGGCGGCCTCTACTGTTTACAAGTTGTCAGACAGGAAAAAACGCTAAACAACATTCCCCACTGCACAGAAGGCACGAAAAACTCGACATTTCCTTACACTATGTAAGCAAAATTCACTTTCTAACATTGTATTTTATTGAACTTAGTATTGACGGCATTATGTTCAACATTTCCAATTACTTCACATTCACTCTAAAATTGTTTATGTACTGTAACCATAAAAATGTAGTCAAGCCTAATGCTAAAGCTCTGGAAACGCGAATTATTTGGATTTGTATCTATTCTAACGGTAGAAATAAAATGTTCTTACTGATATCACTGCTGCCCAACTAATGTAGAGGATACAGGTTTTAATAAAACTCGAAAACTAATTTATTTTTGTTTGGTCTTTACTTGGTTATTCAGTACTAGTACCCTAGAGTACCATATATTGCATTAATTTGTGTTTTCGTCGACAAGTTCATTTCGTGTTTCCAACACGTATACACCGTAGGTCATAAATTAAATATTCATCGTCATTTCAGTGAACTCCGCACCCAACTGCCAACTAATCTATTAAACTGTTGAGACAAGTTCAGCAGCTTTTGGTTGAGTGGACTGGTTTGGTGGATAATGTAAACAAAGAGAGGGGAGATTAGAAAGAGCTGAATACTAGAGCAGAAGCTTTGTATTGTTTTTAAGAAACGGCTCCGTAAAATCCCTAATTAAATCCTTCCTGACTGGAAACATCTAATAAAAAATTCACACTTCCTTCAACTTCGTTTTTTATTATGTAACAGTACCTTGTGTTATACAGTTCACACACGTATTTCAACGTAATTAACAACGAAAACACGTATGTGAACAATGTTGTCAACTAAGACAAGGTACGCCAACGTATTACATGTCATGATACATATCATGTCATGATGATGTCTATAATAGCAGTGATAACTTGTCTATCTTGGAATTGAAATGGGTTTTCTTATCGAATAATATTTTAATTGTTATTTATAATTTAGCATTATTTTTCACAAATACGAGAAGACCCCTGAGTTAAACAACAATACCCTATGTTGTGTATTGGAATCATATATTTTAAAGGCAACAATATTAATTATTCTTAAATATGTTGCTACATGGTTGTTATCTATCACCTTAGTTGTAAATCTTTGCAAAATGAGTCTTCAATTCCTTGGTATTTAATTTCTCTGTAGTCTTTTCGTAATTCGTGGACAGTAACTGGATTATTTATGAAAAAATATGCTCATTGGAAACAGTTTTAAACCATAATAATTTGTATTGAATCAAAGTTATTCTAAAAGTGTTGTTCTTTCAAAAGGTGCATGGTGAATGCTGCAATGTACCATTTCAATAAAAAACATTTTTGAGGATAAAAACTTCAGCTACCCATCACAATTGGGTTAGGGCCTGTGCGCTGGATTAAAATGCGCTGCGAGGTCTCGTAACGTCGTGAGTCACATAGGCTAATCAGAGGTAACCACTCATGATTTGACTCTGACAGGAGTCGCCGGTCATTAGTTACGATCTCTGACTAACTGGGCCAGAGCTCACCATGCCAGTAACTCATACAAGTATGTTTAAATGTTTCGTTTATAATATCAGAACGTAATATTAGCAATTTGCTATCATATTAGAAATATCCCCGTTTAGGCTACGCAAGCACAATGCAATAATTAAGGCTTAATAAGAAAGAGTTATTCGAAACATAGTTTACGCCAGGGGATAAACCGGTTCCTATAAAGTAAGCGTTTATTTAAAAAAATCACAATTTTTTAAACAATCCAATGTGGCTAATGTGTTTGAATTATTCCTATAGAAAGTAAGTAAATAAGGCACAATTCTGCAGACAACGTTTAGTTTGTCATCTGGAGAATTTTGATTTACACCAATAATTGTACTGAAATGTTAATAAACTGTAATGTCCATTAGAAAATATGTCGAGAAGGCAATGGCCTCAACGGCGTCTGAGAAAGGTTTGATTGGCCGACAAAAGCCTTCATCCTCCCGCGCTTTGTGCGTTAACAACGTACTGCATTCAGCCGCCACTCGAGTTAATTGCAGTCCCCGCCACCAGAGCGCCCCCTCCATCGTGACTCAATCTCAATCAGGTCGGTTGTCTTCAGCTGTTGTTGTCTCCGTCCCAGCTGATTTCTGCCACAATTCGTCATACACTAGTACGTGTCCTTCTCAAGGTTGAGAGAGGTCTTTGGACCTGGAAAGAGAATGGAGTATAATTGATTTAATTTACCTGCTTCGGCCCAGTTCGAACATACTGTAGCTGCAATCAGACTTCAGTGAAGGTTACAACATGAAAACGGTTTCGAGAACCCCTACATACCGTTGACTAGTCAAAGGTTATACTTTACTGCTATTGGTGAAAGTGTAAAATTATTGTTGAGTTTATATCCTTGCCAAAGTCAAAGTGAAGTGCTTTTTTTAGAAACTGAACCAAAGCTCATTCATATAATAATCATGGTTTACTATACAGTAGAACCTCCCTTATCCGACCTCCTGATAACCGACTCCTTCTAATATCACGCACCTGTTGCTGCTGAACGCTGAACCTGTTGAAACGTGAAATACTTATTTTATGATTACCTATAAAAATTGGGATTTTTCAGTTATAATTCATAGACGTTTAAATTAATGTCTTAGAGGTACAATACATTTTTAATACGATACTGTAGCTGGATGGATGGATTGTGAGGTTTCAGTGGGCTGAAGGCCCACTGCGGCTGTTATAGGACTACGTCCTCTTCAGCCAAGGATAGGTTTTAAGGTTAGGTTTTGGTTGCGGGTTGAGTGAGGTTTTGTTGCGGGTACTGTGGTTATGGTCAGTGAATGGATGGTTTCGGTTTAGGAACAAACAAAGACCAGAGCTTAGCCGAGGGCAGGTTGCGCTCGACCGAACGAATGTCTGGCTTTGGTTGTTGTGTTAGGTGGAATAGGGTTTAGGGTGGATATGTTTATAGATAAATAAATAAACAATTAAATAAGATGAGGACCTTGGGCTGGTGGAATTAAAATTCACCACAAGAAGGGCTATGGTGGGAGGTTGGCTAGGTGGTGGATGGTGAGGCTAGGACGGTCGGTGAAATAAGGATCGAAGAAGGGTTGTAGGATGTCAGAGGTTCGGGCTCGGTCGAGGTACTTTGTGCTGAGGTGATGGAGGAAGTCGCGGAGGGGTGGGATGGAGTGGTTTTTGTAGCTTCAAGCACGGTCAACCAAACAGATTAGTTAGTCAACAGATTAGTTGCTTCAACTGGTTCAATACGTTTTAAATTTAATTTTAAGTTCAAACTCTTTAAAGTTATGAAGAAGTTACTCCATTCAAAGAGTATCCAAACGTTAAATGTTGCTTTTGTATTTGACAATAAAATACTTGCTAGAACCAGGAGGAAAAATGTTTGTATTTACTTCCCTGTGGGAGATAGGTTAGATCATGGATATGTCTAAATAAGGGAATGATTCCTGTTGATCTAAATAGCTATTCTTATATTTCAAATTTTGGTCGTTCAAACTGCTAACACCCCCCGCCCCCAGAGCTAAGAGATATCAATGTCAATAGGTTATTTAAATAGAATTCGAAAATTAAATTTTAAAATTCAACATTATTATTAAACTTGGGAAGTATATTTGAAAAGCTTAAGCTAGGTCTTTGGGTCTTTCATGCGTTTTCAGATATGCCTATTAGACTAACTATGAAAATTAATATCTTGAAGGAGACATTTTCCAGAATTTTAGCATTACTCATTAGGGAGTAAAAATTCGAGTTAGTGTAATTATTTCTATAGATTACCTTTTGAAAGGCGACCTAACCAGGAAGGTATTTTAAGCCAAGTATGAATAGCGAGAAATGAGTGTATAGGATGATTGTGGCGCGATCTTGTGGTCTTGTTACTGACTAGGACTGACATGCTTCTTAGACAGGACTGTTAAAATAATAGCCCAACAGCCGATGGCATATAAGGGACCTACAGTTTTAACTTCGGATCCGAACCACTTTTGCCTCTACTGTAAATAATTATAACTGTCTAATTATTAATTAATCTACACCAGAGAGTATTACACCGACCATTGCTTACAACTCGATTGGGGGCTGGATTACAGGACACGTCAGTGTCCCCTTTTAAAGTCGAGAATGCAAAAATATTCGACTAGAGCTTGTTCTTAATTGGGAGTTATTATGTCTCTTTATCGATGACGTGGTCGGTATCTGGGCTGAAAGAGAATGTGTCTGGTACTAATGTGACGTGTAGTATAGCCTTTAGACAGCCTTCAGCCTCAGGCCTCCGCCCCGTTGGATTGGCTACCGTCCAACGTAGCTCACCCTGACTTCACACGTGCCTCTGATTACCAACCCATAACTACCTTCACCGTTGACTTTCTCCATCTAGAACACTTAGAACTCCCAATGACACAATGAGTTTGAGTTTGTCGAATGTTAGGGTTCTAACCTAGTCACGCTAAAACATTTCTAATATTCCTGCTTCAGAATTATATTCGCAATGTGCGTGCAATAAACAAATTTTGGTAACTAACCAGTTTGCCAGTTAACTTTTGGTAATTGGCAAACTACTGTATTAGCTATTTTTTTGTGTGTCTAACTTATAACTTCCTATTGAATATATGCCGCCTATATACGAGTCGAAGCCTACCGAACGAGACATATTTTACCGAGGAATTTACTATACCAAAGGACTTTGACTAACCCCTCGTATTTTTGAGTGAGGTTACATTCTTTAATTCCTGAAAAAATAATGAATAAGTAAAGTACATTTCGTGGTAATGCACTAGTGTTAATAATCCAGTGGTTGTGCATCAAGTGGCATGCGATTGTTATCATACTATAGTACCGCAGCATCTTATTGGCCTTTATTATAGGATGTCACGAATCAAACACAACTGTATTTTAGTACCTACTAATTTTGTTTAGTTTTTAATATTGTTTATTTTGTCGTATTTGTTTTACCACTACTCTTTTGGCCTGGTTATGACAAATAATTACTAAGAAAAATCCAACGCATTAGAGAGTTTTGTTTGTTCAAACTGTCTGTAATTACATTTTAAGTTTGTTGTCTTAGTGTTGCGTACTTTTATTAAATAATGAGATTATTACCGGAAATTACAACAGTCGATGTGTTCTCGAATAGAAAGTCACGCAAAGATGGATGTTCGTATTCGCAACGTCCTGATGTCAACAATGACCACAGCTGATAATAACAATCATCAACTGTTCGGAGCGCGGGTAAAAGTGGTCTGGAGACAGACGGTAGGTGTATCAGTTGTGTAACTGCCCGAAGTTGATACTGGTATTTATAACAAGTTGTGCATGCGAATTCTGTTTCACTCTTTCTCCAGCGCAGTGCGTGTACGGTGCATTCTCCAGGAATGTAGATCAAATTAAAAGTGATTCAGTTTAGTGCTTCAGTGGATTTTTTTTACAAAAGTGTTGTTTTTTTACAAATAGTGGTGTTTTGAATTATTTAATGTGCCGAATTAAATAATTTGAATAAGGTTTTAGTGTGTTGAAATTTTATTTTGAGAAGTGATTAAATTTACAATTAAAATTAAACACTATAAGTTTTTCACTATACTTTGTAGGTGGTTGGTAACACTAACATAATAGAATTACATATATAAATAGAATGAGTAATAATTACTCACCAAAATTATTTTTGTGAGTCAAATTGAAGTAAAATCTTTTAATCCATTTTAATTTTACAAACAGAAATGAAAATGTAATACACATTTTTAAAAGGGTTAGTTATATGTATTGATAATGGCTCTGTGTTTATAACAGGTTATATGAAAAAATTATGCTTATCTTACTTATAGGTCTTATCTCATATTTGTAGGTTTATGTTATATTTTATCTCTACCCCAATTTTTGAGTAAGAGCATCTTTTTTTCCACTAGAGTGATTCAGCACAGAAAATAGTACCGTACTTCATATTCAAAATTATATAATAATCAGTCTCAAATTTACCGAACAGTGTGATAATATGTACAAAACATATTAATTACTAGGTTTAGATTTGCTGGTAAAATTAAATGAATGGTGGTTAAATTTTGGTAAATTCAGGTAATTCAAGACAAATTATGTATAAGAAATGAATGCATTCATGTGGGACTTGAAACATTAAAACATTAAACATATATGAAAAATTAACAAGGACTATATATCATCTTACCCAGGGTACCTTTGATAATTTTACAACGTGGTAAATACACACAATCACACACACACACACACACACAGCATTTTCATACCTTCTACCTTTACATTTTACACATTTCAGATAGCGAAAGGAGGAAAAAAACATACAACAGTAGATTATTATAATAAACATAATATGTATAAACTTTGTAATCATTTTTTGTTTGGCCAACTTATAAACACGTGATTTTTAATCATAGTTAATACATAATCCTCGAATACTTAAAAATATAACGTGGTGAATAAAACTTTTCATTTTGTACAGTACATACTTTATAGTTTTACATTAATGAATGATTCAGACGGCATTGGATAGTAAAGCTATCCTAACTAATTGTTTACATTTGAACAAATGACAGTTTACAGAAACTTTCACAGCTGATTATTTTGTAAATACTAAATTTATAAAACTTTTTTTCTAACACATTTTTATTTACAATCTGCTCTAACTAGTTGGAACAATAAGTGAATATGATAAATTTAAAGACATTAGTAGGACATCTTGACACTGCACTGTTTCATACCCTCTGGGGTTGAACCCTTGAACGGATTTGCACAAAAATTGTAAATCTAAACCACTCCTAAACCCCCTTGAATACACACACAAAATTTCATCAGAATTGGCCCAGCCGTTTAAAAAGAGTTCAATTACAAACACATGTACAGAAGAATGTTATATAAGTTAAATAATTTTAAATATGCTACCATATAAATAATAATACTTGATAATTTCAAATTTAGTTTTTTTTTCAAACAAATAAATAAGAAATACAAATAAATAATAAGTAGTATTATTTAGTAAAATTATAAATAAAATAACGTTTAACATCATGTAAACAGTAATAAAGTAATAATAGATCAAATGTTTGCTTTACCTCAATATATAACTTAAAAAATATGGGAAACACTATGACCCAACCATAAGTGTAAAAAGCTATTCTTCAATTATTATCTCTCTATAAACACCAGAGTGTAATCATTATGGAACAATTACTGACACAAATTCAATTTTAGAAACATAATTTGTTGTTTTTTTTAATAAAATAATGTTATCAGTTTATTACAATTTATTGAACAAATAAGATAAAGCCAATACAAAACAGATACCATGCTAATGAATGCTAATGCTAATAGTTGAATGTTCTGTAAATTATCTACATAAAATGAATCTAAAAGAATAACTATTATATTTCACCAAAAGTATAGTGAAAAATTTTTCAATTTATTAATATCAATAATGATTGCGGTGATTTTTACTTTGAGTGCTTCATCACACCAATAAGGTTGTTATAATAAATGGGCTGTCCATAAAATACATTGTCTGGAAATAAGGAACTTTGAAACAGAAAATTTTATATTTACCAAGGACTAATAGTAGTCTGATGTAACAATTAAAAAACACCTTTTCATCATATACCGTAATCAGTCCATGCAATGCTACTATATTCAGCCATCCTACTTAATTTGAGTTTCAAGCATGGCTAATGTTTAAATGTGAACCAAAGGAAAATCTTTTATGACTTGAGGAATGTTTAAGTTTCAGAAAAAAATACTATGTAATAAAAGGATTAAAACATAACTATTAAAGGGTTTTCTTTTCTAAAGGGTTTATATTAATCATAGGAGTCAAGAAAGAATGTTCAATTTGGGGTTAACTGATCTATGTTATTAGACTAATTTACCATTTGGAAATATAGGTTTCAAAATCTTTGGATAAAATTGGTTTCAAAGACTTATGGACATCCCATTTATTAAAACCTTTTAAAGGCAACTTCTGATGGACACATAATGTAAGCTAAAGACTTTTCTGCAGAAACCAAAGTGAGAATTTACTAAAAATTTCATCAAGACTCAAGATGAAGACAAAAATGTTAAAGTTGTTAATATTACTTTCATTCCTGTATTGTACTCCAAGTGTATGTGAAGACATCGACGAGAATGATCGAGAAAAACGTACTATCGGAGCACTGTTCAGAACTTTTGTTGATGCATTTCAAACGGATCGCCAGCCAGCACCGATGGTTGTTTCCTTCCAGCCTCCACGACAAAGCCGACCTCAGGCTCAGACTCAACAATCGCAGTCAACGAAAGCAGACTTGCTCTCCTCTTCTAAAAATATTTTCCAGCAGAAGAAGAATATTTTCAAACCACCAGCTACTCAAGCCCCGGACACAGAGTTTATAACCCCTACGGTTGCGACACAAGCTCCTGCTTCTGCTGCACAACCGCAAGTTGCTCCCAGTGATACCAACCAACCACAGAGTCAACAACCAAATTCGCCATCTATTCCAGTTAACTCATTCCAAAATTTCATTCCTCCTCAAGATAACAGTGCCCTAAAAGCTCAAATTCTTATTATACCATTCAACGGAAAACACACTGCTGGAACACCTTTTGCAGGGTTTGATGTTGAACCTCGTCTTCCCCTTCCTGTTCCCGCACCTCAGTTCAATTACCAAGCTGAAATTTATCTCCACCCTCCTCAGAACGGGGTGCATCCCTTACTTGGCCAGCACTCCACCCGATACTCCCCTAGCAATGGGTGGCACGACGCTGGAGACATACTGTCCCGAGGTATTCAGGGTAGCTTTGATCCTGACGGAAGGGAAGAGGCTGGTGTGATAAACCTGAGCAAATCCATTCAACCTGAACCAAAGGCTTTCGACTCCAATACTGAGGCATCAGCTAGTGGAAATACGCCAGAAAATCCCACAGCTGTGCAAGGTAATCTGCAAACTCAAGCAGAAAATGATATAGCGAGTAGGAGAGACAGTACCCTTCAATATTATGAAGGCCCTGGATCAAACATTCACCAACCACTCTTCCTCCCTCATTTCCAGCAAAGTAGACTTTTTAATGGGGTGAATTATGGTTTTCCTGAAAGACAAACTGTTTTTACACCTTTCTCAGTCGATGGTTTTAACTACCCAGAGGAGGAAATAGCCAGGTTTCAAAATCAAGCGAATACTCAAGATAACAACAACAAAGATGAAACCACCCCCACTACACAAAGGTCTGTTCCTAAACAAGTAAAAGGAGTGAATTCAATACCTCCTCATAGAACCATCATGAATGCTCATGACTATATACCCCAAAGAGGGGGATACCAAAATTATCCAGATGGTTCGAAAAATGGAAGGAAACTATATGAGCAATCATCTGAAGTTTATGATGAAAGTAAGCTGCAATATCCAGAACAACAAACTCTTTCTAATGAAGAAGGTTTCCAGCAATATTATCCTACTAGGATTGGGAAGCTTCCTGCTAACATACAGGTGCACTATGACCAACAACAGCCTCCACCATATGTACAACAGGGCTACCAACATAACCAACAGCTTTCACCACATGTACAACAGGGCTACCAACATAACCAACAGCTTACACCAAATATGCAAGAGGGCTACCAACATATCCAACAGCTTCCATCTCATGTACTGCAGGGTTACCAACACAGTCAAGAAGAGGGACACAGCAACGCAGCCTTCTTCGATGGACAAAACTATTACAAGAGGTCCAATAATGATCAAAAGCCGATAACCAAAAATTGATTTAATTGTACTAAAAATAAATAGATTTAGTTTTTTTAATACCTAGTTTATTATTTTGTTTCATCCCAGTGTTCGAAAATTACACGTAATTATGTGGGTTTACCATACAGGTATAAAATGTATTATTATTATTTTTTCATTTAAAGTGTCATACTGATTGAAAACAAATTATTATTTTACATTTCAGTAGTCAGCAGTAACGTTAATTAATATGTGAATAAACTATAAAAATCTTGAAATTATCCTATACAAATATTATATCAAAAATATATCACAATAATTTTAGGTTGCATGGAATACCCAATATCATATTTTTAAACTATGGTTCATATGTAACAAGTATTTTGTAGGACAAATTTAATAGCATAAAAGTGGTAATCAGAAGAGCTGGTATATTTTCAACCACCTCTTTGTCAGATCTTCTTAGTAATATTAAATAATCTACCGTGTAATTATAATTTGAGTGTTTGGTTAAAACATTAGGTGACTGAGGGCTTTCACATTAAGAAGAATATTTCAGACATAGGTGATTGATTAAAACATCTATGGATTTAGATATTAATCATTTAAACATATTCAAATGATCTTAAAACAAAAGTTTCAAACTAATTTTGAAAAGAGTGGCTACACCAAAAATATTCATGCATTAAAATTTTCCAAATAATGATCGAAGATCTTAGTGTCATAAAATTGTGTTAAATGCAATATTTAAGTTTATACTTAAAAAAAGACATTGACAGCCTCCTTTACTTATACTCCGACTCCCCCTACCACATAGCCTCAAGATCTGCGTTTAGGAGGTATCAAGCAAAGATCTGGGTCACCCAGTAAAGTGTTAGCCAACACTTTACCAGGTGGACAATACTGATAAAAACTGGTCGGTAGCTTCAGGGTTCGAACTAGCATCATCGCTGACTCATTTTTGGAATCAGACAAACTACAAACTATCCCATTGACTATGTCAATATTTTTTTCTGTCAGCTCAAAATATATCAGTCAAAACTATTACAAGATATATTTGTGCACAATCCAATACATTTATATATTAGTAAAATTAAAATCAAGCAACAAATGTTAATTTTTTACAACCAAGTGTAATGAGACATTCTGTGGTGGAACAAAGGGCTACTCCATTACTGGAGGCCAAGATGCTGGATAATTTAATAACCCAAGACGCAGCTTTACTCTATATCCTCGCCGACACAACGCCATCCGCATTCTAATGTTCTCAATTCTCTGAATTCTCCTTATTTTCAACATTGCAGAAACTATTTCTTTCACCCTTAATATAAATATTTGCTAAATATTTGGTTTTTGTGGGGCTTAAATCAACCAAAATACGAGTTTAGGCCCTATTTATTGTGTCTATGGAATTTTTGAAACACTAAACAACGATTTCAATATTTTACAATAACAATTTTACACCAAATGTCATTAGTTTATTTTTAAAATCTCAATTCCTCTTACAATTATCTTTGTTCATAAAAAGAAATCTTCAATATAAAAAATACAAATAAAATTACCATAAAATGATACATAATTTTTTATCAGTTAAACGAACTAATTCAGTTATCAGTTGGTGCCATAAAGAATCAAAGCAAAACTATTATTTGTTCGTTATTATAAGAATGGAAGTATCATAGAAAAATAATAACTTGCTCATCTTCACATTATTATTTATCATTTATTTTTATTTACTGTAAATCTGAAAAAAGAGTATATGGGGAAATTGGGCAGAGGTACAATTTATAATTAGGATGAATTTAATTTGAATCTTTTCTTTGATAAAACTGTTGAAGTTGAGTTGCATATTTTGTTTTAAATAATCTTTGCAATGTTTTCTATCACTCTGTAAAGCACTGTGGCTGACACAACATTCATTATGAGTTGGTATTTTCACAAGCAATCATGAATTAAAATGAAGAGGGAGAGTTGTCATTTAAACTTTGATGCTATACATTTATGTCTTTGATGTATTGACTTATGATATGGTCACATTAATTTGATTTCAATACATTAAATTTAATTTCAATTCATAATTTGTTTTCAATAAAATTGAAATTTAGTTAACTTCTCAGATTTTAAACTTAATGTAAAACGTAACTCAAACAAACAGTAGTTAAGGTAAATTAAGGTAAAAGTTATATACAGTCAAAAAGAGTAAGTTTAATTTTTAAAACTAAAAGTTTAAATGAGCCAAGTTATTCAGCTGTGTTTGCTTGAAGTGTTTAGATCTATAATCAAAAGGTCTAAAGATTATATAAGTATCCTTGAGAATATTCTTAGTTAATTTCTTAATCTTTATTCTCTGGGTTATCTTATATCAGCAGTAAGTAGTACTACTTAATCAGTAAAGTGAATAAAAACACAGTTGTTGCTACTACTTCAATTTTTAGAGTAGATACTTCATTTCATGTGACTAAAGAGGAGTTTTAACTACTTCCCATAGTAGTACCTCCATTTTTATGGATTAGGTGGTTGTAACTTTGTTTTGATGTTAACTTGGCTCATTTAAACAATATTTTATTTGATGATTATGCAAGTTACATTTTACGTTCAGTTTAAAATATGATAACTAAATTGAATTTCAATTTATTGAAAAAAATTAATGCATTGAAATCAAATTTAATGAGTGGGAATAAAATTAGTATGACTTTACTATGAGTAAATACATAAAAGAAATTTAGTGAATAGCGTAGTAAAAATTGAAGTAATAGTAACAACTGTGTTTTTATTCACTTTACTCATTGTGACCATGAACCTATATTTTTAGACAATTTGTGCTAAGTGAAAGCATGCAAACCATAATGTATAAGTCACATGTATGGACTTGGACATTTTTTGCTGTAAATAGGAGCAGATTATATTCCTAACCTAATTTTAAATTAATTTAAAGCGAAGAAAAACTGAGGATTTACACTCCCAGTTATCCTCATTTAGATATTATATCGAAAGAGATCTCATGCACAAGAAAATAATTATTTAGATTATTGTAAAAGAGGATATTTTTTTGACAAACAGAACATACATATATTTTTCACCAAAACCATTAAAATATTACTACGTACCAATGAGCTCTTTCAAGCACATTGATATGAACAAAATCTTCAAGAGTGAGGGACACACTTGACTTGGTTTTTAGTACAAAGTATCCATGATTTTATGTTAACTTAATTAAAACATATGTGTTTAACGTGTACATCTGATTTTTTTCTTATTACACAGGACATACTGAGCATTTCACTTATGAAAATTCAAAAACAGAGGTGACATCGATAGCCCTATCCTTCTACTCAGGGCTGTTTGCATACAATGGATGGTACGTGCAACCCATGTTTACTTACTGAAATTTTTTTTTACTTTATTTTAGGTCTACTATGATAACAAACATACCATACCTGCAGTATAGCCTTCTCTAAAAGGATTATTTTCACACAAACACTTATTGATTTTTTAAGTTTGATTATTCATACGCAATGAAAAATATTGAATTGAATATGAACCCAATATACAAGGTGTCAAAAAAGAACAATTTAGTTCGCTTATGAAACATTTACTAACAATAAGTAAGTAAATTAATTACCCTGAACTTAACACAAATACTTTTAAGTTTTGATTAGTATTATGTAGTTTAATGATTTTCTACATGCTTCCATTGCTGGCAAAAAGATGGTCAATACGGCTGCCCAATTCAGCCCACACCAATTGGTGCATTTCGTCAGTTATGTTAGCAAAGGCTTCACTTATTCTTTATCTTAATTCTGGGACATTTGAAACTTCTGTCCGCAGACAAAAAAATCACAGGGTGTAATGTCAGGGGACCGTGGGAGCCAGTGTATTGGGCGTTGTGTCCAATCCACCGAAAGGGGAAGGTGTTGTCAAGTGACTCTCAATTAGTATTGTAAGCTTTCAGTCACCATGAACTTGTCATACCAGAATTGAATGCTGTTCCTTGATGAAGGACTTTGACCATAGCGTGTTCTAAAAGTTAATTACACTGCAATATCAGACTTACTTTGAATGTACCACTCAACACATAGCGCTTTATCTCGTGCGTTCATAGCGTCTGATTATTGGCAAGGCTATGTTTTGAAATTTTAAACTTCATTCAACATCAATGAATCAGCTGATAGTTACAAATGGTATTGAATAAAACTTCATACGCTCAGCTATCATATGAGCATATTCAAAACGGGCTAGATATGCCTGGATGCATTATATAAGAATTTAAAATTGTTCAGTTTTTTGGGATACTGTGTATTATTTGTCTTACTTTGAATCAAGACTTGTTTATATTTTGTAGTCTAGTTTTAGTAGCCTAAAACTTGACTAATTTCAAACTTGGTAACCCAAAGTTCTATTGTTGTGTTTAACAAAAAGTAGATGAAGTTGTTGCATGATTACCAGAAAGTATGTGCCTACAGTATTGAATTATAAACTGGTTAAGTTTTATATTTCAAATTTATTTATGTCATTGTTATCTTTCAAATGTTTCAGGTGATTTTATGAATATTTTGTTTCAGGAACTATTTGAATTTCATTATTGAGGAACTTAAGGATCCTATTAAGTAAGTAGCATATAATCGGACTACTAACTATTAAAATATTGTATAGAGTTAAAATATAATCGAGTTGTTTTAATACTATTAGTAATTGTATATTTCATCTCTAAACATTTTAGTTTAGAAACAAATAAATTCTTTTTTATAACTTTTTTGTAAATACTTTTTTTTACTGGCCACTTTTTAGTGACTTATATGTGTGTGAATTGTCATTCTAAACTATCAGAGAAATATACCTACTCAGAATTTCATTTATAGTAAATGAAAGTGAGACAATATAGTTTTAAGATCTTTTACCTAGATGGATCATTGATCCAACAACATATAAGACAAGAAAGTGATACATTTTCTGATCTGGCGCAGCAGCTTTTTGCAGTTAGTATATTATTGCTCCACTATATCATTGTCCCATTACATTCTTTGGTTCATACTTTGAACATGCTGGGCGATTATAGTACCCACTTCACATAACCTGAAGTTCACTGGTTCGATCTTAATCACAATTTAAATCAATTAGTGTAGTGGTACGGGAAAGTGTGGGAACAGTGTTCTCACACTGGTTTTTCACAGTGAAAATGTTGAAATTTATTGATAAATACTGATTTAGTATGAAATTATTGTTCCATATAGCCTATTATAAAACAATACTCAAGAAACTTTTGTAAACTCGTCTGACTCTTAAATGATGATATGAATTTTCATTATTGTAAACATATCTATATATAACCTCGCACAGGAGAGGAGACTGTGATTCGGAAGTTTACTGAGCTAACTTTGGTGGGCAATCAATTGTTTAATTGGCGCTACCCCATTACATGTTTACAAATTTCTTTATAATTTGACAAAAATATTTATTTAGCTTTCCCATACTGAACATTTTACCACTACTCAACTGTTTAAATCTGTATGGTACTTAATTACTGAGTAAAAATATTTACACAATTTAATAGTGATTTGATACTGGAACCACTTGCCTTTATTCATTGGCGCGTCAAAATAATTTTTACTATTATACTTGGAAACTATCTATAGACTTTTATGTATATAGTTCACAGAATTTGATCAAATTATTATTTAAATAATTGAAATCAGGCTTTCTATATAAATGTTTAAAGTTCAACTTTTAAAAGCAGAACTGTTCTAGACATGAAGTTTCTAGATAATAAATTGATGCATGTGTTCAAACAAATGAATTTCCCAAGGGGAAAACCTCTTTTTCGCTATCATAGATCGATGTTGTAAGATGTGTTAGCAAAAATGTCATTCTAAGAAAAATATTACAGTGTAGTATAATAGGAAAATATAGTTGATTCATTTATCATACATCTAATTTTTGGGGCTATTGATTTATTATTATTGGAAAAAATTCAATAGCAGATCTTTTTCAGTTATAAAGCTGTATACCTCAGCAAACCTATAACACTTTTCGCACTCACCCTTCATTTGGTCATTGGGTCAGGTGGCTCAAAAATTAAAATAATTATGATTTGAATTATCGTCGTCTCGCAGTTTTTATAATACTTACTCACATTTTGTTGCTTACTCACAAGTTTTCAATGCTCTCACCATTGTAATTTTTATTTGCCATCTGTCAAGTTTTGCTGCAACCTTCTGCAGCAAGGACTGGGACCATAGCGTGTCCTGTAATCCAGCAACTTGGAGGTCAGAAATTGTGGATAGTTGTGAGTGATGGCCGGTGGGTGTAATGTTCTCTAGTGTACATTATACTAAATAACCCGCAAAGACCATCCTCATTATTAGACCACTTCGTAATTCATTCTGACAAAATCATGGTTCGGACTCCACGATATACCGTAGGGCTATTAATTGACAGTTCTATCTGAGGAACGTGTCAGTCTTAGTAACAATACTACAAGATCGCACCACAATCATCCTACACTCCTTTCTTATTCACACTTGGCTTAAAATACCTACCTGGTTAGGTTGCTATTTCAATTAAAAGTATAAAGTAACCTTTATACATGTTTTCATAGTTTTTAGTTAGCTTGTATTTTCTTGTCCATATATTTTATATAGTCTTTTTGTTGTATTGTAGTTAGTTGGGAATTTTACTGATATGTCTGTTAAAATTTGCAGCTTTTGATTTTAACCATTATTGGGATAAATAAATTAATAAGCTCTTCTCTGTCACAAGGAACCTACCGCGGGCCATTGCCATCTCTTGCACCCTGGTTACTGTGGTGTACGTAGCTACCAACGTCGCATTCTACACAACCTTGAGTCCTGAGGAAGTCCTGGGCTCCGAGGCTGTGGCTGTTGTGAGTGGTTGAGTTTTATTTGCAACAGTTAAAGGAATTCCGTCTACCTCATAATGTACTTTATTTTATATACTGCTTTTAAGCCCAAATGGTGACTTTGAAAGAAGTGTTCGCTTTTCTAGAGGAATCATAATTTAAGATTGTCTCATAGTATACTCTCTTCTCTGTTGTTGAGAGACGCAATTGTTGCCTTTAAAGTACTGATTATTGTGTTATGCCTCGTTTTCAATTTATCCTGTTGATCCAATATTGCTTTAAAAAACTTGATCAATGTTTTGGTGTATTTATAGAACACTGCAGGCGTGTAACCAAATAACAAATTTTAGGTTGAAAATTAAATCAGAGGGGGTGTACAATTTGACCACCCACTAGAAATAACTGATTTTAGTTGTCCAAGATTGTGTTGCCTCATGAATTTTGCATAGTTATAGTCAGAGGAAATTATGGCACAACCAATTTTGGGAATATTCTTTCCAATATTTGTGTGTTGAGTTAAAAACCTTAAAAAAGGTTTAAGAGACTTATTAACCCCTTGTACATTCCTTATGAGGCAGTCATAAAATATGTAGACCACTGATGAATTAATTCCTTTATTTTATTTTCCCTACCTACTTAAACAACAGCATCATTAAAGTTATTTTATAATCTTAATAACATCAACGTAACAAATTGGTCAAGTTTCATACAACAAGTAAATTAATGATTTCAGTCATTCGCCAATAGAGTTTTTGGCTTCATGGCATGGACGATTCCTGTGTTCGTAGCTATGTCAACATTCGGAGCAGTAAATGGAGTTCTTTTGACTTCATCCAGGTTTGTTAAGTTTTATTCTTTCTTTTCTTTAGTATATTTTCTTGAAATTTTACTTATTGTGGTTAAAAAAGTCAAATTTCTAAAATATATACTTCCCATCATTTAATTTTTATTAAACTATATATTGTTTTACCATTGTTTGCCAAAATATAGTAAGATATTAAAGTTTGATACAGTATTTCAATATTTTATAGTATACCGTATATAAATTATTCAAACAATTTATCATAGTGTATTAATTTATTATTTATTAACATTTAGGTATTTGATCTTTATGAAAAGATTGACGATCTTACTAAAATTAATAAATCTTTTAATAATACAGTAATTAAAATAAGAAATGTTTTGTTTTTTACACTTATTAGTTTTCAATAGACAAGTTTTTGTAAAAAGTTTGGATATTTATTTTTCAGTATTATTGTCATTTTTTAGATTTTAACATTACTCCTCTGGGCAAATCCAGATATTGGACGTCATATGACGTTCGCCCTATTTAAAGGGATACAGTGTCATAGGATGTGAAATTTCTAATGAAAAGATTATGACTGCTTGGGATAGACTCTTCTCATCTTCAGTGTACTGGGTGGGATAATGACTTGAAGCATGTTAGGGTTTTTTTGGTCCAAGCCCAGTTTTGGATTGGTTTGGATTTTGTTTACTTTTTCAAGTATTAGGTAGATTATCCATGCCCCACCTTTTCCATTTTTGAATCCCTCCATTCGGGATCAATGGGTAACAAATGAAGTTTACCCAGTAAACAAATGAAATAGCATGAGCTGAGCTTGTTTATTTCTGCTGTTATGTACAGACTGTTCTACGCTGGAGCCTGTGAGGGACAGATGCCAGAGATCCTCACCATGATTCAAATCTCTCGTCTCACTCCCACTCCAGCTGTTCTTGTTATGGTTTGTAAAATAATTTCTCCCATTTTTTCTAAATTTCAAATTTCAGCACACTTTATACCAGAATATTTTTGTGTAAAGATGTGGATTTTATTTGAAAGTGAATGTTGTTGACCGATGAGAACTTAAGAGATTCTTAATCTAAATGTGAAGATGGTGTAAAATTTAAACTATATGGTTTTAACTGGGAAATTAATTACCCCTTCCCAGACGATGCCCTAAATGGGCGTAAACCTAACAAGATAAATTATTTTTTAATTTTTGTTTCGTATTTTGTTATTTATAACACTTAGTTATTTGTAAATAGTTTAAATCAACTGTATTTATGTCATAAATAATTTTTATAGAAAAAAATACCAAAAATAATAATCTACAAGAATAATATAATGTTAATCATTAGTTCGAGTTCCTATTAAACGAAAATGGTCCATACGTATATACATACAATTACATACATACATATTTTTTACGATACGCGGATATATCCGCTGACCGTCCGCTAGGCCCAAAAATTTAGCACATATTTCTGCCTACTGTCTGGGAAGGGTTAATGTTCAGTAAAATAACTTTTACTCTTCAATGTTTAATTCAAAAAAGGAGACGACACAAAATTAAAAAATATACTATGACATTTTCCTTACTGCCCATAAATGGAGGCCTATATGAAATTTAGATTTATTGAATGTTGAATTGTTGCAGGCAGTGCTTTCAATGATGTACCTGACCGTATCTGATATCTTCGCTCTCATCAATTATGTCGGCTTTGCAACATGGGTAAGATGAGTAACAAGCTATGAATTTTAAGATGAATCTTGAATAGAATTTCTCCAGCAAAGGGAGTTGTAAACGTTTTACAAGAACCATTTTCTAGTAAAGCTCTCTGCCTTGGAGTTTAAGTGGAGAGTCACATATTTAAAGGTGTGGACAAGATGCATGGGTGGAGTTAAAGGGGGCGATGCCCCCCCAGACCTCTTAGAAGCTTTTACTTAACTTTTATTACCAATCTTAACAGTTATATTATAATTTTTTATTTGACACATATAATTTGATGATTTTTTTTACTGTGGTAAATCTTTCTTTTTCTCAATTTTTAGGCTGTACTGTGACAAAAACTAGCGATTAGATTAGATTATTGAAATCATACTACAAGGTAGGTATTTTAAGCCAAGTATGAATGACGATTTAGTGTAAGATGATTGTGGCGCGAAATGGAAATTAATTCTGTGTCCCCCCCAACATGCAACACTCTAACTCCGCCCATAACAAGATGTAAATATCTAGCTTTATTGACTAACATATTATTTTTATTATTCAACATGAAAAAAGATTACTACTCAAAGTTTTTAGACAACACCTAGCAACACTGACTAGAATCATAACTCAACATAAAACATAACTGCCTTAGCTTTTCTTGAACCCGTCTATAGAGATTTCATTTTATTGGAGTCTTTGATAACAACATACTGATGCATGTATTTTTACTTGATATAAAGGTGTAATAGTGTATTATTCTTTTATCAAAACTAATCTTTATTTAATCTTTCAGCTGAGCATCGGTGTTTCTGTGCTCTGCCTCCCCGTGCTTCGGTGGACCCAGCCCAACCTAGCTCGACCAATCAAAGTGAACCTTTTCTGGCCTATCCTGTACATCGTGTGCAGCCTGTTTGTGACCATCGTGCCTATGATAGCCAGCCCTGTGGAAACTGGTAAGAACCCAAGAGGTTAAGATATACTGTATCAGGATGGTAAATGTGCCAGGAAGTTAAAATATACCTGTAGGTTAAGATGTACCTTGGGGGGGGTTAAAATGTATCAGGAAGATAACACATATTAGGGGTCAAGAAGTATCGAGTATCTAGAGAATCAGATGTTTAATGGAGATAGCACTCAGTAAATAATTGTCGGTTTTTATTAGTATTCCATCTTTGATCAGCACCAACGAAGAGATAAGGCTTAATTAAAGTGAATTGGATAAATTTTATAAACCTTTTCACACAAAAAATTAATAAAAATCCTGCCCTGAAAATATTACGAAAATACCCCCGTCGCAGCAGACCTGCGTACTCAGCGAATTTCCAAATCAATAATAATATATGACAAGTTTTTAAAAAATCTGTCCATAAAAATGAGAATTATTTGCCTATTCTCCATAAGATTAACATGGGAAAGAGTGTGCAGGTTTGCTGCTGTAAGGAACACTGAAATTAGACGTTTCTACCATAAATAATTTTTATCTTAACATTTATACCAACTTTCATCAACATCTGTCCATAAATAAAGGAGTTTGCCTATTCCCTATATGATTAATATGGGAAAAGAGTATGCAGGTTTGCTGCCATGATAAACACATAAACTATGATTTTTAAGCATAAAAGGATAGATCTCAACCACATGAAGCTAAATATCAAGTTTCATCCAAAAATATTAGATAATAAGTGAAAAATTAATTTTTCCTAATCCTCCATAAGATTAACATTGGAGCCTCAAAATACAACGTACTGTGTTTAGATTTTTTATATCTCGGTAACCGTTGAAGATAGAGAAAAACTTTAAGGAACTTAATCGTGTAGTTTTTTAAGCTGATTCCAATGGTGAAATATAAAATTAGAAATTTTTAAAAATTACTTGTGAAAAACGCAAAAAACCCCATTTTGGGGTACAAAACCCCCCCAAACTACCCGTTCCCATTGACCGATATGTCTGGTTTACGAACTCGTCCGAGCATTTGTAGGAATACACGTCTCTACCAAATTTGGTCTCGATCGGACCATTTTTACGAGAGTTATGGTGTTCACAGACACATATATATAAAATTTAAATATATATAAATAATAATATAATATATATATATAAATTTTAACGACTATTGTTTTTGGTCTCTGGGCACCTAAAGAAGAAAAAATAACATGGTCTCGGGCTTAACTCTTGCCATGAGACCTACGGTAATAGCTTCTTCCCGATGGGAAATTCGCTAAAATAACAAGAAAAATTTATAGACTTATGTTTTGGTTGCTTTCGTGTTCAGGAATGGATTATGATCATGTCACTGTCATTATGATCATCTATCGATTGTTATCTCTTGTTACATATTAGTGTCAATAAAGTTGAGCGTTTTACAATAAAAGCTATATTCAATGCTATAATCCAACAAACACCCATATAAACTATACATTTATGAATCAATTTGTAGTGAAAATATATAAAATCAGTATTTAAAGACAAATGTATAGCTAGATTTCTTTGAAATATGTCTTTACTTTTGTTAACTGATGTAAACAAACATGTTTTTCACGATTGTTTTGTTGGGTTAAGCATTAAATCATTAACTTTAATAACTGCAGGGCTAGACTGATAATAGTTAACTGGATAGGTGTCTGAGCGGTTATAGTGCCTGCCTTCAAAACTGAAGGTCGCCGGATTGAATCCCACAAGGGTTGAATCTGGACCCAGTTGCCATTTCGTCATTGGGGTATTAATTAACGATGCTTCCTAACAACAGGTCGACATTAGGTAGTAACAAGACTGGGATTTGGACTGTTCCACAACAAAATGTTGAAAAATACCGAGAGGCGTAGAAAGACACAACACAAAACAAAACAAATAGTGTGTTGGTTCCCTTATAACACCAACTTGAAATAGACAAACCGGATCTGTTGGTGTCCCAAATAAACATAAAATATAAAAAAAGTTTGAGACATGATAATATGACCCCTGAAACTTTTAATAAAAAATTTCATGCCAAAAAATATTATCTTATCAAAAGTATATTTATTGTTTCATTTTGTAGATTAATGGGTCAAAGAAAAAACTCAACTGATCAACATTTTGTGAAATAACTAATCCAGAGTTGAGATAAATAATTAGTTTGTATCTAATCACTTCTTATCCGTGAGTATTATTAAATATAATAGGTTTTCCGCACCAAATATACCTATTTAATTTTTTAGTCAATATTTTACACTTATTGTTATCATAAAGGACTCATAGTCAGAACATTTTAGCGTGTGTTGTGGGGAGTGGCAAGCTCATTTTTAGGATTTTGCAGACTATTTTTTTTTAAATCATATAAAATTCAATTTTAATGCAAACATATACACATTCATATCCATTTCGTTCAAACTAAACAGGACAAAATGTAGATGCTAAAATAAAAAAAATCTAAGAGGTATTTTTTTATAATTATGAAAAAACTGAAAAATGTTAAAAATTCACCACTTTGCAAAAATTAACTCAGCTGTGATCTTTTGATGTTGCTTGATTTCGTAACCAAACATTTCCGTCGTGATTCAGTCCCTGTTTTACTGTCGATAAAATCTATATACTAATGCAACAATACATATTGTCATAGTAAAATTAATCTCCAGAATTCCATCTTTCAAATGATGTAAGAATTATCCCCATCCATCAGAATTTAGAATGCTTAAAAAAAGAAAAAATGTTACATCGATCTACATTTTATGTCGCCTGCCACCTCCCACAACAACCTGCAATCAATATTTTATGTCGGTCTGCCACTCGGAGGGTTAATGATAATACCAGAGAATAGAATTAGTAGAAAAATAATACTGAGAAGTTATGGAATGGCAGGAACAAAATTAGATGAAACAAATAAATCAAGGAGGACATGAGGACGCCTACATATCAAAATAAATGATTTCAAAGAAAAGAGAGATGCTTTAAAAACATTTCATGACAAAAAATACCAAATTAGCCTTGAAAATAAACAGAGATTGGGCCGGGTGGTTTCAGGCAGAGAGAATAAAGCAATCAGAACAAATAAAAAAGTACTCAGCTAATAAAAAAGAATACTTAGTCATTAAAGTGACTAAAGTGTCCAATGTTGACCATAAAAGCATGTTTTTTTTAATTTATTTGTTTTAAGGAGATAAAACTAAGTCATGTATAGGTTTTTATTAAGTTTTTAGACCATAAAAATTACGAATCTTGTTTTCCAGGTATTGGTTGTTTGATGATCTTCTCAAGCGTGCCTGTCTATTTGATCTTCATTAAATGGAAGAATAAACCATTATTCTTCCAAAAATTTGTTGGTAAGTTCAATTTGAGTTACGATTCTGCTGGGGAAAAATAATTTTTAAAGACAATTAAGAAATACAAAATATCAAATTTGAAAGAATAAAAGTTTGAACCCAATGTGACCCCAATCTGAACCCAATATTTTCAATTTTTATCACTTAAGAGTCCCTTGTGTATGCAGTTTGGAACCTCTAGTACTGCAAATCTAATTAAATTTAATAAATTAAATTGATCATATTTAAAGATATTAATCAGTGTTTTATTAATATAGTGAAATTATTTATTTTAATATTTTTTGTTGATACAGAAAGTTTATCTTAGTTATTACAGAAAATAAAACTTCTTTAAAATGTGTTTGTACACATGTAATAAAGAGCAAAATATTAAAGAAATTAGTTTTAACAGTTTATTTTTTTATATCTTCGCCATCCCGTATAACTTTGAAATAATAATCTTATAATGCATCAATTATTTAAACCATAAGCTAATATGATAGTTTTTAAAGCACTCCATAGCTAATATTGTATCTACCATAATCAGTTTTATATTTCATAAAAAATATTTATTTAAATTTTTTCCAGCATTATTTTATTTTGTTCATCATTTTTTAATTTTCATGTTTTCTTATTTCCGCAGCATCCACAACTCACTTATTACAAAAGCTGTGTGTGGTTGTAAGGCCACAGAAGAAACAGGTGACAATTTTATTCATTTTCTCATTTTCCATCTTCTTCTTATTCTCACACTGCACTGTTTCATTTAACTCACTTCCCTTCCTCTTTCTTACTAACACTGTATTTATTTAGACATACTAAAAATAACTAGGATGGCTGCTCATGGATTGGTATTTAGGCTATTCGTATTGGTGTAGATAAATATCTAAAATAGTCAAGTAGTATTAGTTATAATACTTTTGTTAGAAAATATTAATCAATTAATAAATTTATTAATTTATTTTTAATAAGGAATTATTTTCAAATGATACGGAACATTGAAGGAACAGGTACCTGAATTTATTAGTTAAATAATTTTTTATTGTTGATTTTTGCTCCTTTTAACTTATCATACTAAAGAATGATCTACAGGACATTTAATACAATTCCACTTCTGCTGTAAGGACATTTTATGATTATTAAACTGATTTTAATTCAAACAAAATAAAAAATCTTAAACTTCAATTAATCACAGTCTTTAATTTTACTTTTTACAAAGTTTTTTGTAGAAAAATTATATTTTTAACTAAATGTTCAAATTTATGTATTTGATCTTTAACCAATAAACCTGATTAAATGTTTTTAAGAAAAAATTTACCCTCTCCTGGTTAAAAATATATTAAAGAACAGCATAAAAATATTTAGAACAAAATTATACGTTCATATAATTGCCTTTAAGAATTAAGTAATTTTTGTATCACTGCATCTTATATTTATTATTTCCTTACTGCACTTTTAGTTTGGTTGATACAGTGTAATGTATGAATATTATTTGTATAGATATGTTTTCTATGTTTATTGCTTATTTTCTATTTGATAATTTTATAGTTATCGTTTTAACTTTTTAAGGCAGGAGATTTTGATATGTTATTTCATAGGTTTGTGACTTATTCATTTATTTTTACATATATATTATATTTTTTATTATTTCTCTTTTAATTTCACAGTTTTCCTAGAGCTTTCATAAGCTTTCCTAGAAAACCTCTACCAGAGAGGAACGGATTATAAAGTTCTTTACTATCCGTTCATCTCTGCCTCTACATATCAAATTTGGATTGATAAAAATTATAATAAATCAACGAACTCATAACTCTTGTAATACAGTATATGAAGCCTGTTTGCTGTGAAATAAAGATACCATGTGTCTTACGATCTATCTCATCAGTTAACATTTATTGAGTCAGTTTTCCGTTGTACACATAGTATAACAATTTTTAATGAGGGTGGCAGCCCCTTTAACCTATTTTTGCCTGCCCATGGAAACATCAGATCCATGTATGGGACTCAAGCAAATATATGGTGAGTCTGATGGAGGACAATAGTTAGAAAAACTGATTGGTAACCTTGGGATCAGAGACATTACTGTCTCAGGTTCGGAATCTGTCTCTATCAACTACTCCAGAGTCCCGGTAATCCGGTGGGACCGAACCCTGTTCGGATTACCAAGTTGTTTAGATTATCCAGAAATGCAGTGTAAAGTTGCAATAAAATTACTAATATCTATTGTTTTAGACCCAAACTGTGTATTTAGACAAATTAACTTATGTTGTATCACAGTTCACATCTAAGTTTGCCAATGTTTTTCCTGAAATGCATCAAGTGTTTCTGCAGGGTCGCTCTATCCATTATGGACTTGTCATTAGAAATGTAAAGCATGACAAACAGACTGACACATAAAATGAACAATAATAAAACAGTGCTAGTGTAGGCCTACTTTTTCATGATTGGGGTTATTGCTTGCTGCTAGAGATAAACTTAAATGTTTGAAAAGTAATTCACCAAAAAGCGATGAAAAAGAGTTGGACCGAGAATTGAGTCTATTGTGATGTACTGTGAGTGTAGCCAGACATCGCCCTACCCTATCTCAAGCAACAGTGTACTGCTACATTCACATACTTGATGTTTATGAGACAATGGCACAACTTTGCATTGGCAAACATAACAACATTTCATTTTCACGTCAATAAAAGACGATAACTGAATTCTTATGTTCCAGAAAGTAAGTTATTGTGTTCAATTAACGTTGTGTATGTAGTAAAAAAGTCTTATATAATTCCAGTTACATTGCTTCATTTTTAATTTAAACTGAGAAATCTTTTTCCCCATCAGGTATTTCAGACTAGCCGGACGTTCGGATTACCAGGGCTTGGATTACCGGGACTCTGGTGTGCCATACTACGTCACCAACACATTAATGTTTCCAATTTTTACTTTCTCTCCCTATACAATAGTATAAGGAGAAAGTATTGTTTTCGTCAGCATTTTTGAATTTGAGTTTCTGGTGTATATAGCCATTATAGTGCCCCCTCAATAAAAAAGTGGTTTTAGAGTGATGTTTGCCTTTTGTCTGTGTATGGGGGTGTGCAGAAGCTTAGATATTAGAGCCCCCTGAATCGATAAAAGGGAGTTTTTAGTGATGTCTGTGATCATGTGTGTGGGGATGTAATGAAGCCAAGAACAAGACTATTGGTCCGATTTTCATCAAATTCGGCATGTAGGTAATAATCCATGGTATCTCGGGACTCTTTTATTTTATTAGTTTTTATTTTTAAGGGTATTTTACCCCCAAAAAACACTTAAAATGAAAATTTCTCAAAAATGGCTCCAACGATTTTGATGAAAATTATTTAATTTATAGTCCTTTATGTGGTAAACAAAATGACACCACCCACATTTAAAAAAACATCGGTGTTTTAGAGTTATGGGCTTTTAAGAGTAAAAAAATTATTATTTTTTAACTTTTTCCACAAAAACAATAAAGGTAAATTATAATTTGACGACCCCCATTGAATTCAGCGTAAAAAACTTAACAAATTAGTATTTTTAGTCATTAGTCTACAACTAACGGTTCCAAAAAAAGTTAAATTTAGTGTCTGTGGTAAACTCAGTAAATGTCTAAGAGCGCCCAATGTTATTCTTATGGAGAATATTTAAAAATCAATTTTTTTCTCACTTCCCAACCGTTTTACATGAAAATTGGTATGCAGCATAAGGTCTCATCACCCAACAACATTTAAAAAAACAACTCAAACGAGCTTGGTATTAGGGAGTAGTGGGAGGGTAGTTCCCTCCATGAAGTTCTAACAATCAATTTAATTGTGTTTCTCTTGTTATTTTCAGAAATTAGATGATTATGTTTGAAACAAAAAATTATTAAAATTTAAATTATAAAATGATATTGTGATAAACGTCAAAGAACAGGATGGTTTTATTAAAGATTGTCATTTAAATTGACTTAAGGGAGAAAGTATGTGTCCAGTCCATTGATACTGTTTATTAATTACATTATTGGTATAGTACTATATGTTACCAATAAAATATGTTTACTTGTAATTTTAATTAATGATACCATGAATATTCATGACACATGTGACACTTTTTTAAACTTTGGTAAAACAGTAAACTGGGTTTCCTGTGTGGTTATGTATGTGTAGGTTCAATATATTTGTGAATTTACACTTTATATACTGTGATATCTCAAATAACTTTTTTTATATTTCAGGAGGGCTAACCAGACTCCTCCAGAAGTCTTTGATGGTTGTCGGTAAGCAAGCGCCCGCCAAAGTGTGAATCGTCTTCCAGTAACACCCAGTTACTTTGTCTCCTCAACATAGAGAAAGTATTATTTTCGTACCATTAAAACTTGTAGTTTTGTAAAATTAAAATTCTTAAAACATTCGGTTATAAAGTAAAATTATTTGTACTTATTTTTCGATTGGCAGATATTATGATTGTATTATTTTAACTCAATTTTCTACAACCACCCTAGTCGGTTTTTCATACACATTTTTTTTTAAATATTACATTATCTAGTTCCTTCTTTGTATTTATTTGATCAAAGTGTCTTAAGGTAATAATTTGTAATGATATTTCGAGGGTGACAATAACTAGTGTTATAGGCAGAATGTTTAGGGTAGGTGTTTTTCTTAGGTGGTTGTGTTTTTTCATTCCTGGAAACATTCCAATATCAACATGAAGATTACATATTTCTTACTGTTTGATTGGTAGGGATCATCCGACTGTTTGTGTTTATATGTTTGTTGTTATATTTGTTAATATGTATATTAGCAATGTACTATATTCTGAAGCAATGGCATATCTTGAAAATTTATTGTATTTACTTCTTACATTGTAATTTTAGAATCTTTTTATTTCATATTTTATTTTTTTATCAAAATCGTATTAGGGTATAATCATATTTTTATTTAATTCAATTTTTAAGTTACCATTGAGATATTAAAATTAATTTAAGTTTGAATTTAAATGATAAATAAAATTAGGCTCCTGCATTGAAATTGGCAAAGTGTAAATTAATTTTATAATTTAATTTTTCAATAATATTTTAGAGATTTGTTGGTATAAGCTTTAACTATTCATTATTAATATTAATTACAATTATAATAATATAATAAAGTATAGTTAAAGGTATTAACCATATTATCCTGAATAAAGAACAATGACAATATTTACAGGGAACAATAAAATAATAAGACCTTCACTTGTAACACTAACAACATTTAAAACTGCTATTTTAGAAACATACTCAATAAATAAACTCATCATTGTAAGTAAATCAAGGTATTTCTCACTGGTTCACTCATTGTAAGACACTTAAATTTTACAAAAATTATAATTTTAAATTTCTTAAGGTAATGTAAAATTCTAACTTTTTTATGTTAAAATTTTTGTTAAAAATGTATTAGAAAAAAATTATTTACAATTTTATTTTAGTTTTTGTTAGACCCTACTTAAGATCTATGATGTGTGTAATGTCTTTTTGCAATATTTTTGGGTGCCATAAAATTAAATGTTTGAAAATTCCACCTTTAATATAAGAGTAGAGACGATAAAGCCACAATCACATAACTAGATTTTCTTAAATCTAGCTAAATATTTTATGTCTAGTGATATCAAATGTTCAACCCCTTTGTGGTGTGCCTTTCATATTTTAGGTATTTAGTTGGCAAAAACCATAAAACTATTACTGCATAATTTATTCAGCGAAACTATCTAAATAAGATTAAATCTATATCCAAAGGTGATAAATTCATTAAGCTTTTTACATATATTTGTTCCAGAATCGTATGTGATTTCAAATGAATGAATTATTTATGATGAAAAATTGTTCCAACAGTGTTACAGTAAGAAACCCTATAATCTCAGGTTTGATTCTTTCAGAGGAAAAAATGTTATGTTCATATTTTACATTTTGTTTTATGCAATTTTATTTTCATACAGTAGTTTTAAAGTGAGTACTGTAGTATAAATGAGTAACAAAAACGTGTTAAATTGATATGTATACTGTGTCATATAGCAACCAAATAAAACATTCTATAAAAACAATTTTAAATTTTAAATATTCACACGTTTGTATCTAATTTGTGTCACAGTACTGTGAGGATTGTAAAATATTTAATTAGCAATGCACTTTTCTAATATATAAAGTTTTATAATAATCATAAAAGGATGTTTTGGTAGAATACGTTGTTTTGCAATAATGTGAAAATTATTTGTACCAGTAACCCTAATAAAATTGGATAAAATAATTCATTAAGAATTTTTGATCCTGTGAAAGAAAACCTGAACCTTAGGAAAGAAGACTGTTTCACTTCAATGCGTTCGAAAATGTTTTGGCGTTCAGTTAAAATACTTTTGTCAAAAATGATTGGGCTTAAAATCTCTGTTAAGTAATGAAACTTATGATACAAGGTAAAATTACAAAACAGAATTAGCAAATCAAATTTGAGCTTCTGTCCATCTCAAATCACTTTGTAGAACCATAATTAAACTTGATGTTTCTGAAAAAGTTAATAGGCCACCTGATGTAACTTCACAAATTGTTTATTTAATTTAGGAATGAAATTGGGTATATTATTTTTAAATAAAAGAAGATTTAACATCAATAGCATCAACCATGTTTATATTTGTATTCGTTAAACATATATTACACCCATCATTCATACCTGCAGTCTTTTTAAACACAATATCTAAACAATATTTTCAGAACTGGAAATAATTTTTACCAATATTCTAAATGAGTGGTTTTGAACAAATGCATATGGAGGGTAAAAGACGCCATCCTATGAGCTAATTGTGGTGGTGGATTATTGAAGGTTGATCATGAACATTATGATGTACACCCAGGAACCTATTATTTTCTTATGTATTTCTGTGTAAAACAATAAGTCAAATTCCCAGTATGCTTATGACTTTAACAAGTCATTTTATTTAAAATAGCAACACTATTCTTTTAGCTGGTATAAAACATATCTATGAAAATTTTGTTGATTTTACAATAATGCAAAAGTATCATTAAACTTAATTTGTTTTAATTATTCAAAATGTTAAAGTTTAAAACTTCTTAAATATGTTTCTTGATTTAAATTAAATTTTGTTATTTGTTTCTTGATTTTTGATTTTTTTCTCTTGATGTAGAGTTTTTACTATTTACCGACTCTTTATGAGTGTAGTTAGTATGATTTATTTTCTGAAATAAAAAATTTGTATATTGTAAGTATGAGGTGTGTGTAAGTATTGTTTTGAAACAGAACTTAAACTATGATACAAGTACTTCCAAACATATTTCATGTAAAATCAAGAACTGTACTTTGATACCAAAGATCGACCAGGATTTTGGTTGATCTTTGTTCTTACTAACAGGTTTTTATCAAAATGTTTATCTTTCCGCAGAGAGGATAAAATTATTTTTATAAATATACTGGAACCTATTAGTCTGGTTTCAAAACAGTACTTAATAAGCACGGAAAAACATACCTTGTAATTTCATTCCAATGCAAAAAGAGAACTGCCAATTTCTATTTTAATCTAGAATATATTTTTACTAGAATATGTTTGTAAAAATTAAAAGTACAGTATCATAGCTAATGTTGAAGTAGCAAATTCAATACAGTAGTCTGAATAGATGAATCTGATATTTTATATAAAACTGCTAAAAATATATTTTCATGAAAATCACTTAAAAGAATTTTGAATTTGGCAGTTGCCTTAGAAGTATTTTAATTATTTTTCATTATTTATTTTGTAAACTAAATATACGAGGATTATACTTCCTATATTTAGCTTACTTTTAATTTCTTTACCGTAGCTTTTACCAATCTAAGTTTTTAGATAATAATTCTTATTTTCATGATTTATAAGTCTATGTAAGTTTAAAATTAAGTGGTTAAAAGTTTGACAATGTTGAAAATATCAATATTATGTGTAAGCTAGGTCCCAATGTCCTTGACCCATGTCTGCTACAAGGCTACAGCATTCATCAATGTCAATGTTATACAGTAGTAAGTAGAGATAAAGCTTATTTTTGTTATCGTTACATTTTTACTATAATAAGTACCTAATCATAATTATTCAAATTTAGAATTTAGGTAGCTATCAGTTTAAGTTAATAGTAAGCACAAGAATGGTGCGATTGTAAATAGTTTTCCTCTTGTAAGGTGTAAAATACTTATTAAAAGTAAGAAACTCAAGCAATTGGTTATAGTTTTGTATTTTAGATCTTAAGTCCTTTTGATTTATATTTTATAAATATATTTTTGTAACATATCATATTACTTATTGTAGCACAGTTTTTAGTATTTAGAGGGGTTATTTTGTGTTTGGCAACTTATTGAAGAGTCGAAGATCTCATGCTATTCACAAGACTTATTTTTATACCTACTCTTTGATTGCTTAATTTTAAATACATTGGTATTTCTTCATTTCACTATTTTGCTCATCTCTGTACTCTGTATTTTGAGAAAGGCATGTATTTTTTATTGAGTGGCGTTCTTGAATAATTTAAGTTATTTGCGCTTAAATTGCTTTAATTTTCTTGTTCGTTGAAGTTAAAAAAACTGAATGTTAAAGTTATAACTGTATGTGCAAGCAGTTCATGCCAACTGCATGTAAATAAAAATTACTATTACTGGAAAACAAGTTATTATTCAATCCCTAACAAATCGTGGCTAGATATAATTAGAGTTTTTTCTGTACATTGCTAAGAGTTACGATATTTTTGGTTATTTAACATTTTACATCCACAAAAAGCCTAAATAGGTCATAAGGTCTTTGTCTTTGTATTCTTTGTCAAAACAAGGTAGGCTATCCAAAATTATGAAACTTATTAGACAATAGACAATTTCCTTTAATTGTGATTTCATCAAGAAATACAATGGTGTCACAAAAAATCCAGAATGTTTAACATTTAGATTGTTGAATAGTTAACATTTTCTTTGTGTTGAAAGTTCATAATTAGTAAAAAAAATCCTTAAGGGAGTACACCAGTCGGTCCACAAGCCAGAACTGCTGTGTGAGTTGGTTTCCTGTTGCGTTCATGAGGTTGTTTGGAAGACAGTATTTTTGCGGCCAATATACGAGGGTTTTCTGCTGTATTGTGTAGTGTGGTGGATCGGTAGGCTGTAGTAAGCTGCTCTTCTGGTGTGATAGGAGTGAAAATTCTCATTTCTGGGAAAGTTCAGTTTTTTGTGTACAAGACAACTTCATGGATGTAGAAGCTCCACGTTCTGTCACTGTTAGAAGCTTAAGGGATTTAAATACTTCCCTGTAGATGATTAAGGGCCCAAGGCCGGAGAGTACCCTGACGGCATTTTTCTGGAGCACCAGGACCTTGTTGAGGTTTGCCTCTGATGTTCCTTCCCAAGATAGCCATACCTTAAGTGTGATTCTATTACAGCCTAGTATACTGTCTTAGCCGTTTCTAGACCTCCTATCCATTTCATCCTTTTTATTACGTAGACCCCAGATGCAAGTTTCTTATTCAGGTTGGGTATGTAGTCCTCCAGGAGAGGTCTCCATCAATTGTCATGCCCAACAGTTTTGAGTTTTTTTTTAACAGTTATTTCAGGGATTTCTTGGATTTGTTGATGTTTTCGGCTAAAATTTAACTGGCTTGTTTTTTATTCATTGATGGCCAGGTCATTTTGGAGACAGTATTGTAGAGCTTTGTCTGTTAAGGATAAGATGTTGGAGTGTAATTCTTCGGGTAAGTCATGCATAAATAGAAGAGGTGTGTCATCGGCGTACATTATTGTTTCAAAATAATTGTCATTCCTAATCTGAAAAGGATGAACGAAAATGGGCCCATGACTGAGTCCTTGGGGTGCTCCTCTGTCTATCGAAAGTTGTGTGAACTTATGTACAGATTATTTTCCATTTGTGTTTTGCTGGGTTTCGATATACAATTTGTGTACGTCTTTTTAAGTAGCTTACCACAACCAAACAGAATATATTTGATTATTTCTTAACCATTACACTTTTATTTACTTTAAACCGACCTACATCCCATTGAAATAAAGTAATAAGCTCTCAAAAACCAAATTTAGAGCAATATTAGCCAGATTGTTTCAAATTTGTACTGAATACTGTACGGTATATGATCCATTAAAGTGATTTGACAGAAATAAATAACCACCTGTCAAATTAAAATTATATTGTTTACATCGTCATCGATTTGAAATAAAATTAAAAATTATTCCATGTAAAATTGTTATGTCAGCCAGTGGCAGCAACTGCGAGCCCGCGACCGAAGGGGCCCGCGAGTTTTGACTAAGTTTTTTTAAATTTTGTCGAGGCCTGGGCCCTTGAGGAACACGTGACAGACCCTACTACGTGGGCCCTTCCCAGGAATATTACGATACCGTAGGTCTATTTACTTAATGACTAGAAAACTGGGATGGTGGCGACATCCTGTAATCCAGCTACTTGGAGGTCACGAATTGTGGATAGTTGTGAGTGATGGTCGGTGGGTGTAGTGTTCTCTTGTGTGGATTAATGTCTGCACTATTGAATACTGCGTTAATCCGCAAAGACCATCCACATAATTAGACCAATTCGTAATTCAGAGGCCGTGGTTCGGATTCCACGTTAAACTGTAGGTCCCTTAGTTGCCATCGGCTGTTGGGCAATAGCCCAACTGCCCTGACAGGACTGTTAATTAATATTAACAGCCCTGTGTAAGGAACATGTCAGCTTTAGTCAGTAACAAGACTACAAGATCACGGAAATGTAAATTCAATGATATAACTTTAATGTAGAGTATGCTCAGGGACCTTAAAAAACCTTCTAAAATGGTCAAAAAATCTGCTGTGGCTACAAGCGATTTACGAGTACATGAAATCAGGTCAGGGCTCCTTGGGAAGCCACAAGGTTTTATTCCAAGTAAAAAATTATTTTGACACACAAGGATAATGCGTCAGTGATCAATGAAACAATTGATGACGTTGCGCAGCGTCGAGTGACGATATATGGGCCAGCGATCACGTTTATTTCCAAGGAGTACAATACGTAATTGTATCGGCAATGTTTACCGTGAGTGACGTTAGCGATTCCCGCCGATAAGAATGAGGTCAGTAAGGAGTGGGAGAGAGATAATAATGTTTTAGTCATCATAGAGGAAGGTTACAGAAATACTCGTTATCACAAAAATATTGTGAATAACATAGTAGTGAGTCTGCAGCAGGCCTAAAGATAGATTTACACTAGCAATACTAGATTAGATTATTGAAATGGTGACAATACCACAAGGTAGGTATTTTAAGCCAAGTGGCGCGATCTTGTAGTCTTGTTACTGATTAAGGTTTACATGTTTCTTAGACAGAACTGTTAATTAATAGCCCAACATTCAATGGTATATTTAAGGGACCTACAGTTTAACGTGGAATCCAAACCACGGCCTCTGAATTACGGACTGGTCTAATTATGAGGATGGTCTTTGCGGATTAACGTAGTATTCAATGGTGAGGACCTTAATTCACACGAGAACACTACATCCACCGACCATCGCTTACAACTATCCACAATTCGTGACCTCCAAGTAACTGGACGAGTCACTTTAAACATGTCACTGTTAATGGCGTAGTTTTGATGGAAACACTCGACTTGTTGTACAGAAATGATTTTGTTCTTTTTGTAGATGTGTGATTACCTCAATTTCGTTATTAACGGTACTTTTAGATATGAAATAACTTTAATATTGACTTATTATTTCAACTACTATTTATAGAATTAGTTATTATTCTAGAAGACCGATTAAATAAAAAATAAACGGAATCAGTAAACTGACACATACTAACTTTATCTCTTAAGTGAAATATACAAAAATACAACCTTTAATAAACCTGCATATTCTCAGATGTTTTTTATTCTAAAATCCTTTGAAAATTCATTATTTCAAAAATAGTCATCCAATTTCTGAAATTAACAAGAAAAACTAGTTAAAATAATTGTTAGAATGTTTTGGGAACAAAACACCCCCTCCCATTAGGTGATACCAAACTTTTTGAGTGCGTTTTGTTGGGTGATGTGGCTCTATACTGTATACCAATTTTCACGGAAAACGGTTGAGAAATAAGGAACAAAACTGATTTTTTAATATTCTCCATAAGAATAACATTAGGCACCCTCAGACAACGTACTGCGTCTACCACGGACAGTAAATTGACTTTTTTCTGGAACTATTAGTCGTCAGACTAACGGTTTACGTATTCACAGAGTCTCGGTGAATAAAATAATAAACTATATGGCTAAAAATTAGCCCTACAAAAATTACTGTTGACTCATTCTAAAAATTGTTTATTAACATTTTAATCACATAGATGATTGATAAATATATCCTAATTTCAAACTAATATAATCTGTCTTATTTTAAAACTAATCTTGATTGTAGGCATGTTATGTTTTTAACAACCCAAGAAGATGGAGTTACTGCCTACCTTAATTAATTGGTGTATGTGTAATTAATTTAGTAATCAAACCACTTGATGCATTCTCAAAATGGGTTAACTAAGTTTCAATTGACAATTCGCAATAATAAACTCAGGCTACTTGCACAACAGATGGAGTTTTATTTAAAATATGATTTCAAATTTTTCAAACACCACAAAATACGCAAGAAAATTATCGAATGTAAATTAAATGAAGATAACTAATGGGTTTTGACAATATGTCTGCCTTTTCCTTTTACTACCCTAGTAGCACAACAATATTTTTAGAATATTGTCAAAATAATAATTTCTTTAAGGAATGTATTCTTTGTTGAGCTCTAAGAGTTTTTAAACGGTTAGTTGTTAAACATCAATAAATAATATAGGTCACTATTATACAATGAACGTTTTGTTTTGTTATGATAAATTTAATTTAACCGTGTCTAAAATTGGTTGGGAATTATTAACTATTTATGGAGTGCAAACTATTAATGATTATTGTTTACCTTCAAAACAATCAACAAAATTAGTTGTAATATACCATAAAAATTATATTTTGAAATACTCGTATTATAAAATTACATTAAATATTGATTTGTTACTAAATTCGAAGTTTTTTAAGTTTTATAAGAAATATAATTTCCGTAACTATCTGAAGACTTTTCATAATTAGTTTACATTTTATTATTTGGTTTAACAATTAAAAGGACAAGAAAGAGAATGTATATTAACCTAGACGTCATATATACATCTCAAAATAATACTAATTAATTGGTAATTACGAGTAGTGTGTTAAAATTAACACATTTTAGTGTGTTAAAATTAACAATTAATTAATTAATTATCGAAAGCATTCTAGACATAGACTACTTACAGCGCGGGTGAGTATTGAATAGGCCTACTGCTACTGCCTACTTTTCAGTTGCATGGTAGGCCTAATTGTGAATATTTTCTGGGCGACAACCAGATTTCTAAACGGAGAGGCTCAAGGTCCCTTCGAATTTCCTTCATCATCTCACAGTGTCATTGACCTCCAGTACTAACTACCTCTGTTCACATTCTCCAGAATCTTCAGAAAGTCAATGCTAATATAGGGAAACCTTAAAGTAAAACGTATTTTTAAGACTAGTTTTTAGACAAATCTAACTACACGTGATTAAATAGAGATTTAGTGCGAGAGCTTCAACAAGACCTTGCCGTAGTTTTATATAGTCAACAAACCGGATTAACTTGTTTATGTTTGTGGTTAATCTAAAAATCGCTCATTTCGTCGAGGAATCTTCAGAATAATCTCCCTTGCTTTGCTTTGATTAGTTTCGTTTGACATATTTACAAATCAGACATTTCTAAACAAGAACATAAAATTAGGCGACGTTTTATTATTTTTATAAAGCTGGAAAACAGAAAATGTAATGAGTTAAATTTTCCACAACGACTTATGGCGCGGTCTACCCTGCGCCAAATCCGCCTCAAGCGGATTAGTCTAAACAAGCTTAGGAGAATCCGGTTTTGATCGCATTATTTATTACATTAGCACTATAGAAGAGGATTAAAGTTGTACTCATGCATGATTCTGACTACATATAAGTGTCAATTACTGTATTTCCAAAACAACCAATGTTAATTTAAAAATCGTCTACACAACTGCAAGTTAGAGTTGAACAGCTTTTGACACTTCTATGTGTAAATAAACAAATGTTTACATTCGATTCACTGACGTAATTTGGTTTTGTTTATGATCCCAAGTGTGTGTCGTCTAGTAAACGTACAACACAGAAAGCTTGTGAAATATTTTCACTACGAATTATCTAAATAACATGACACATCACCACAACCTGAAGATATAATTATTAACACAGTAGCCAATAAGTAGCCAAGGACTTGCAAAGAATATTTAATGAGCAGACATTTCATTTTCAGAACCCTCGTGTTTATGAACGATCAAAATCAATACAACTTGATAAAACCCAGACGCAGGGTATGAATTTTTAAAGGAATAAATAAACGTTAGTACGATTTTTAATTAAAACGCATGTGAAAGGATCAATTACAAAAAAAGTTAAATATTAATGAACTGAGAAAGGGACTGAATTATAATAATATATTTAATACATAATAAATTTACTCAATCAAAAAAGAAACAAAAATGACTGTTTAATTTAACCGATTGAGGAAGAATAATTCTTATACTTTTAACTGAAATGGCGACCTACCCAGGTAGGTATTTTAAGCCAAGTATGAATGTAGGATGATTGTGGCGCGATCTTGTAGTCTTGTAACTGACTAAGGCTGACGTGTTCCTTAGACAGGACTGTTAATTAATAGCCCAACAGCCGATGGCAACTAATGGACCTACAGTTTAACGTGGAATCCGAACCACGGCCTCTGAATTACGAATTGGTCTAATTAGAGGATGGTCTTTGTGGATTAACGTAGTATTCAATAGTGCGGACGTTAACCCACACAAGAGAACACTACAACCACCGACCATCTCTCACAACTATCCACAATTCGTGACCTCCAAGTAGCTGGATTACAGGACGTCTCCACCGTCCCAGTCAAAAGTTCGACCTCTGTTTGGTCTGTGGATTAACTCTTTATCAGCTATTCTGAGGTCAGTTTGTATGGTTTCTAATCTCATGTAAGAAAAAGTCGGAACGGTTCCCTAAAAGGGCCGTACCCCGCCAGGAAAGGGGGAGATAGGACAAATCCTGCCATACCAGGTTAAATGCTACCCCCTTGTTTTTCAAAGAATTTAAATTCCTATACTATTTGAGCTTGCGCAACTATGCCACCATAGTTTTCAACATTTTGTGATATTTTCTGTTTATTTTTTCTCCTAAAAATTGACGTTTTTTACTTCAGCAAACAGCGTATAAAACACATTTGTATCTATTGGATTAAACAATCGTTTTACGTTCAAGGCTACACCTGACCGAACTGTATAATTTCTGTTCACATTCCCAAATTTGCAATTCAACTGCGCCACACTCATTTTCTCTGACCCGCCATCAAAACAATGTTGGTACGCCTGAGTGTATTTACTCGTAGGTCTACCAACCACACCGCGGAGTCCTTAACCTGATTTTGCGATTGGTTAAAGATTATTTGTTTCTTCTTAGAATTTCTCCTCTCACATATCACATACGTCACAACTATGGAACTCCCTGAATATCAAGGAGCAGAGCCGAAGGGCCGATCATTTCCGTGGCCAAAGGTTTGTCCTACGACTATGACGTATGACGTAGGCTGTCCGGACATCCCGCAGATGGCGGAGGGGGGAGGGGAGTATAACCGGTGTGCCTTCTTGACCGGCACAACACAACATTCAAGACACAGAACAGTCCTGCAGCGACGATTCAGTGCACAAGCAACGTGATTATCAGCTAACGACAAAATGGTGAGTTTTCCTCAATCGATTTTCCTCTGACAAGCCAAGGTCAAGGTGATAGTTATCCTTAAAACATTTCTGAGGCAAGTTTTAACGTCTCAATATGACCAGCGTGTAGAAGGTGTTGTATTTATTTCAACTCTTTAAAATTTACTGCAAAACCATAATCGGAAATCAATTCATAAGAAATATGTTAGGTAGTACCAGTATAATATATGTTAGGTTTTGTACTGTAAACATACTTTGATGAGAATATTTTGTTTGTTTTGGATACTGACATGTTGTGACCTTCAAAATCCTTCCAATGGTTAAATTATTCAACCATATTTTATCTAGAAAAATTAAAGTACAAATTATTTGGCATTAATTTGAAAATTTTGAAACAATTTATAGTTTTAATACTGCTCATAAAAACGTATTAAAACCCAGAAACATCTTTTAACTCTAAGATTGCCCAGAGTTTGTTGTGAAAATTCTAATCTTCTTAAGTGAATCATTGAACTTTGAACAAAGTTCAAAGATCATGACTCATAAGATAAATGTATATTTATTGTATTATTTTATTTATTGCTTATTCATATACATAGGCGAATCTTTAAAAATAATGTGACTCAACTTGTTTATAATGTGTGTTTAAATCTATGTGAGGAAAGTTTATGTTTTTGAAAACTCGCTCTAAAGCTTAATTTTGTATAGATTGTTTTAGTTACTAAATTAACTTGCTCTATATATCTAAAATGCCTAAATAACGAAGCGCTGATAAAAATAGGAAAATTTAATCATGCACATTAATTTTAAAAACAACCCACAGGAATTTGGAACTCAGTTTGTTATTGCTAAATGAAATATTTTATCATTTTATTTTATTCAGTCATTATTTTACTAAGCTCAAAAAAGTGTATCCAGCTCATAACCTAAAATTAATTGAAAAAACCTGTCATGCTACAATGGAGTTAAATATTAATATGGTCTCTGCCACCTAATAAAGTTAATATTCAAAACTTTTTAAAATTTAAAAATAGTTAAATATTTACCTATTGCAAATGCCTCTTCATTACTTCCTAGGGTTTTCAGGTCATAACTTAGGATAACATTTTGTAAGTTTAGTTTTTAGTATTCAATAAATGATAAAACTGAAGCCATTCTCCTACTATTAATGATTAAAGATATTTTAACTATTGACTATTGCCAGTGAGTATAAAGGTTATTGCTAAGAATATATGTCTCAAAGATCAAGGTCAGTGGCAATATAAATCGATAACATCGGTCAATTTCCATATTGATAACAAATTATTCTATCATCTATCAATGTTTATAAACTTCAATCACATATGAGGAGTTCTGAGGAAGAAGCAATTTTCAAAGCTGTGAATTGTACAAGGAAAACTATTAGACAAGCTGACATGCAATATCTTGGAACAGGTTAAGTATGATGTGTGGCGAATATAAATAGAGCTCTAATGCAAGATCAAAATGTCAATGATTGTGAAACCCTAAAGAGTAATGGGACCAATGTGTATAGCATTCTTTCCTTTTACCTTTTGACATGAGCAACAAACATGTCTTAGCTTTATTAAAGCTGCATCATAACCAGTGTTTCTAGTAAAACCTCTTACATGGATGCAGTTACTGGTAATATATAAATTCAAAAGTGATTAGTTTTGTGGTATTGCAATAATTTAAGTTATATAAATAAATAAAAATTTTTTATGACTCGTTTTTGGCCTCTGGGCACCTAAAAACAAAAAATATAACAAGGTCAGGGCTTATGTTTTACCATGAGACCTACGGTAATAGCTCCTTCCCTGTGGGAAATTTCCTAAAAATCAACAAGGTTTGCTTCTAAGGTATAAAATAGCCAAATTCTTTTGTAAACAAGTATTTATTTATTTGAAATGGTAATCTCTTATATATTGTCAGTACTGGAAGACCGAGCATGCTCGGATAGAATAAACCACGAATTAGATCAGTTTAATTAGTTGTTAATTAGTTAATTGTCACAGATGTCCCCACTCGCAGTCATGTCAGTACTGCTCGTCTGTGCGATGGCAGGCGTGACGGCTCAGAGGTCGCCCTATGCTGGAGCCTCTGAACCTGGTGTGCTTCCGCAGTACTTGAGTGAGAACGAACTCGCCGACCGCCTCGGCGGCGGTGGTCCTAATGATGGCACTCCGCCACCAAAGCTCCACGAGGGTACTCTGGAGTCCGAGGCACTTTACAACCGTGTGCAGTCTTGGCCTGATGACAAGAAACCCTTTTGGTTCGTTAACTCTGTCGCCCTACAGGCTCAGGTAATAATAAGTCTCTGGATCACCAAATAGACGTTAAATTGTTTAAATATATAGTCAGGTGATCCAAATAGTTTATTGTAGTTGTTATTACTATTATTTAAAACATATAGGATTGTTCTGCTGTCAAAAATAAAACTAGGCTGCCAACAACACAAACCCTGGAAACTGTTTTGCTAACCTTATGACAGCAAGAAGTCATGTGTAGAATCATAGAATGTTCATCTTGGTTTGGACTATAAAAATGTTGTTTGCATAATTCAATAGAATTGTCTAATTAAATTCTTCTAGCATAGATATAAAGATAATTTAATTCATAAAGACCCGAATGAAATAAAGATTAACATCACTACCATAACCTTTGAAACATTTTCTATATAAAAACTTCTAGTTTTTTTAATTGTTTATTGACATGTTTACATTTATGTTCCATAGATAATTAGATGGTTATATTTATTGATCATTAAACAAACAAAAGTTGTTATAGATCTCGTCAAAATATTATTACAATAAATATGGCTGTAAATACAGTAGAAAAATAAATATGGTGTCAAGCAATACTTTAAAAAAGGACACGATTCATGTGCTAGAAGGTAAATAAATAAATATGCAAGCATTAAAAACCAAAGTGGTCTCACCATAAACACAAAGATTGTTATGGATCAATTGTTATAGAAAATATTTTTGTGAAAAATATACTGGATTCTACTTAATGCAAAGATGAAATATTATTACAAATGAATATATCACGACAACACATGCTAGAAGGTAAATAAAAAAAATACATGCATTCAAAAACCAAAGTGGTTTTATCATAACCACGAAAGTTATTATGGATTTAGTCAAAATATTCGTACATTAAATATACTGGATTCTATTTAATGCAAATATAAAATATTATTTCAAATGAATGATCATATCACAATCAGAAGTTTATTAAATCATTACCGTAATGTAGGATCTAAATACATGCCGTTTCATTGGTTTACCAAACAAGGTAGTAAAAGTCTTCAAGAGATTTATTATAACTTTTCAAACTGTCTTTAAGTTATTTTTTATGATTTAAACCGACTAAGAGAGTGGTTGATTAGGAATGTACTTTTTCCAGCGCGAACAGCAGCAGCAGCAGGCCCAGGTTCAGACAGCCAACCGTCGGCCCCCCTTCGCCTCCCCTGCCACCCTAAGAGGCAGCAGGTCAAACTGACAAAGACATCAATCATACTTTTCATACCTTCTGTGATATTTTCTATTAGACCCACTAGTTTTTGTTACAAAATATTTGATGCTTTATTTGATTATCTTTTAGTTATGACTTCATCCTGTTTAGAAATTAGAAATTAAAATTTTTACGTCTTAAAACTATTTTATCCTCAGTTATTTCCTAGATCCCAAAAATACTTATTAATGATTCTGTTTTATGAATTATTAATAATTTCCACTGTTAACAATGGATATGAATGTATTTAACTATTTCTTATAAAAGTGCACAATAAGGTGGATTTAAACTAAAATACATGTTTAATATTGCCACTATGTATGTGAAAATTAAAAAGAAACAATCGAAAAAGGAAAAAAGTGTCTTGTGATTTGTTATTCTTATATTTATATTTGTTTGGTTGTTAGACAATAAAGCTAAAACATGCAATTGATTTTTTGTGACCAATATTTAGCATTTTATTATGCTATTTACGTCATTGGTCAGTGTTAGAACTAATAAAGAATATAAGACGTATTCAGTTAAGCACCATGATTGCAAATTAATTCAGAAATTTCCTTATACGAAGCACTCTTTTAACCTAAGAGGAAATGACCCAGTGAGAAAAAGTTGAATAACAACTAATGCAATGTGTGCTGTACTTGAATGAAGAATATATAAAATAAATAAATTTCCCAAACTGAAAAATGTACACACTTAATTAGTCACCAAAAAAATAAAATTATAATTATAAAAAATATACCGAATAGTCATTAATTCCATCTTTATCCAAACGTTTTCAAGTTTCAAGAAACCTATATTAGACACACTTTCATCCAATTGAAAAATCTGTTTGTTAAAAAAAACAAAAAATACTGAATATACATTAATACTTTTACAAATATATGTAACAAATAGTCTACATGTAGACCTCATTTTACTTTCAGTATTATTAGTTAGAATAAATATGCTTAAAAGATCAAAAATAAATACAAAGAACCGAGAATTTAACAAAATATGTGGCTTAAGTCAAATGTTAAATGGCAGCTATACACAATCTTACTGACAAGACAAAACTTATCGATTCTGCTCCCAGTTCATCAAAATTATTCTTGCAATTGATTTCTTCAGGTTTATGAGGCTGTCGTTAGGTAACTTACCGGAGATGATGGCAAGCTGCACTTTAAATGTCAGATAAGTTAGTTTTAGTTTTAGAAAAAGTGCCAAGGCTTAATTTTATAAAGAATACTCCCCAACAAAAATGAGTGAATCATTTTTATTCCCCAATTAATTTGGTGGTGCTGTTTTCCTATGATAAGCTTGTTAATAATTTGTAGCAATAATGAAAAGTAAATATCATTTTAATGAGACCAGAATTTGCTGAAATTGCTTTGTTTTATAAGTTCATGGATCTCAAAAGAATAATTAGCAGTAGGAAAATTATTTTTAATTTTTTGAGACTAATAAATTTAGTAGAAAGTTAAATCAGTTTCCCATGGTTAAACTAATTAAGTCTTCAGCCTCACATCAGCAAAAGAAATATAAGGTTAATCACTACCTACTCCAGAACTGAATCCAGTCTTAAACATTTCCCCTGAGAAAGATTACTGTAATTACCATCCCATGTGATTTCTAACTTTGCTTACTGTTGTGGTTTGTCTTATTGAGAAAAATTATGGTGATTATGAAAATAAAAAATTTAGTTTAATGTTGTAAATCCTATATAAAAATTTTGCTACCACCATTGAAACTGATAAAAAAGTAGTTTAGTAATTTAATTAATAGTTTGCCTCTAAATAAAAGCAGATAACATTTTTGCTTAATATATTTTTATTATGAATTGGACAGTGTATTATTCATCTGGGAAATTTATAATATCAGTTATATTTCTTCCTTATTTTAACCAATCCCCATAAAACTTGATCATCAAAGTCGATCATTGTGAAAATTGTGGCTTATCTTTAGGCCTACATTACCTTTGTAATATGGAATGGAATGAGTTTTTGGTTTTGGTGGAATGGATGTTTATTTTTGGGGTTTGTAGCTTATGGTTACGGGTACATTAAAAGTGCAAGCCCTTCTAAATATACTTTATATAAAATATATGTATCGTAAGTAAGTAATAAAAAAACCCTGCTTAGTATTAATAAAATACATAACCTATTTGATAACTTTGATCTTAGGTATATAATATAGTAGTACATATGCTTTACTTCTCTAGTCTCTGCTTTTATTTAGTTTTTAACTTTTATTTATTCTAAATTTTCATGCAAAAATTTGCCAATACTGTACCATTTGGACATAGCATTGAGGAGGACTAAAAGATTCCTACTTTATTATTTAAAGTAGGAATCTTTTAGTCTCCTCAGGTCTTGGTTTATTCCAAGCACCCACATCCTGCAGAGTCCATTTAGCTTTGATTAAAGGTGTTTTTGAGTTTCAATTCAACTTAATTTTAAAAAATGGCAGAAATTTAGACATAAGCTATTACTAGTTAGTTAATGAATAAACAGCATGACTAAATCTTGTTTAGTTACAGACATGGTTTTAAAATGTGGCATTTCAACCATATTAGCTATTAGGTGGTGAGTATATAGTAAATTTGCCGGAATCTAATGCATTTTCGTTTTTGGTAAAACAAATTATTGAAAGTTAGTTTTTTTTCAATCTAGTTATAGTAATTATTGGGGTAATGCCAAAGTCAGTGTAGAGTAGAAGAAACTTTAGTTGTTGGCAACGTTGGTGTATGTTACGCGGGAAATAGAATTGTCTGCTTTAGTGCTTCAATAAAAACAAAAACATTTAAATGTCAGAACTTTTAGAGCAGAATATCTAGAGAGCGAGGTTAAGATTTTTGTCTGAATTCTTTTATTTATGTTGAAGGGGTAAAATGTTAATATTATGCGCTTGATAGCACTTCTTAGCAGTATTTACAGTTTCATAGAAAGTTATTTTTGACCTATGAGTTTTTAGATTTTGTGTTTTTGATAGCCAGTTTCTGGACGAATTCTAGGAAAATCTTTTTTGGTAAAGCTTAGTATATATAATGTTTTGATTTATTGAAAGGTTGATATGGACAGTAAAATTCTACAGTCAAATGATTTTATATAATGTTTGGGCGTTTCATTTTTGGTAAAGACTTATAAATTTAGAAAAAATGAGAAGATCCAGTGCACCTTCCAAGTTAGGTTCAAAATTCAAAGCTACAAACACAACTTATAATCCAATCAGTGGTAAGTGTTTTGAAATAATATATCTGTTGTGGTAGGGTCTATATGATAAATTAAGGGCCAATATTCCTAAATCTAAACCTAAACCAAGTTAAACTAGAGTAGGCCTATAGAGAAATATTTAACAACATAGCAACTGTTAACTGAAACACAATAGATCACACTATTATGAAATATTTTTTAGGTTATTACAGTAAACAATGTTAATTTTTTGTTAATTACATAAATTATTTTATTGTGATAACCATTAAAAGATTTGAAATTAGCAAGTTTTAATGTGTTTACATTTGACAGTTGTCTACTCTATGCCGGTAAATATTTATGCTCTAGTTTAAACCAGCTACTAATTAGTTAGTTAGTATGGCAAAGTGTCTAGGTATTATAAGCCAAGTATGAATGAGAAATGAGTGTAAGATGATTGTGGCGCCATCTTTTAGTCGTGTTACTGACTAGGGCTGACATGTTCTTTAGTCAGAACTGTTAATAGCCCAACAGTCAATTGAAGGGACCTACAGTTTAACGTGGAGTCCGAACCACTGCCACTGAATTTTGAACTGGTCTAATTATGAGGATTGTCTTTGTTGTCCTTGGTTTTAATTAATTTGGCTTTTAAAACATTGCAAGTTCAATACTTACTCCAAGTATTCAAGTATGATAAGTAAGTAAGTATAGAAATCTTATTAAGTATTTAATTTTGGCTTGGAAATAGCAAAAATTATTATAACTAAGTTTGCAACAGTATAGCATTTAGCATATGCGAGAAATAGCCATAACACTGATTGTATATTCAACAACAAACAAATAACCTTATTCACCACTTTTTCCAATGCACAAATTCTCTTTGTTTGTATTACTAATTTACAATTTTTTTAAGTTTAGCCCTAGCTAAAACAGAAATTTTAAATGGTGAATAATATAGGTTCCCCTAGGCGTATTGTCCATTAGGAGTCATCTTGATAAAACAAAGTAATTACAAAATATTAAAACAACTGTTGCTCATTAAACTTACTTTTTATAAATTTTCTCTTTAAAGTAATTATAAAGATAAATATTGAAATTTTAGCATCTTTTAGTTTTTTAAATGGGTTCAAATGAAGGGTTGATATTAAATATTGTTTAAATTCTCAATAAAGATTTAATATTTTCAATACATATTAGGCAATTCTTTAATCCTTTGAGGTAAGAAGAGTTAAATTTATCGTGAATTTTTATTAGACTGTTGTATGTTAAGTTTTATACTCTTGGTGCTCTGTAGGCTATTTATAGGTATAAATGAAGGTGAAATGTTAAATTTGGTTGTGGTGATTGAAACACATTTTAAAACTTTATATTGTTCAGTTCCTCAAACTGTGCTGTCATTGACAACCAATCAGCTAAAATGATGTTGATTTATACAACAAAGATGAATCTATCTGTAATGTTAAATTGTTTTGATTATCAACTCAATGAAGGAATAGCAGTTTAATTTGTTATCCTATATATTAAGTATATAATTAAACTTAAAGTATACTTAAAAGTAAGGTATACGTAAAAAACAACTACTTTTAGTTCAACTAAGAGGTCATTTTATCACTATCTCATCTTTTCATTCTTCCTTCAGTTTCAGCACCAGTTGAAAATGCTGCACGGACAACTGAAAGCATTTTGGGTCTCATAGCTAAAGTGAAAAAAACTGGAGAGGCCACTTTGAGCTCTGTCTCATTGGAACGGCCAACTAAAAACATAGAGACCCCGGAACCATCCTCAGTTTTAAATCAGCAAGTTGAAACTAAGTCATTAGGCATACCTGAAATTTTAACCAATAAAAGGTACAGTATCAAGTGATATTTTGTCTAATTACTATCATATTTTTAATGATTGACATTCTCTCCGGATACTCAAAATACAGATAAAGTTTGTTATGCACAACTTTTTAAACTGCAGCACAAGCTTAGTTAAAGTTTTTCCACCCGAAATAAATGGTATCAGTGGACTGACACATACTTTCTCCTTTAAGTAAATTTAAACAAAAAGCTTTAATAAAACCATCATATTCTTTAACGTTTATCTAAATATCACTTTATAATTTTAATTTTAATAATTTTTTTCCAACTTAACTATCCAATTTATGAAAATAACAACAAGTGAGAAACAAAATTAAATTGATTGTTAGAACTTCATGGAGGGACTACCCCCCCACCCCCTAATGCCAAGCTTTTTGAGTGATTTCGTTGGGTGATGTGACCTTATGCTGCATACCTAGATTCATGGAAAACGGTTGGGAAATAAGGAAGAAATTGATTTTTAAATATTCTCCATAATAATAACATTGGAGGGTGCTCATCATGACAAGACTTAGATGTGGGACCATGTTTTTTAGCGAATTTCCTATAGGGAAGAAGCTATTACCGTAGGTCTCATGGTAAGACTTAAGCCCGGGACCATGTTATTTTTTCGTCTTTGGGTGCCCAGAGTCCAAAAACAATAGTCGTTAAAATTTATATAAATATATATATATATATATTGTGTGTGTGTGTGTGTGTGAACACGATAACTCTCGTAAAAATGGTCCGATCGAGACCAAATTTGGTAGAGACGTGTTTTCCTACAAATGCTCGTAAACCAGACATATCGGTCAATGGGAACGGGTAGTTTGGGGGGGTTTTGTACCCCAAAATGGGGTTTTTTGGGTTTTTCACACGTAATTTTTAAACTTTCTAATTTTGTATTTCACCATTGGAATCTGCTTAAAAAACTACACAATTAAGCTCCTTAAAGTTTTTCTCTATCTCCAACGGTTACCGAGATATTAAAAAAATCTAAATACAGTACGTTGTATTGTGGGGCTACAATGTTAATCTTATGGAGAAAAGGGAAAAATTAATATGTCCCATGTTAATCAATATTTTTGGATAAAACTTGATATTTAGCTTCATGTGGTTGAGATATATCCATTTATGCTTAAAAATCATAGTTTATGTGTTTATCATGGCAGCAAACCTGCATACTCTTTTCCCATGTTAATCATATAGGGAATAGGCAAACTCCTTTATTTGTGGACAGATGTTGATGAAAGTTGGTATAAATTTTAAGATAAAAATTATTTATCGTAGAAATTATTACTTTTAGTGTTCTTCACAGCAGCTAACCTGCACACTCTTTCCCATGTTAATCTTATGGAGAATAGGCAAATAATTCTCATGTTTATGGACAGATTTCTATAAAACTTGTTATATATTATTATTATTATATTATTGATTTGGAAATTCGCTGAGTAAGCAGGTCTGCTGCGACGGGGGTATTTCGCTTTGGCGTTCTCAGATACCAAAAAAGATAAATTGTGTAAAAAAAACTCCAACCTGAATGAAATTTGGTACAGACATGTAAATGTCCAATTATTTGATTAATTTGAAAACCCAGCCGATTTGTATTAACTAAAAAGGGTGGCAGTTGTACCTCTAATTATTATAATACCATAGGAATCAGCTAAAAAGAACAATTATTTAGTAACTTGGAAGTTTGATCTATGTCAAGCGGTTACTGAAATATAAAAACTGGTAAACACTGTACATTCTCTTATAGAGCTCCAATGTTAATCTTAGGGGAAAATGTTAAAATTTATATCTTGCTTATTAATTTTTAAAATACATTGTGATAAAACTTGTTTACAGCTTAAGTTATATTCTACTAATGTATGCTAAAAAATACCAGTTTTAATATTTCTAATACTGTATCAGCAAACCTATTTACTCATTTCCCATTTCCCATGTTATTCTTAAGGAATATACATAAATTTATATAAGTTCTTTATTTGTAAATAAATATATAGCCATCCCAAATGTTACCACAGGCTTGTTTTCTGTATGATCAAGAAAACTATATATGCTATCATAAAAAGTCCTTTTTGTTTAAAAATCAGTGTAATAAAAAGAAAGATTAGTGTAACAAGGATAGTAGAATATTAACGGTACAGTTTATAAATAGCATTGAGTTGTAAATTAAAAATCAACATATACTATAAAGTACTGTAAATTGCATTATGCGTTTAAATTTCTCTTCATGTGGAAAATTTTTCCCTAATGATTATTTAAGAGTTTTGTTATCAAACTAACAAGCCATCAATTATTGATAGTTTGTTAGTTTATTTGTGATCAATATAAGTAAAATTGTTCTTTCTGATGATCGCCTCTTTACTGTAATTAAAAAAAACTAAAATAAAATTCATTTATTGAATTGCAAATGTAGTATTTTTTAAGACACAATATATTATTACATTGCAGTATGTATCTCTCTGTTTAGAATATTCAACGTAGTTTATGGGAAACCTTCTAAGAAAAAACATAAGACATGGGAAGGAGATGGTTTACTGGAAGTTGGTGAGAAATCTTTGACGCTTAAGGTACATAACTTAATAATACTGGAAAATTAGTAGGTTATGGTATAAAGGTAGATTAGTGTTGATGTTGATCATCCTATAAAACCAAAATATAACATGGTAAAAACTAGGCCTATAGTGTGTAAAACCTAACTTAAGTCCTGATTCTGCTAAGTGGACCAACAGTGGTTGATTTTGGTGCTCCTTTTAATCAATGTTATGCCATCGCGTGTGAATATGATCGTGTGATAGCATTTTTCTCGTTATTCATCCATGGTTTCTTTCTGAAAGTACATTATTGCTAACCTATAAATCAAGAAGGTTGAGAAAATAAATAAAATATTCATATTTGGGATTATTTTTATTGGCCAAAGCTGTATCAAGTCCCACATTAATATGTTCATTTATTATTCTTATACATAATTTGTCTTGTAATACCTGAATAGACCATCATTTCACCACCATTCAGTCAGCTGATATGCGAGGTTACTCACTCTTGGCGCTTGGCAACTGCGCAGTAAACAGCGATGCACACAAAAGTCTGTTTCCAACCAATGAATTCTGACTCATTAAATACTGTCATGAATTGAGTTGGCCAAGGACAAAAGTGGATTGCCCTGCCATCTATTGTCGATTTGGATAACTAAATTTGACTCTAAATGCCATCATGGGAAACGCGAGTACAATCACTTATGGCATTGAGTACGTGAGCGAGTTAACTCGCTTATGCGTTCATTCTTTAAAATGCTGATGGAAATGATGTTTCATGCTAGTAACTTGGTAGGTATTTTAAATCAATGATTATACCAACAAGGGGACAGTTCCTTAAAACTATTGTAAAGATTTTTTTATCTTTGTGGAACATCATAATCAATTGAAATATTTTTGGTATTAATAGAGCACTTTTTGTTTAGGACCAAATTAATTATTTAATAAATTTATTGATTCATATTCTGAAATCATTAATAGTGCAGTTGTTGAGGAAACTAAATTAAAATATTTTAATATTTCAGGATTGTGAAGGGAATGTGCTAGGTAGAGGAAGTGGGAAGAAGAACTCCGAGTTGGAAGAAGGATCTCGTCTTTTTGTTGGCAGCAAAGAGGTTGAAGTAAGAATTTTAAAGTACAAATTTCCTGAGTGAGAATTCCTAAGTTTGTCTGAATTTATCACTATTTATGCTGTTTTGGATCATAAATTTAAATATATAAAATCAAATTTTGATCCGTTCAATTATTTTATTCATTTTAATTCATAAATTATGAATTGGTTTAAATAACATTACTATTATATGTAATAATTTTTATTGTCTTATATTTTGAATAATAGGATATTTCAAACAAATTCATTGTTTATTTTGGAGGAGTATTGCTCTTAATACATCAAATTTAGAAAACAGTCAAACGAGTACATTAAAACAAAAGTACATTTATACATTAAAACTTTAATTTGATAACAAATAAATTTTGCAGTTTTCACTATCAAAAATGAATTTTTATGTTCATAAAATTAATTACCAAATTTGTTATTAAATAATTTTTTAAAAATTATTAAATTTTTCTGTAATTATAGTTTTATGATTTTTACAACAATTAATAAAAAATATTTATATTTTATTAGTTAAAGCAATGATTTTCCATAAATTTCTTCTTTGTGTTGTTTATAAAACAAAAACAATAAGAACAAACAAAAAAAAAATTGCTGAATTTTTTCTTACATTTGTAAATGCAGAATGAAGAAAAGATTATTTGCAACGAGTATTGAAGTAATGTGAACTACTTTATTGCAGATAATTGATGCAGTTTCATCACCTGGAGGGTTACCTACTAAACGACCACCCGAACCGGAGTCTCCAAAGTTACCGAAAGCTAAAAAAGTTAAATTGTCATTCTCAGCTCCTGGGGGTAGCCTGCCACGAGCCTCTAACCCCCATCACCTCCAGGACTATCAACCTCTGACTATGCCGGAGCCTGACCTTGATCATCAGGTTCCCCATTGAACATTGATTCATTTTACTAATACTGTTATAATGTGTTATGAATAAAAACAATAAATATTCTAATAAAATTTTTAACAAAATAAAAACTAAAATCATAATGACTGATTGATGTAAAACCTGTAAAAAATTGACTTAGGCTATTATTGTCATTGCTATAAAACTTGATGAAATGGAAGGACATGTACGCGACATTAAAATCGTGCGACCTCATTTTTCTCATCATTCCTTCATGTTTTAGCCGACAATAAAAATAATCCTAAATATTTTTTATTTATTTTCTCCACCTTCTTAATTTCTATAGGTGAGCAACAATGTATTTTCAAAAAGAGAACATGGAGGAATAACAAGAAAAATTCTGTCGCACGATTTTAGTGACACACAATTTCATGGATCCTGATAAAATTCAAGTTTTCTGTGGTAATTATGACAATAATTGTTTAATTTAAGAGCAATAATTGACAGCTTTTACCCTCATTAATTTAAATTTGTTGAAAAAAATTTGGCTCAATAGTAAAGTGGATACGCTGAATTATATTAGCTGTGAGATCAAGCTTATGATAGACATAACCACTTAATTTTATAGGTTCTTTGAAAACTGCAACCAAATAAACTTAAGATCCTAAAAAGTTTGAAAAATCATCAAAGGAAACCTAGTGTCAAGTTATCTGTTTCACTATACAGTAAAGTTTGGTTTATCCGGATCGGGGTTTGAGAAAAAGTTATATAAATAACTGTTAAAATATGAATTTTATCTAAAGCTTCTTCAAAATTTCAGATACAGCTTAGGTATCTGACTGGATGTTGCAAGTGTTACTAATGATGAATGCGTAACATGATGAACGCACACTCTGTAGCGATACAAGCACTTAGTGCATGTGGGAGCGGTCACTGTCAGACATTTCAATACCGTACTGAACTGTCAAAGCGTATAGCTGTTAGATTTTGAAGTTAGATGTATAAGCACTTAGCGCATGCACGAGTGATCACTATTTGACATTTCAATACTGAACTGTCAAAGTGTAGGTGTTTAAGGTTAGATGTACAGTGGTTGTTTTTTGGGAATTAGTTTTACATCAAAGGTCAAAGTACATTCTGAATCTGTGGTCGTTGTCGTCAGAATCGTGTCGATCGTTTCATTTCGTATCTAAAATTAATAATAATAACTTTTAAACTAAAGTTAAAAACAAATTTTTAACATGTTAAAATGCTTAAGATATTTCGTGGCTATGAAATTGTACTGAGGTTATATGCAGTCTTCAGCACTAATATTGTAGGCACTATTCAAGATCCTTCTCTATGTAACGTGTATGTTTAAAATGGTATATTTTCAGTGTTGTTCCAGATCATCTGGATTTTCAACTATCCGGATTGGGTCCCTGTCACATTAGTCCTAATAAACCGGACTTTACTGTTGTTCACAAAATCTTGCGGATATAATAATTTTAGAACCTAGTTGTTGATGTAAATTTACTGTAACGCAAATCCAGGCTCAGATCTAAATGTTCACTCAACTAGTTGCACTGAAATAAAGATATAAATAAGAGTTTATGTGGATTGTATAAAATTTAAAATATAATATAAATATTAAATAAAAACTTCATAAAATACGAGAAAATTCATCAGACAAAAAACAACACAATATCTTGTTCTGTGGCCATACACTGGGGAAATGGATTATGGTTGCTAGAAAAAAGTTTAATAACTGGGTTGACATTGTTGATCTTGATTTTCTTATCTCAGGAAAAAGCAAATTGAGTAAGTGGACCAATGGATAGCATTGAGTCTCTAACTTTAAGACAGGAATGATGCTTCTAGGGTTTCAGTTAAATAAAATTGAATTAGTTCTTTCCTCTTTACTTTGTTCCTCTATGTTGGTCGAGCAAACATATACATAAAAGTTTAAAAAGTGAATGAAGTTCCGAGAAACAAAATTGTCAATAAAATGTGCATTGAAGACTCATTACTCGTGGTGATGCCTGTGTCTTGCACCAGTGGCAGTTTAACAAGAGTGGAGCTCCTGTCAACGTGGTATCTGTGGAACCTAGCCTGGCACGAGTGCTGCGGCCTCATCAGCGTGAAGGAGTCACATTCCTCTACCGATGTGTCTGCGGCCTCCGGGACTCTAGCCGCCTGGGTGCCATCCTGGCTGATGAAATGGGACTCGGCAAGACACTGCAGACCATTACACTCATCTGGTACTGACTCAGTCTTGCCAACTATGACAATAATGATAGTTAATTATATATCTCAAGGGAGAAATATTTGCTTATTTTTATGATAGTTTTATGGTAGAATGATAATATTTGTGTATTTAATCTGTAAACGTTCATTTTTGATAACCTTATAATATATTTTGATACCAACTGAGCTGGCAAGTCAAAATTGTTGATGGACTACGTTCAAACAACTAGTCCAATAAACAAATATTCTTTACATAAAAATCATATGTTATTCATTTGTAAAATTAATATTGATTGCACATAGTAGTAGTTGATATTACTTAGTATTAGTATAGTATTTTGTTGTTCACAAATTTTTACTTTCTCCCTTATACATAGTATATGCTAGAAAAGTTAACCACATTTCGAATTTGAGATTGAGGGTGGCTATATCCGTTTCGCTGAATCCACAAAGTGGTAATTGGCTGTGATGTCTGTCCGTCCTTTAGTGTGTGTGTCTGTTGTGTACAGTGAAGCACTAGTCCAATTTAATAAAATTGGTGTAATATATATAGTCACCTGGTATTACCTTTTTTTTCATTTTTTGATTTTTAGGTTCACCCTAAAACCCTTAAAAAAGTAAAAATCCAATTTTCTCAAAAACGGCTCTAACGAGATTAAATTCGTTATTTAAATAGATTTAATAGATTAGAAAATATAATATATTTTATAGATTAATGGTTACATAGTGCAATAGAGCCTAAATGATGACACCTCCCGCATGTCCGTAAAAATGACGGTTCAAAAGTTATGGGCTTTTAAATGTCAAAAAATCAATTTTTTAAATTTACAGCGAAAACAATAAGAGTAAAGTATATACCTGACTGGTACCATTGAAACCAGCTTAAAAACTATACAAATAAGTATCTTGAATTATTGTCTACGACTAACGGTTCCAGAGAAAAGTAAATTTACTGTCCACTATAAACGCAGTACAAGTTTGAAAGCGCCCAATGTTATTCTTATGATATAAAAAAACAATTTCTTCCTTACTTATCCACCCGTTTTACCATGAACTTGGTATGAAAAAGTTAAAGGTCAAATCACCGAACAAAACCAGCTCAAAAAGCTTGGTATTAATCCCCCAAACAATTTGAACAATACATTTATAAATGATATTTTAAATTACTTTGTAGAACATGATATTTTTATTACTGATTGTCTTTTTTAAATTTACTTAAGGGAGAAAGTATTTTGTTGTTCACAATTTTTTTAACATTATGGTGCTAAAACCAACCATTTACCTAAGAAATGATGCTCGAGGTATTTTCACACTTCTCCCACCATGTCTTTCCAACTCCCTCGTAGTGGTAACTATAACTAATAAATAATACGGGGACTAATTATGTATGGATTATGCTTATAAAATGTTCTAGGCCATTTAGGTTTATAGCAACTGTCACCATTGCAACTAATTTAATATAATATTTAAGCCCGAGTTGAATACAATATCATGAATTTGACACCCATTATACCTGACTGACATAGTAGATGCACCTTTAAAATATTACACTTCACAATTGTTGCACAGGACTCTACTAAGGCAACCTTTGTACGGAAGAGAACTTCTTCTGAAGAAAGTTTTGATCGTGACTCCTTCAAGTCTGGCCCGCAATTGGTACCAAGAATTCCATCGGTGGCTGGGTCACCATCGTATCCATATATTTATGATAGATCAGGTTGAAACTAAGTTTACTTGTTTTTACTTTATTTTTATCCTGTTTATATTACAATTTATTTTGAAATGTTTTAGTTGGGCAGAAAGGCACGAATTCTAACAATCTCGTGATCCGAAGTTCATTGTGAATCCAGGCCTAGACATTAATAAATTAATTGCCTATCAAACATTAACATTTTAAAATTACATATTATGAATATTAAGGGTTTCCTTTCCAGAACTGATATTCTTTATCTTTTTATAAAGACAAAATGGCATTTTAAATGACATTGATATAAGACAAAATATTGAGACAGTAAAAAACTTAATAACATGGGAAAAGAGTATGCAGGTTAGCTGCCATGATATACACATAAACTATGGGTTTTAAGCATAAATGTACGGATCTCAACCACATGAAGCTAAATATCAAGTTTCATCCAAAAATATTAGATAATAAAGTAAGTCTGCAATAAATTGTACAAGTTTTACAGTATTTTTAACTGAAATAAAAACTGCATTAAGTATATTAGTTTTAGAAACATTTCAAGTCACTATATAGGACTAAAAAATGTAACTATCTTTAAAACTTATTATTATGTTATCTCAATAGTTAAAGGATAATATTTAATACTAAATAATAATTCATATTTATTAATTAACTATATTTTTTAATATATAAACGATTTTCTTTGTGTTTAGAAAAACAAGCCAAGAGATTTTTTGAATTTACTAAATGTTCCCGTAATGATAATATCCTACGAGATGTTTGTACGTTGCTACGAAGATGTGGGCAAAGTTCCCTTTGATCTCATCGTCTGTGATGAAGGGCATCGCCTCAAGAACAACTCTGTTAAAGCTTACACGGTGAGATTCTATGATTAAATTGAATAACGGTGAAATTTGTTGAATAACTTTATTAAATAATTTATTTTGTTATTTATTAAATAACTTTTATACCTAGTGTATTTGTATTCAATATAAAAATAAATACAGTCGAGTATTTAAAAAAAAACAAAATTATCACCTTTACTGCCATGAATGAATTCGCGATCCTTTCCTCAGGAGCTGCATCATTATTTTTTCAAAGGCATTTAAAATTAAGTATATTTATGCCACATCATTTACTTTATGTAATATGTAGTCAATATATATGAAAATAATGTATGGACACCTATGGGCGTCCACAGCCCCCAGCAAGAAATTTTAAAGGTTTTAGTGATGAATGCTGCGGATGCCTATAGGCATCCTTGCATGGATCAATTGTCAAAAAGGCCTAAATATGTTTGCGAATGAATAGTTCATCTGCATTTAGGAAAAACTAAAATCAAAAGTCACACTGCAAGATTACAAGTATATGTTGCATATTTGTACAATAAAAATAAACCATCAATACGAGTATTTCGATGTGTTCAGGCTCTATTTTGAATAGAACATTGGTTACGAAACATGAAGTAAAAATGGAAAGCCTGTGTGATATTTAATAATAAACAACAAATTTATATTTGTTGGGGTTCAATTTAGAGCAACATTATTTTTATCCATAATTTTTACTATTACGAATACATGCAAAACTACAAACGATTACCACCAAAACATAACCAAACTCGTCAACAACAACACACTGTAGCAAGAAAGCACATGAAATAAACAATCAGCTGATATTTTAGTGCCAAATGTATTATTTCACAAGGCGTCCGCGGTACGCGTGACTCTACAATGCTCGGACACAGTTCGGCGCCCACTGCACTGAACGTATTATGTGCTGTTGTATTGCAGGGATTTACAAAATATTATAAGGCTGTTAACAGTTAATTTAAAGGTGATTTTCAGAAAAGGTTAAAGGAGCTTTATTATAAATGTAGTGGTGATACAGTTAAACAGTAATCATCTTATTTCATTCTAAAACAAGCACTGTCCAAGCAAAATCTTTTTCTGGCCAAGGAATTATGATTATTTCGTGTGTTTCAAAATGTGAGTATTAGTCTGGTTCCGTCCTAAAGCCATGTACGTTATTTATTGATAGTGTCTATGTTTTTGTAATGGACCTTGTTGGTACCTGCAGCTAACAATGTACTTTAATTTTAATTTAATCTTATTTTCATCTTTTACCTTTTGCTTAACTTGAAAATTGTTTATTATCAGCGTTGAAACTATAATTTCTTCTGTACAAAGAATTTTAAAATCTATTTTGTATTCATTTTCATGCAATAATTTTTTAATTCAAATTGAAATAATTTTTTTAACTTGTTTTGAAGTGTTTTCTCAAATACAGATTAGTACATTTTTTCTTGTATAATTATTTTGTATTTATATATTTATTTTTTATCATTGACTCCAGTAAGATTAATGAATAAATTCAGTGATGCTTTTTCAGCTCTTGGACCAGTTACCATGTCAAAGACGTATTATATTGACAGGCACTCCTCTCCAGAATGATCTGCAAGAGTTTTATGCTTTGGTTAACCTTGTCAATCCAGACATTCTTGGCTCATATCCAGGTGATTTAAAATTATGGTAATCAAAACATTCTGATTCCATATTTTTTTAAATGTGAAAGCCGTTATTCTTGCAGCTTCCATGAAATTAGGTAGATGGGTAATTTTTCAATGTTACTAGTAACAACAATCATTTACTTTACCTAAAGAGAAGTATTGCCAACTTGGTTATCACATTTTTTGTTAGATCGTGTAGAAAAAGGTTTTAAATCCATTTTTGACGATGTGAAATCACTCACCCGCCTAATTCTGTAGCTGCTTCTTTAGTCTAATTTTTATATAATTCTAATTACATTTTTAATGTAAATTTTAAAGTTATTTTATTTTGTGTCCAATAAATTAAATTAATTTAATTTAATTAATTATTAAATATTTTTTTTCATATAGTGTTGACTCAATGATTATTATCATTGATACTAGAACAAACACAATCAAGACTTCAGAGTTGAAAACGCAAGTTTTTTGTTTATACAGAGTTTCGTAAGACTTATGAAGATGCCATTGTCACCTCAAGACAGCCTGATGTGACAAGAGAAGTGAAGGAGGAGGGAGAGGAGCGAGCGAAGGAGTTGGCCGCTCTGACTGCGGGGTTTGTGCTGCGACGCACTCATGCAATACTAGATAAGTACCTACCCAGCAAACATGAAGTCGTCCTGTTCTGCAAGCCATCTGCCATACAGGTAACTTAATCACATTTTGTTCATATAAATATTGCTGCCAAAGACTATTTATTAGATGAATAGATTCAAAAAATGTATTGTTTTGGTGTAACCAGAATCAAAGTAGTGGCACCAATCACTTTAAAATTTAATCTATTTAGCTTGAGTCAAGTAATATTTTATTCATGAAAAGACTGTGTTTTTAAATTTAAATACATTATTATAATAATTAATAAACAAGATTATAAATTTAACTTTGCCTACAAAAGAATGTTAATTCTTTTTTAACTTATCTGTCAGTGTAAGTTGTTTTGCTGTTTTCACACGTTATCATTAAAATTTTGCATATTTTTTTGCTAAAATTGATTTGGATAATCGGTGATTCGGAGTTTGGATGGTCGGAGTTCTACTGTTGTATCATTAAAGAGAACTTTTGACTGTATATTGTTTAACAAACATGAATCTGGTCAGGTGGAGCTGTTCCGTGCTGCCATCAGGTGTTGGGAGGCGGAGACTGACAGGGACCGTCGCTCTGTTAGCCATCTGGCTGTCATCACGGCTCTCAAGAAAATCAGCAGCCACCCGGCACTTCTACGGGACAGCGAGGGAGACAAGGAGAATGTAGGTTGTATCCATTACACTTATTGTTTCCTTTCAAGTTTCATTATTTATGAAACAACAAGTCTATGTCGGACCGTTCCCTCTCAAAACGTTAAAAAATGTCTGCAGTGTTGATAAATGTTAAAACAAACAAGACATAAACAGGAATCTTTCATGAAAATACGTATAGATGGACTGTGGGAGGAATACTAAATAGAGGCTGAGATCGACAGGACTCATGCTAAGAATTAAGCATGAATTAAAAGATTCCGTAGGGACTATAGTGGGGAAAACTACCCTAAGGAAAGCCTAAAATCGGATTGTGATACCAAGTGAAGCAGGGCACAAGACACATGAGTTCAACAGAACAAGAGGCGGAAGTCAAGGGCGAATGGGGGTGATATGCTGAGACGATGTGCTAGGGTACAAATGGCTACCGGTATTGTTTTTAGCTTCTGGGCACCTCAAAACGAAAAGGTCTTGCCATTAGACCTACAATATTAGCTTCCGCATGAGAAATTTGCTAAAAGGGGAACATTATAGATATTTATCTTAATGAAGTTTTAAAGGTATGTGACATAAGGACAATTCAAATGTGTACTTTACACTTGTTAAAAAGTTGAAAAGTTCTTATTTTTTTACTCAAAGAAATAGAAATTTCCCCTATCTACACCCCTTTACCTACTTGATATTCTTTTTTTAGGTGTTAAACTAAATTATAATTTTTTAATTAGGTTATTGATAATTTTTCTTGTTCAATTGTCTCAAATATGAGCAGTGTTTTATTTTCAGTAAAATAAAAATGTACATTTAATCACTTATAGATGCTTTATTTAGAATTTACTATCTTAACTTTGTTTTTACCCAGGACTACTTGGCAGAACAGCTGAATGCTGAGTTGTCTCACCTCTCTAATGACCAGGTTTTGATAGAAGATGCCAGCAAGCTGACTATTGTTGCGACTTTACTTAACTCCGTAGCCAAGAGTAACGAGAAAATTGTCCTTGTCTCCTACTTTACTCAGGTAAAATAGAAATGTTGGAAATGCTAGATGGTTGGAACTGCAAGGATGTGTGTGACATAATAAGACGATATGGAAAGCATAAAGCAAAGTTGTTTAAACAATAATTTGGCTTACGGTGTCTTTCCTATCATTATTGCAATAAAGCATTTACCACACATCTTGTGTTTCCATGTCCATTTTTAACATTTTTAACTAATGTAAATCACACAGTACAATGTAAATTTATAAATCGACCTCGGTACCAGATAATTCAGACAATAGACGTTTTAGTGTATTAAATATTCACCTGAGACAACCTTGATCGAGAACTTTTCTGTGTTACTGGTAACCGGTCAAGTGCTCCCAAATTCCGAGTATATGTATGTTACGTATGTGTTCCGAGTATGTATGTTATATGTATGTATGTTAGCATATGTATGTACATACTTATATGTTTTCCCTCACAGGTTTTTCATAATCTCTGGGCTTTGTACTGGACAGTGTGCTGATTGTTGTATCATATGATATGAGCAATAAAGAAATTTGTCAGTTAAAAAAAAATAACTGACACTAAGCTGCTCAATGTGATATTATGTATGAATCTTTCGGAAAAATTGATTTAAATAACTCCATGCGCATTCTGCTCATGTTTTGTTCCTAACAGACGTTGGATCTGCTGCAAGCTCTGTGCGACCAGTACAGCCACCAGTATTGCAGGCTGGATGGGAACACCCCTTCATCTCGGAGAGTTGAAATCGTCAATGATTTCAACTCAACTCACTCATCAAAGAGTAAGTTACAAGTTGCTTCTAAAACAGTTGAAAAGATAGGTTAGAAGTTTTGTTTATTAGGGCAAACAATCATGTTATATAGTGAACAAAAATTTTGGTTGCATCAACAAAACAATCAATACTCTCTCATTGAAATATATCTACTATTTGAAAATCTAACCTTTACGAGTAAAGTTTTACTTATATTCTTCCTGTGGTGATTAGTAAAATGTCATGAAATACCTTGGTTACAGATGGGGTATCTCAGTATCAAACATTCTTATCCGACACACCAATGGCAGACGACTCCTGTCAGATCATGACCAGAGATGTCATGTCACTCACAATAAAAAATTTTTATTTTGACCATTAATTTATACCAAGTTTTGTCAACATCTGTCCGTAAATAAAGGAGTTTGCCTATTCCCTATATGATTAACATGGGAAAAGAGTATGCAGGTTAGCTGCCATGATAAACATATAAACTAAAAATTAGGTTACAAACCTGTCGTCCTTAAACTCTTCAATAATTTAATAGATTATTATAGTTTCGGGGTTATGGCTGAGTCACTATTAAAAAAAAGGCAGTCTGGTCTCACTCTTGGCCGGCCACACATAATTTTAATTTTCAGTAGTGAACATCACACCAAAATAACAACACAAAAACCAAACTTGTAAATAATACCATATGGTTATTAAACCATCTTTTATCTCCCCGCTGAGTTGGGCTACAGACCTTTAAACTTTTCGAAGTCCTAGGTTACAAGTCCTATTCCAAAGCTGATCAGCATGCTTTTTAACACTTGTCCCCTGGCTTCAATTTTCCAAATATTTGTTCCAGTCTCTTTATGTTTTTGCCAGTTTTCTGGTTTTGTCAATTATGAATAAGGTTGACATGTTCCTTACAGGAACATGGGATTGTAGGACTGTGAAACCATTCCTGTCGGGCAGAACAGTCGACACCTGAGGCCCTCTGGTCTGAACGAAAATCGAGCCTTGTTCACTACGACTGTGCATCACTATTAGCGTGAAAGAATCAACAGTAACTTCATGAATTATATGTTTTGATTTGTTTGCTCTGTTCCTTGTACCCTTTAAATGAGTATACAATCACTTTTAGCAAGAAAAAAAATTATTACTGTACTTTTTCACCAGTTCCAAGCTGTAGACTTAGAAACATGTAGGTACTGTTGTTTCGTCAAATCTTTTTTTATTTTCAAATGATTCCTTTATTTCACTCGGCACATCTCCTTCTAGTTACCTGCAGTAGTAATATTTAATGATAAATCTTTAAATAGTAATAATCATCACAGTATTATCATCAATAAATACAATCGCTGAACGAATTGTGGGAACGAGAAAATAATTTTCTGTCAATACAGAATATTTGAAACGAAATACGAAGATAAAAGAGGAAGCCAACACCATCTATCGGATGAGAAATAAACTAGCACAACTAACGGCGGAAAAAAGAACCACGTCGAAATATAAGCAGGCGACACACATTGTTTGCTCGTAACGGCCCCGAGGGACGCACAGCGCCATTAGACATCATCAGATGTCATTAGACATCTGTCTAGCGAAGTATGCGGACGTACAGTGTGCGTCATAACAGGAATTGGTTAATAGCCCAACATAATACTGGTAAGTCTTCTGGCTATCCAGTTTGGCAGCCAAACCTTCCCTATTGCGTTGATTCCTTCTTGTCTCTCATGGGGGCTTCGTTGAGGCAAGACTGAGGTGACTGGCTTTTCAGAATGGGTGTTTACCCATTCTGAACAGAATTCTGGGGGATGAAAAGTGGCCACCTGGGAGGGTTGCCCTGCATGAAGTACACTTACTTGAATCCTGTCAGAGTTTGCTGAACTAGGGTATCTACTCCTAAATGAAAATGAAGTTGAGGACTCCCGAGGGTAGATCCTTTCGATCTACCCCCGGGAGTCCTCAACTTGTCTAGGTGACTTATTTGTGAGTGTTTGCAGGAAGTAACTTGCCCAGTGGCTTAGCTAACGACCCCTAATCCTCTAGACTATAACTTCACACATCTAATTATTTATTTTTGTAGGAGTGTTCCTGCTGAGTGCCAGGGCGGGAGGGTTAGGCCTCAACTTGGTCGGGGCCTCACGACTTGTGTTGTTCGACCCGGACTGGAACCCGGCCTCCGACCTGCAGGCGATGGCTCGGGTGTGGAGAGACGGCCAGCGCCGCACTGTCCACATATACAGGTGCTGTAAATAGACACTTACTGTAGGATAATGGTTATTTATTTTATAATCAGCTGTTTTTTATTTATTATGAAGTTTTATGTTTTTATTGTAGTTCAGTCTTGGAAATGATTATTTTGGAAATGACAATTTTTTTTCACCAGCCCAGTTCGGGTTTCGAGAGGGGAAATCCACAACATTGGCTGTTTTAGATTTAGTTAATAAATCCCTAAGTGCTATAGAGAATAGAGAAACAGTTTCATTGACTTTATTTGACTTAACTAGGGCATTTGATTTAGTGCCTTTTGAAATCTTGCTCCAAAAGCTTAAACATTATGGACTAAACGATATGGCTTTACTAATAATAAAATCATATTTGTCAAACAGGAAACAGTATGTATCTGTTGGTGGCAAGGTATCTAAATTAAGGGGGGTTGGGATAGGTGTACCACAAGGCTCAGTCTTAGGACCTTTTCTTTTCCTGATTTCAATTAATGATCTACCTGGGAGTGTCAATGTGGAATCTGTTATTTATGCAGATGACACAACCTTGATGGCTGCCCACAAAGATATTAACACCCTTAACCTGATTACCGATGAGGCAATTACTGCAGCTATGAATTGGTTCTCTGCTAATAAACTTTTGTGCAATAAGGAAAAAACACAAAATATCCATATAAGTTTGACACAGAAAATTGATGAACATAAAGCAGTTAAATTGTTGGGATTCCATATAGATTCAACATTAAATTGGAAAAAACATATTGAAATTATTTGTAAAAAATTTCTAGAGTAAACTTTTTAATGTGGAAATTGAAGGAATTTGTTAGTGATAAATATTTAAGAGCCACTTATTTTGCATTTTTTCAATCTCACATATCTTATGGAATATTGCTATGGGGACACTCATCCCATGTTCATAAAATTCTATTATTACAAAAAAAAGTTATACGCACAATCTGTGGGGCTGGGCCTCTGGATCACTGTCGTCCTCTTTATTGGCCTCAAAGTAATGACAGTAGTAAATTACATATATATAATGTTTTAATTTATACCAAATCTAACTTAAGTGAATTGAAATGCAGGGAAAATATTCATAATTATAACACCAGAACCAAATCCAAACTAGATATTCCTATACATAGACTAGCCAAAACAAGCTACTGTCATAAAATCAATAGTATGAAATTTTTTAATAAACTCCACCATTCAGCAAAATTAGTTAGTTTAAATAGATTTAAGGTTAAATTAAAGGAATGGCTTATTGAAAACCCATTTTATTGTTTAAATGAATTTCTAAATAGTATTGTAAATATAGACTTTTAGATAAGTTCCAGCGCACCCATTTTAATTTTAATTTCAACTGTATCATGTACACCTGATAATTTTTGACTATGTCTATTCCTTGTAAAAGGTCAACGACAATAAAGCTCTTGATTCTTGATTCTTCACTATTCACATTATGTGGTGCGCTTGAAAAACCTTGCACAATATTGTAAATACGAGAATAACTTGATGAATGAATAAGAGATAGATTTGCTGGTAGAGTTAATTTCCAAAAATTTGGAACCGAGATTCGACAACGCTGGCCTGTATGTGTAAAAGAAGATGGGTCAAAACAAAGATTAGCCGATTTGTTGGAATTAGCTGCTACAATGGAAACAGGAAATCAGGAAATCAACCAAGAAAAATCAAAAGATTTGGATGTATTAAAAGCGAATAAATCATATGGAGGTAAGTCCATAAAAACGACAGCCACAAAAAGTTATTGTAACAGATGCGGTTTCAAACGTGAATATTCAGCTAAACATGTTTTAAATGTGAAAAGATTGGTCATTTTTCTAGAGTGTGCAAGTTTAAGAAATTAAATCAATTTGAAGAAAACGCAGGAGAGTATGATAATAATGTTAAAGTACAACATTTGAAAATAAATGATTACAAGAAGAAAAGGTAACATGAGTGATTAGTAGTAGTGTTTGTATGGAGGTATAGCTTAGTGGAGAAAATAGCAAATGGATAGTCCGGGACAATTAAACTTGAGAAATGGCGCGCTATAGGCGTCACTGAGAGAGAGAGAGAGGGAGTCACGCGGACACGCACTGATGTGAACACTCAAATTAAAGATGTTGTGACTCACCATTGTTCCAGAGGGTTTAGGGGTTGACATAGAGAATCCCAGCGTAGACCATGGACCTGGATAGGTGTGGGCTGCCAGCAACGGAGGTCTCAGGACGTCTATGGGTTGGCGGCTGGACCGGATGTCGGCAGTGATGAGGGACGCTGGGGGAGGTGTGCGCACACCAGGGGGTGTCACTGACCACAAGGGGGTGAAGGGTCACCAGGGGGATTGTTGGACATGATGCAGCACTGAAGAGGAATCGGTGGCGGCACTTGAGAGTCGACGCGCTCGAGTAACGCACTGTTCGCGACGAGACAGTTATGAGAGTAGGGGCAATTAAAAGCACTGTTACTTTATTATTGAGTTACTTTGAGATAAATAACTTGAGAGAGGGATCGCACTGTTACGCGAGATAAGTGAGAGAGGTTAAGAGTGTTAAAGTAATATATTACGAGCGACGGCTTAGTCGCACATCACACGGAGCGCGTTCGAAGGCTACTGACGCGGGCTGGTAGAGGGGATAGCGTCGGTAACTGACCATTGGTGTCTATAGGGGTACATTAAATTGAAGATAGAAATAGTCACGCCATATTTTATGGCCAATCAGAACGAAGCGTCAACCCCTCCACTTGCCATGTATGGGTGTTTTGTGTAAACGTTTTGTTAAGAATATCTGAATTGATTTGAATCTCAGATTATTCTATTTTGACTCTGTACATACAAAGGGTATTTGATATTGAATTATTTCTTTGAAAAATACATGATAAATGTGGAATGTCTCTCATTGTTGAAAAATGATTATTAAACTAAAATTATGCTTAAATACTAAACAATGAGGAAAGCCCATATACACTTAAAGCTAAATAATGTAGCAGTGAACATGGAATTTGACGCCAGAGCATGCGCCTCAATGATAGGTGAACCTTTTTGTGGGAAAAAATTAAACCACCAGTTCTGGAGAATTCTAATTCTAGATATGTAGCGTATGGAAATAATGAACGTGACATACTTGGTGTTTTTGTAAAAGTTAGCTTAGGCAATAAAACATGTAACTTGAAGGTCGCGGTGGCCAATGGAAATGCTTTTCCCATGTTAATCATATAGGGAATAGGCAAACTCCTTTATTTATGGACAGATGTTGATAAAAGTTGGTATAAATGTTAAAAATAACAAATATTTATGGTAGATATGCCTACTTTCATTGTTCCTCACAGTAGCAAACCTGCACACTCTTTCCCATGTCAATCTTATAGAGAATAGAATAATAATTCTCATGTTTATGGACAGATTTTTATAAAACTTCTCATATATTATTATTATTATATTATTGATTTGGAAATTCGCTGAGTACGCAGGTCTGCTGATACGGGGGTATTTTTTTTATGGACTGATATTGCCTAAATAACAATATCAGTCCATCTGAATAACCTCGGAAAATTGGCAGCACTTCTAGGGGTTTCAATAGAAAATCAAATTCCAGTTTTACAAGATAATTAATTTAAATGTTAGATTCTACCTATCAGTGGGACCAATTACAATTTCATGAAAAACTGATTGTGGTCAACATATTTTTCTGTTTCAAGATTATTAACAACGGGCAGCATAGAAGAAAAAATATTTCAGAGGCAGCTGAAGAAGGTTGGACTGAACGAGGCGGTGGTGGATCTGGCACACACGAGCGCAACCACCAGTTCTGGAAATTCTAATTCTAGATATGTAGCGTATGGAAATAATGAATGAGACATACTTGGTGTTTTTGTAAAAGTTAGCTTAGGCAATAAAACATGTAACTTGAAGGTCGCGGTGGCCAATGGAAATGCTTTTCCCATGTTAATCATATAGGGAATAGGCAAACTCCTTTATTTATTGTCAGATGTTGATAAAAGTTGGTATAAATGTTTAAAAAAAATTATTTATGGTAGACATGCCTACTTTCAGTGTTCCTCACAGCAGCAAACCTGCACACTCTTTCCCATGTCAATCTTATGGAGAACAGACTAATAATTCTCATGTTTATGGACAGATTTTTATAAAACTGCCATATATTATTATTATTATATTATTGATTTGGAAATTCGCTGAGTACGCAGGTCTGCTGATACGGGGGTATTTTTTTTATGGACTGATATTGCCTAAATAACAATATCAGTCCATCTGAATAACCTCGGAAAATTGGCAGCACTTCTAGGGGTTTCAATAGAAAATCAAGTTCCAGTTTTACAAGATAATTAATTTAAATGTTAGATTCTACCTATCAGTGGGACCAATTACAATTTCATGAAAAACTGATTGTGGTCAACATATTTTTCTGTTTCAAGATTATTAACAACGGGCAGCATAGAAGAAAAAATATTTCAGAGGCAGCTGAAGAAGGTTGGACTGAACGAGGCGGTGGTGGATCTGGCACACACGAGCGCAGTTCGGCTATCTGACGAGGAGCTCAAGGTAGCGTGGTGTCATCATTGGCTCATGGATGTGTTCACAAATAGGAAATAGGAAGTTTCACTGAAATTTTAATCTAATAAATAAACTCATAGTATATTTCTTACTTAGTATAAAACCATTGAGTTTAGAAAGACAAGTACATTCAACCTTAAGGGTAAATTGATCAAACTTTGGTCTGTAAGAAATAAGAATAGCATTGAGCATGTATTTTAGTAAAATAACGCTAGAGAGAGTACTGATGATGATAAGCCATTGCTCCGTCTTTTTATAATTTTTCTGTTCATCTACACATCTACATCTAGCATCTACATTTTTAGTAATCTTCTATCATTAAGGAATTGATAATTACTGAGTCAATGAGTTTGGGAAAAAGAGAGGTATTAATGAAGGCTGAAGCCCCTCGGGCGAAATCCGCCCCTTCGAATGAGTGAATGAATAAATGGGGTATTAATGAATGAGAGAACAGTATTGCAACCCGCAACGGTTTATTGATCAATGATTGATCAATTCCTAGGGGAGTTAGAAATGTTGGAAAAGTTTACAAATAGATGGGAATTATATTATGATTGGAATTATTATTATGAAGCAAGATTGCTTAAGAAAGAGGTATTTAAAATAGTTTATTTAGGAAATTATACACTTCTTTTAGGAATCGAATATATAAAGTTATACTGAAATCGAACTTATTTTGTTGGTGGTTTTGTTGTTTGTGACTAATGGATATATATAAAAATATTAAAAAATATTTTATAGTATATTTTAAAGCAATGAGAGGTGCTTGGTCTTTATGGTGAAAAATAAAGAAAGTAAATGAAACATGAAGTTTTCCTAGAAGTCCCCCAATTTGGAATCTGTTACAGTAAAATCAGTCATACATATTATCTTGTAAACCCACGTTGATCACTAGTGATATGTATTTTTTCAGTTGATAAATTTATTTGTTTGAAACATTGCTAACGTGTTACTTTCTTTTATCAAAACTTTTCTCTTTTTATGTACCGTACTAAGACATATGAGTGAGTAGTAAATGTATATTAAATATTAAAACCTCTAGTTCCACAACTGAACTCTAGCTAGTGTTAGTTACACTTGATTTACAGGATCTGTTCACGGTGGAGGAGGGGATGGACAGTCTAACCCATCGCATGCTAGGATGTGATTGTGCTGGGTCAGGGGACATTCCAAAACCTCTAGTTCCCCATACAGACACTAGGCAGTGTCAGCTGATGGCACAGCCTGGACAATCACTCCGGAGTAATCAGCTGTTTCAGTGGCAACACTATCGCCAACCTTTGCCTCATCACTTACTTATGGTAAAATCACAATCTCTTTGCCTTCTAGATTTCTCTCAGATTTTATTATAAAGAGTTCTCTTCAGACTGATTTATTAAAGTTAAGATATTACTTAATCATTTTATTACATTGCTAAAATAAAAATGAGATTTACTTAAATCCTAACTACTTCCATTTTACTTTCTCCTCTTATACATATTATATTGATAAGGTATTGTTTTTGTAAAATAAATTAGGAGAAGAAAAATATGTTTTTATAAGAAGGAAAAATTTTGATTGTTTCACTACTCATTCTTAAAATGTTTCCTTAAGTGTATCTATGCCTCATTTTCATTAATAGTTTTATCTTATAGATAAAATTCAACAACTTTTATTAACATTATTTACCATTTTCATCTGTTCCTTAAGCCTGGATCTCAATATAACATTATTGTGTTTGATGTTATAGGAAATGGGACTGGAGGATGTTGGTCATTTAATAACATTTGCTTTTCGAAACTTGGTTGATGCTACAGCTCCTTCCTCTAGTCAAAAAGATTAATGGGCTAATATCTTCTGTGAAACCATCGTTAAAATTGTATATGTATAAACATTGTAATCTCTGTTTTTTAAATATAATTTTATACTTGTTTGAATTTGTTAACTTATGTGAAACAAAATATTTAAAATGTATCTATTTTATTTGAAATTTCGAATTTTAGTATGTTAAAGCTTTTATTTATCTATTTACTTTAGGCCTCTACTTTACAGTTTAGGAATAAAAATCACAAATTTATGCAAAGTATTAGTTTATAATGCTGTTTTTAGCGAATTTTGCATAGGGAAGAAGCTATTACCATAGGTCTCATGGCAAGACCTCAGCCCAGGACCATGTTACTTTTTTGTTTTAAGGTGCCTAGAGACCAAAAAGAATAATCGTTTTAAATATAACAAATATAAATTTTAAATAGAAACTTTCTTCAATAGCGGTTGTAGTACTCAAATTTGACTCACAATCTCCACTAATCTATTGCCAATATCTTGAAAGTCCCGGTGTCAAGCGGGGTCCAAGACCTTCCTCAAAACATACCTCAAACAATCTGTGGGATTTGCCTGACAATTAAGAGAAGGATGGCAACAGTCTACTGCTGCTGTTGCAATAAACCAATCTGTGCTGAGCATCGCGGGAAGTACTGTGTGTACAGTGTCGAGGACTTGTAAATGCCTAAGTTTGGCGCAAACATGTTTTTAGTATTATATTTTGATTATTTGTATTCACTAAAGTTTGTAACCAGAAATTTTTTTTAATTTTTTCAACCCTTCGTGAAATTTACGATAGTCTAGCTTTGATGTCATTTTTAAACAGATGAGCTCTCTAGGGTTAAGCTTATGGAGAATCAAATGTAAACAATACAAATCAAAATTTCTGTTTCTAACCATTTGACAGTTGTTGACTGAAGATGGCTAACAATATATTCTTTGTAAGATGTGAATAGAGGTTTTGCATACACATTTATTTTATGTATGTATGTATTAAATGAAAAATTATCAAATTAGTAAACAATTTGTAATAACTAAAGTGCAAAATAACTGTGAGAAATAAAAGCGGAGAAAAGTATTTCCAATGGTAATTTATACAATGGAATATAAAGTATTATATGGTTCAAAACAGTTATACCAGTACATAACAAGGAATGTCTGAATATCTTGGTTCAAATTTAAAAAAATCTTTTGACATGAATATGTCTTAGCTCTGGGGGGGTGTTGGTGATTTGTATGATGGAAAATATGTAACAGATTTCCAAAGAAACAACCAGAATTATTGTTGTATTGAATTTTTAATATAAAGAATTGTACAGCTGTTTAGATGAACTGAAAACATTTCCTTTAGACATTACCATGATCTAACCTATTTCCCACAGGGAAGTAAATACAAACATTTTTAACCCTAGAAATGGCAAAGTCGTAATTTACGACGCATTTACATATTCAATAAGAATTGGCAGGTGGAGGCATCTGTCGTCAGTTTAGTGGATTTGTTAGACACTATCGCCTACGCGACCGTGTTTCCCTCTGGGGGCCAACAACCGAAACTGCTCTCATAGTACACGAGCCTGCCACCGGGCAGGTCTATAACCAAGTAAGCGCTTTCTTCTCCTAGGCACTAGATGGCCGAGGCGGCTAACGCGCTACGCTGACGAGCGTAACGTGCTAGCCACTCGGAAGTGCTAGGGTTCGAATCCCGACCATGAGCAATCCCAATTTGGCTTGCAAATGTGTGGTGTAGCGGAGTGGAGGGCCCACCTTAAATAAACGGTGACCGGCTTGGGTGGAAGTTGACGGCATTTGTAGGCTTAATTGGGATTGCAGTGGACACCTGTTTTGCTTTTGTGGTTAGTGGTTATAAGGGGGGGGGCATGTTTTAAGCTTTTTTTGTTTAAACTTTGATATTTCAAGAAGATATTAGTAATTATTTTTATGTTACAGTTAAGAGTAAAAAGCTTGCCACTTCTAGGGTTAATGAAACAGTGTTTTATTGAGAGACACTATTACAGAGTAATTATTGGCCTGAAAATGTCAATGTACAGGTCTGTTTATTTCAGTGGTCAAGTGATCTGTTATATTGAGCAAGGAATCTTTTATTAAAAATTTGACAAAACCTTAAGAAAATTTCTCAGTAGTTATTCACTAGTGTATAAAGTGAATCTCCCTTAATGTTCCATGTTTCTGATAAATATCAAATAAAGAGAAATGAAATAATGTAAACTTGTAACTCTCTTCATTGATGATTTGAGTGAATTGTTTGCTAGGACATTGATCATTTTTCAATTTTGCAGCAAATATTCTGCATCAACATAATCAGGCTTTTTACAGATCACCAAAAAATAACTATCGCAACATTCTCCAGAGTTTAAAGTCAACCAAAATTAACCTGATGGATTTTGATATCCTAAAGCCATACTTTCTCTCCACTGTATGTTATTTACCCTCCAGGTTTAAGCAGGTGTTCCAAAACAACTTGTTCAAGAAGTTGTCAAAAGTAATGAGATCAGACAATAGTTACATACCACCAATAAAATCGCCTGGGGATGTACCGAAAATATCAGGAGTATCAGATGGAGAGATGATTTTCTTATTTTTATTTGACAGTGCTTCAGTAGTCAATACGCTCATGCTTTGCTCATCCAAGCCCATTGAAGTATTTAATGAGATTGTTTTCTAATTTGTACAATCAGTTTCATTAAACAAAATTTTTCAACATTTTCATATGTGTCAAGATATTTTCTTTTTATCTTGACAAATTTTGTTTTCTCACCATGAATTTAATTTGCTAAAAGAAATTTAGATTTAGAAATTAACTTTTTCCTAATTAAGGTACCAGGTAATACATTTTATTACCTGGTGCCTAACATATTGTATCAGTTCATATTTAGTTATTAGCGAATTTCCCTTAGGGAAGAAGCTACTGTATTACCGTAGGTCTCATGGTGAGACTTAAGCCCGGGACCATGTTATTTTTTCTTCTTTAGATGCCTAGAGTCCAAAAACAATAGTCGTTAAAATTTATATATATATATATATATATATATATATATATATATATGTGTGTGTGTGTGTGTGTGTCTGTGAACACGAAACTCTCGTAAGCATGGTCCGATCAAGATCAAATTTGGTAGAGACGTGTATTCCTACAAATGCTCGGATGAGTTCGTAAACCAGACATATCGGTCAATGGGAACGGGTAGTTTGGGGGGGTTTTGTACCCCAAAATGGGGTTTTTTGCGTTTTTCACATGTAATTTTTAAAAATTTCTAATTTTATATTTCACCATTGGAATCAGTTTAAAAAACTACACGATTAAGTTCCTTAAAGTTTTTCTCTATCTCCAACGGTTACCGAGATATTAAAAAATCTAAACACAGTACTTTGTATTGTGGGGCCCCAATGTTATGGAGGATAGGGAAAAATTAATATTTCCCATATTAATGAATATTTTTGGATAAAACTTGATATTTAGCTTTATCTGGTTGAGATCTATCCATTTATGCTTAAAAAAAAATCATAGTTTATGTGTTTATCATGGCAGCAAACCTGCATACTCTTTTCCCATAATAATCATATAGGGAATAGGCAAACTCCTTTATTTATGGACAGATGTTTATGAAAGTTGGTATGAATGTTAAGATAAAAATTATTTATGGTAGAAATGCCTAATTTCAGTGTTCCTCACAGCAGCAAACCTGCACACTCTTTCCCATGTCAATCTTATGGAGAATAGGCAAATAATTATCATGTTTATGGACAGATTTTTATAAAACTTGTCATATATTATTATTATTATTTATAATTGATTTGGAAATTCGCTGAGTACGCAGGTCTGCTGCGACGGGGGTATTTTTTAATTTAAATCTTTTAATTTTTCATTTTTTGTCCCTCTTCATAGATGTTGAAAATAATTTAAGGCTTTTTAGTTATGTTTTCAATATTTTCCTATATTAATTTATAAATCACTTAATTTTATCTATTAGTATATAGCAGAACAATTAATTTGATGTGAATATGCTTCATGTCGGAAATCCAATCAATAAGAAGGAACGTCTCTTCCATAAGTGAAATTAGCATTGTCTAGCATGTTGACAGGAAGATAATTTGGATGATTTTCTAGTTTTTCAATGTATTTCTTACTAATTTTGGCTATAGTCTTACTATTCTTTGGCTAATAGTTGGGATTTTAAGGTCTTTGTGGAGGGTTTTGTTTGAAACAAACCAGGGGTGATTGACAATTTTTCTTAAGGTTTTGGATTGGTATCTTTGCATAATGTTTATATATTCGATTTACATGCAGACCCCTACAGCCACCATATGTCCAAATAGGTTTCAAAAAGATTTATATATCAATAGTTTGTTGTTCATGGTAAGTTTTGATTTACGTCCAAGAATAAGCCAATTGAGTTTTATTGTTTTTAAATTTAGTTGTTGTCTCTTTGTCCAATTATGTGCTTTTTTCTTGTCAGTTTTCTGTCTAAATGTATGCCTAAATACTTAACTTCTGTAGCGTGTGGGAGTTGTGTATTGTTTAATGTAACAGGAGGATGAGAATTTCGATTAAGTGTAAATGTAATGTGTGATGATTTTTCATCATTAATTTTGATTCTCAATGTTCTAAACCAATTTGAAATGTTATTAAGACTCTTGTAAATTTAATGAAGCCTGTACAGGATCGGAATGAACAGCTAAAATAGCTGTGTCATCCGCAAAAGGATCAATTTGAGTGTTCTCATCTTCTGGCACGTCTGCAGTTTATAAAATGTACAAAAATAAAGGTCCAAGAACACTTCTTGGGGAATTCCTGATTCCATCCCCTGTCTCTCAGAATAACAGGCACGATTGTGTACTAACCTAAATCTCACTCGTGGCCAGTGGTGTAGTGCTAAAAAAAGCTGTGCCGGAGCGGTCCTTCCAAGAAAGGCCATCATTACTCTTTGGGGGGGTGTAATGGGTAGTCAAAGTCTGCAAGTTCCTTTAAACGCGTGGAATTGTGTACAATGAATTTATCTATTTAAAAAAGAATTACATAAACCGAAGTTTAATTTTGCTAAAGCGACTAATGATGCTCCTGGGATATTTGTTGTATTCATGCAAAGTATTGCAGTCGAAGGCAGACGGTCGCTTTTTAGTAACGGTTCGCTTTCTTTTTCAACGCAAACTGACGAGTGCAGGTCAAGGAAGAAGAACATATTTGTAGATGAGTTTACCCACCGCATAATACGGAGGAAAATCCTCAAATTTTATTTTGTAACCTCATCGAAATTAAAGGCTGTTCTGTAGGAAGAGGGTGTGTTGAAATAAAATCTTAGACGAAGATTAAAATGAATACGATTTAAATGGTTGAAGTCTGAAAATACAAATAATCTCAACATTTCTTAATCAGCCTTAGGCTGTTTAAAAAATAAATATATTTTTGAATTAAAAAACTAGATACTATAAAAATGTATATGGTCTTCAAGTAAGCCCTAGTGTCTGATTCTGGTGTTACGATGTTGTTGGGGTTAGGTTAGTAAAAGTAAAAGTATATAAATCCAAGTTTCGGCTGCACGAGCTGTGCCGGAGCACCGCTCCGTTTTGTATTCATAATACAATTGTTGCATAAACTACTATTAACACTCCGGTGCTCGTGTGGAGTGCGGTGGCACTCCAGTCATGTTGTTTTGTTCATAAAACGCAGTTGACAGCACTTGTGACCTTGAGCAGTCTTCTACCTTTCCCTCTGACACCCCTGGAACCTGTCAGTATGATGACAGCTACCAATTCGGGCTAAACTAATTTTCTGATATCTAATAAAAAGCTGAAACGGAAGATGATGAGAGTGTCATAAAAGTGACGAAGACCCTGATGAACTTGAAAAGATAACATTGCGTTATTTCAAAAAGTATCATTACCCATTTTTAAATAACTCTTTTATGCAGCAATATTTACTAATGTTTTTATCAAATTTGCTAAATTTTCAAGTGTAACAAATGAGTATACCTTGATCATTTGAAAAGTGTGTGTGCAGAATGTGCTAATTAGGTGCATTTGTCAAAGTATGTTGTCATACTTGGTTTTGGGGTTCCATTGCGTTGTTTAAAAAATTATTCCTAACGATTTTTTAAAATAATTTTTCCATGCACCAATATTTATTTACTGTATTGTTCAATTTGCAAAATAATTTTTTTTTTCTAAATTATGTGTTTTATAACATCACCAATCTCATCAATTATGTGTTATATGTGTCTATTCACCATAAAAGGCCAATACATCGTCATAACAATGGATAATAATTAAGAAAAACAACAAAAACAAGTGGAGTGCAGGGGCACTCCACGCGACCGCTTGCATTCCAGTAAACCACGCTATCACCGGAGTGTTAAAAGTCAAAATAGCTAAATTTTTCTAATTTTCAATGAGATTTGTAAATATTTTTTACTGTATTTTTAAAAGCCTTTGGTTTATTGAGGTTAAATGTGTTTATGTTTGAGTGAAATGTTTGTTTCACCATTTTTAAATATATTCTGCAATTTTAGTTCGTTAAATCTATCATATTTGGAAGTTCATGGTTCACAAATGGTTATATTCGGTCACTCTGCAGCACTAAACCGGTGGTGACACATGTTAGTAACGGATAAGAATATCGAATTTAACTTTACTGGAAAATTTTGCTGTTAATTAATTGTGCTTGTAAGCATTGAATATACATAAGGCACCTTACTCACAGCATGGTAATATGGGGATCAACACATCAGTAGTAACCTTATAAAAAAGGAAATAAGCTTCTCTTTCGTCTACTGGTAAAAAAATCTATGAACACATATATAAATATTAAAATATTTTGATCCAGTTTGTCTGTAATGAATATCTTAAAACCGGGCATAGTTGCAGTGTTGTAAAAAATATTTCAAACAGATACTGTGTATACAAAAATACACGATATCCCTAATTTTTATTTTTCTGAAATAGTTTTCAATTTGTCGTTTTAGTATATTTTAATCCATTCAATTCAAATTAACCTACTTGCATTAACATTTTTTTAATGTTACGTCTTAATGTATTATTAAATATGCATATGCATAAAATATTGAGATTTTAATTTTAGTCGTTGCAGAAATTCGTGTAAAATAATTAATATATAGGCGTATACTTAATTAATTAATTTGCATATTATTCCACAGACTTCCGCAAATCAATCATACTCATATGTAGGAAAGCCTAAGGTTAGAGAGTTTTAGGTATAATATGGGTATATATTACTGTAGTGTATAGAGAATATTTAATATGAAGTTATATGTTTGTTCGTCCATGATAGTACTCCGTTGTTGATTTTATTGGCTGCATATCTCCAAAAACTGCATGCAATGCCATCAGCGACTCCGGACGGATTTATTGATAACTTTGGCTTGCTGAAGCTGGAAAACGATTGTTTTTTCTGCTTTTTTCGGGAGTAACGTTGCGTTTTATCATGATTGTTGGAGTTACAGTACAAATTTGTGGATATTGTTCACCATTTATGCATTCATAGCTTTAACTTAAGCTTTGCATTCTGTTTACCAAGGTAAGAAATGCTTAAAAGGCACCATTTAACTCTTACTACGTAACACTGCTAGCGATTTTGCATTGTTCTATGAATAGCCTTGAAACGCTATCATCTGGCTTGTATTCAACCGAAAATCGGCTGATTAAGAAAATCATGTGGGACTTGAATAACGCGTTAAGATTTAAATCTTTAGATTTTTTAACGCTTCTTCATGTTTCAGTTAATTTTTTGTTGCATCTAATAAACCCTCTGGTCAAACAATGGCCGAACTTGGCTGCTTGATAAGTTGGCCCAAGCTAGGCTGGCAATTCTTGGTTTGCATTGGTTCCACCAAGATAGAATATTAGACCAACATGGTACTGATGACAATATTGTTTTATTTACAAATTGAATGAAAAAGACTGAACAATGATAAAATTAACTATCAGTAAGTTATTAATGCCAAAAACAATCAAAATGGCAGTTAGCCTTTTAAATAAGTAGTAAGAAACATAGCAGATTCAATGATTTAATTGGTTCTTGTAAATGGATTGTCTTATAAAATGCATAATGATTAATTACTTTTTGTTGCTGATTTATTGTCAAAATTATAATTTTCTGGCTTCAAGAAGAGCCAAGTTATCAGTTGAAATAAGTTAGGCCTGCACAATCTTTTCCTAAGCAGATAGGCAATCATCTAAAACTTGGCGCTTAATAAACCCAATTAAAAAGCTACAGGCCTAATTAATTGTGGCATACTGTATATCACAATTTCTTACTTCTTTTCAGAGAGTGCAAAATGTGTTATATAATTCAAATAGGCCTATTTTAATTTTATAAACTGGAAAAATATCATTTACCCAATTAGAGTCTCAAAATAAAGGTCTAATTTTTTTTTACAATGTGTGTAGGTAGGTTTCCTCTTTTCGTAACACACAGAATAGTAAACATTTCCTTTTAATTGGACTTTTCCTATCGCTCTTGTGTTTTAACCCTCCAGGTGCTATTGACACAATAATGCTTTGATTCGGACCCCTTGTGAAGTATTATCAATGCATAATACGTTGATTTGTAAATTCTATATAGCAACTCTAATACAAAATCAAATAGGTTGTTTTTATATAGTTTTACAGGATAATAAATTCTCTATCCAACACACAGTTCAAGTTTGACATTGACATTGAGAAAAAAATTAGGTTGTTATTTATATTCTGTGTAGTCAAATGTTAGCTGTTGGCAAATTGCGTCAGCTGCATTTATTTTTATTCATGTTTGTTTACCTTTTGGACTATGTTTTCGCTCAAGTTTTTATCTAAGATAATTTAGTAGTATCAATGAAATTAATTATATAGTTAGTTTATAAGTGTATTTAATAAGGTTAGTGGTCATTATTATTATAAAATGAGTCAACTGAGTTGTTCAAGTGCGATATAATTTTGTTTTTAGTATATAAAACTTTTTATTATGGATAAAAGTGTACACAACTATATATATTTGTGTACGGTATTAAATTTGGAAGATTTAGTAGGTGTATTTTGGAATTTTACTTGAGTGAAAAATAAAATACCCCTATCGCAGAAGCCCTGCATACTCAGCGAATTTCCAAATCAATAATATAATATAATAATAATAATATATAACAAGTTTTATTAAAATCTGTCCATAAACATGAGAATTATTTACCTATTCTCCATTAGATTAACATGGGAAAGAGTGTGCAGGTTTGCTGCTGTGAGGAACAATGAAAGTAGGCATTTATACCATAAAGAATTTTAGTTTTTAACATTTATAGCAAACGTCATCATCATCTGTCCATAAATAAAGGAGTTTGCCTATTCCCTATATGATTAACATGGGAAAAGAGTATGCAGGTTTGCTGCCATGATAAATACATAAACTATGATTTTTAAGCATAAATGCATAGATCTCAACCACATGAAGGTAAATACCAAGTTTAATCCAAAAATATTGATTGATATAGGAAATATTAATTTTTCCATATCCTCCATAAGATTAACATTGGAGCCCCAAAATACAACGCACTGTGTTTAGATTTTTTAACATCTCAGTAACCGTTGGAGATAGAGGAAAACTTTAACGAACTAATATTTGTATTTTTTTAGCTGATTCTAATGGCAAAACATATAATTTGAAATTTATAAAAATTACATGGGAAAAATGCAAAACACCTATTTTTGGGGTACAAAACCCCCCCAAACTACCCGTTCCGATCGATTGATATGTCTGGTTTATGAACTAGTCCGAGTAAATGTAGGAATAAAACGCCTCCACCAAATTTGGTCTCGGTCGAACAATTTATTTTAGGTGCCTCTGGGCACCTAAAGACAAGAAAATAACATGGTCAAGGGCTTAAGTCTTGCCTTTAGACCTACGGTAATAGCTTCTTCTCTCTATGGTAAATTCGCTAAAAGTAACAATCTCCCAAACTAAAAAAATTACTTTTTAGTTTTTTTTTCTTTTATGTTTTCTACATTGTACTTTTCCTCAAGTGTGGTAAATTAAAAAAGGTAATTTTAAATAAATCTGGAGTTATTTTTTAACACATTGATGTATAATATGTTGTATATTATTTCATATTTATGTTTAATATGTTATTTTACAAATATGTCTGCTCAGTGCCATATAAATGCTTAGCACTAACCAGTGAAACTAGTAGCACCTGGAGGGTTAAACTACTCAACGTTTCTGGAGGTGGAGAAACTCCTCCCGTTTTCAAGTGATTATCTAATAATTTACATTAAAAATTGAAAGTTCAAGTTACAGATATAGAATTACACATATTTAACAGTTACAAAATATCTCTAAAAAAATACACATAATTTCAAAATGTTTTGTACTTACAAAACTATGATGGGAACAAGCAAAAAATAACACAACACTCCGCCTCCGAGCTAGCTTTATCAGTGTGGTTTTTTTGTGTTGTGCATGATAGGTACCGCCGGTAAGTATATAGTATTATTGACAATGTGATATAATTTATATCTGAAACTTGAACATTCAATTTTTAATATAAATTATTAGGTAATCACTTGAAAACAGGAGGAGTTTATCCACCTTAAATGTTGTGTAGTTTACAACACACGAGTGAAAGGAAAAGTCCAATTAAGCCTAATTGTAAAATAAATAATTAAAAATCCATAGCTATCAGGAATTTCAAACAAACATTTAACTTGATCAAAGTAATTGTAGATCCATCCCCACAACAAAATGGTGTTAGACTTGGCTATAAATTTTATTTACCTAATTAAATTAAGGTTATGAATTTCAAGACGATTTTCAAACCTACTGTGATTCATAGGATCTTCACATTTTTTACTAGATTGTCAAAATAAAATACAAGAATTATCAGGTTTTATTACCGAAGTGATTTTGAAAATGTTGAAAAATCCAATTTAAAGAATTCCAATAGGTAGATCTTTTTAGCCTAGGGGCCTATTATGAAATCAAAATTAAATTGATACAAGTTCCTCTCCCTTTTTTAGCAAAACTTGTATTATATCCAAAAGAGAAGTTCATGCTAATTCTAAGTGGTAGTCAAATTCTGCCCTAGGAATTAAAGCTTTAAAAACGTTTGAAGAAGTTTGTTCCAAAATTATATAAAATATATTTTACTTTTTCCATTTGAAATGTGAAATTAATGGAGATCAAGAATTAAATTTATTATTAAAGCCTATTCACTTTTTGAACAAAATAATTGTAGGCTATGAAAAAGATTTTTAGTAATGAGATGAAACCTAAAGAAACATTAAAAAATCTGTGTTTTAGGTATTATATACTACATGTATCTCATTTCAGATTTCTATTTAGGCCTAGGCCTTTCTACAGATTACTTAGTAGGCTACTTGCATGTAAACAAATCATAATATTTACTGTGCAACAACTAACCAGTACAAAAAAAATTAGAATAACATAATTATTGATTTTAGTAAATAGACCTACAGTAGATAACCGATTATCCAAAATAATATGGAAGTATGGGTGTCTTTGAATAACTGAATTTTCGGTTAAACTTAGGCCTAAGTTCAATTGCTCACCAGCGGGAAAAATGATGCACATGACATAATGGAGTAAATATTTTTTAAACTTAATTTTTATGATACTTATTTACAAAAAATAAAAAGAACAGAAAGAATTTTAAAGAACAAAATCATTCTCAGTTTTTCAAAAAGCCAAATATTTGGCACTTAAATGGGGTAGTCACTTAGGCAGTGCTGGGCCGCTACTACCGCCGATAATTGAATTTCAGCATTAGGTTAGATTTATCATGTTTTGATGTATTTTCGGTTAACTGGCATTTCGGGTGACCAGGCTTCTGATAATCGACTACTCTCGGATGGATAGCTGATACAACCGGTGAAATGGGGGTTCAGGTGGTGAGAATATTGGCCGGGGAGCTTTCCCAGTAGGGGTGGCATCAACAGCCACCATGGGTCGGTACTAGGTAGACTCAGTTTATATCAAAATTTGAAGAGTTAGGTTTTCTTTGTACTCCAAGTATATTTTTAGTTCAGTAATGCACGTTTTTAAATATGCTTTACTGAACTGCTCTCTTAAATACTTTACTTTTTTATACTTTTAACTTAAATGGCAACTTACCCATGTAGGTATTTTAAGCCAAGTATGAAAAGGAAATGAGTGTAGGATGATTGTGGCACGATTTTGTAGTCTTGTTACTGACTAAGGCTAACATGTACCTTAGACACACCTGTTAATTAATAGCCCAAAGGGCAATGGCCTATCTAAGGGACCTACAGTTTAACATTTGTTTGATCCACTGCCTCTGAATTACAAACTGGTCTAGTTATGAGGGTGGAATGGAAGATGGTCTTGATGGCAAATTAACGTAGTACCGTAGTCAATAGTGCGGACGTTAATCCACACAACAGAACACTACACTCCCTGACCATCACTCACAACTATCCACAATTCATGACGTCCAAGTACGGTAGCTGGATTACAGAACATGCACAGTCCCAGTCTATAAAAAAAGAGAGAACTATTTCGCTGATGAAAATTAGAAATCATAGGGCAGTAACCAAAAAAACTGAACCTTTGAGTAGCACATGCTGGAATATTTTACAAGAAGAAAACAGGCTATAAGGGTTTAAAAATTTTTCCATCCCTCCCAAAATATTGAAACAATTAAAAACTGAATTAACTTCCCAAAAAACCTTAAAAAATTGTTGGTTGGTAATCTGCTATAAGCAGCTGTCAAAAATAGATTTAGGTACCGATTTATAATTTTTAAAACTATTGTTAACTGAGCTTACGGTACTATTGTAAAACTACTGTACTATTGTATACATTTATTTACCATATTTTTGACATTGATATGTCTAAGCTCTGAGTGAGGGTGTTCTAACTCAAAATCCAACTATGCTGTTCTTGCACTAAACATTTGCTGATACTCATCCTCCTTGTAATGACTGATGAGGATGTATGAGCCTATGAAGAGTATGTTAAATACCTAGGCCTGTGGCTTGACAATAGATCAACCATGTAGAGTGGTTTGACTTAGTTTTTTTTGACCTGTTTCTGTTAAGAAACCTATCTAAATAATGTGAAACAAAATTTGTAATCAAAGCCTATCATGGAGTCATACTGTCACATCTGTCATATGGCATCTTAATTTGCGCAAACCCATTTCCAAAGGCTCTTTATTTACAAATAAAGGCATCAGAGTGGTCAGTAATCTTAAACACAATGCCTCATGCAGAGAATCCTTTAGAGGGCTCTAAGCCTCAACACTTCTTTGTCCTTGCAAATCTCATTATGCATCACCAGGGCTTGTAATAGGTTTTTTTTTGTTATTAGAGGTACAGTAGAACCTCTCTAATCCGACCGTGGATGGTCCGTCACTCCAGTTAGTCCAGCCATGTTCAGGCTCGCGAGCCTGTGCCGAGTTGTCACTGATGGACCATCCGTCTAGCTGTTGTTTATAATTTGTTATCGCTTCCGCTCTTCGGCTTCAGTAGGCTAATCATATCTTTGCCATAAGGGATAACTTACAATAACAGGAACGATATTTTAAGCACTGAACAAGTATCTGATAAATATCTGAACTTTTGAATAGACAATATAAAATGAGCTGAACTAAAATGAACATTAAAACCGAAAGATAAAAACAAAACTTTCCATTTGAGATTAATCTCCACGAAATGGAACATCTTTGATAGAACAAAAGTGTTGAAGCAGATGACAAAATTACGCAATACATAGCCTATTGGAAAACAAAAACGTCATTGGTCGGTCCAATGTAAGATTATGCGATTCCTGAACTACCTTATGTACTCCAGTAACCGATAAAGTTCAACAAGATGTTGTATTTTAAAATATAAAGCATATTGTCATTGTTAATTACGCCAAGTATTATTCCTCATAAAATATAATTTCACCAACAAAAAAATCTTGCAATGTTTATTTGATATTTGTTAACAAAGGTTATAATTTCCTATAGTATTTGTATTTGTAGGAAAAATAATACTACACAGCTTCATTTTGATCGCATACTCTTTGTTTAATATTTCGACGTAACAGACTATTTTTTGTTATCTCATTCACAAATTCACTGCTTATTCATAGTTTGAGGAACAAGATGTAAAGTGTTGCAAAATGAACAACATTTATTCAGCCTATTTTGTCGTTAAGGTGTTTGCATAACCAACAAATTTACAGAACATAATATGTTTATGTTTTCATTCATTTCATTCATGTTTTCATTTATGTTTATGTTTTATGTTTTTTTATCCTTTTTCTTTTAGAACTAATACATATTCTAGGGTATGTAGACATTTTTCAGTTAATACGTCGTTCAACTTTGTGTAAAACATCTCTTGCTTTGTATTTGCTATAAATATTACATCTTTCGGATAATCCGACCTTTTTTAATCCGACCGAAGGTGATGGATTTGAGGGGTTCTACTGTAATAGGTTATTATTGACCAATTTTGGCAAAACTCATAAATAATAATTTTATAAAATTCCCCCAATGAAGAAGGGTGTAGGATTTGTAACATAAAACAAAATGGCCATCATGATTCATGGTCATAAATCAATGGAATTCATATACTTGTCTTTATAACACCTTCTGTATTTTGAACTGTGAATTAATATATTTTTATACTTTTTAAAGTTAATAAATTGTTTAAATTATTAATACCCTTTCTTTGGCTCAAGTTACTTATCAACCTGAACTGAGTGGAAATTTTCCGCTCCAATCAGTTTGTTACAGACTGTAGGTACTGTCAAATTATTCAGTTCCAACAATTAACCCTTAAACTGAAAATCACACTCCCTGCTCATTTAGGTTGAAAAAACCAAAATTATATTTTCCCAATGTTCTTTTTGGATTTAGGTAGCTTGAATAAAGTAGAAAACAGAAATATGCTTCATTTTTTTTATTGAACATTTTAACACTATTTTTCATGTATCTAAAAAAGTTATTTTTGCAAAAAATTCTGAGCGCTTAAAATAAAACTTGTAGGCTTACATAAATGAAAAATTACTGATTCTAAACATGAAAACAGTGAATAGAAACGTGTAAATAAAGTAAAAAGATATTATGTACATTACCACTAAACATAATTTTGCATAGTATGATACATCTCAAAACAGTCATAAGTCCATTCACTAACTCATCAAATTCCGGATCGTCTGGAGGAGCCATGTTTCACTTTTTATTTTATCATTTAGATTCTCAAACGTTCACACTAAATTATCTTTTTATCTCTCAAACACAACACAAATAATCACACGTCAATGGATGTCAACAAACAACGATTGGAACAGTGAATACAGCTGGTCGTGGTGGCGCGTTAATTTTCTTGTCAAAAGCAGTACGGGAGCGCTAGAATACAGGTAAAAGTTGCATAACATCTAATTTCAGTCACTAGAAATTCCATCAAAGCCGTCATATTGGTTTTGTGAGTTCATAGAGGTTAAAGCAACATTACCATGCACTCTGTTAGTTGTTTCGCGAACTACAGCGCAGTAAATGTGACGAAATGGCTGAAAGTGAAAAAACTCGGTTTACGTGCCGTGGGACCCTACTGTGCCGCGAGAAATCTCGTCAGCCGCCCGGTATGGGTTAATGAAATTATTTTGTGTTAATTTTCTTTATTTTTTTACAATCTTAGATCTGTTACAAGTCCTGTGCATCACAAAAACCAACATCATAAAAGGTTAAGAAATCCACTCCTACATAACCAGGTCCAAGGACCTCTACAGAGTATATCAACATAGACTAGTGGCTAGTGGAAGGCTTTCTGCACAAATGTGTGTGTGTGTGTGGTTGTTATCAACCCTTTAACCGCAGTGTTTAATTACACTCGCCGATGGCCCACCCCAGGGTTTTTACAACTTTGCATGGTTGCAACAACAAAACATAAACAACTACCAAGCGGTACATTTGATACTGTAGAGCACATGGAGTGGATGTAGTTTCATAAAAATTCACTAGATTGCTGCACCAAAATAATAGTCTGCCAATTTAACAGTTATAGCTTGGGGAGAAACTAGCAGACAACTTGTATAAAAACAATGAACCAGATGAGAACAACAAATCTGTCTAAACTCGTGTGTCGCAGTTAGGGGTTAAGCAGTGCATACGAAGGCATCTAAAACAGCTGGCTGACCCCTGTATTCAAGCCCAAATTGAAATCATTTCTGATAAAAGCACTGGTTATAACATAGACGAGTTTGTCACTGTGTGGTTTGAAGTGGTGGCAAGCCGGTTCTGCTCTAGCTTGACTTCTCTGGGTTTTTGGTTTGGATGGGATCTTCATGTGGTTGAGTGCTGAGAGTACATGTTTTATTTTTTGTGTTTTTCCTCTACCAAATAAACTTATTATGTTTGATGCTTGCAACAAACAAGCATTGTTGACACTATTAAATTGAATACTGCAATCTATAATATTATAAAGAAGAGGTGGTTTCTGTATGTTTGTTTGTGGGTTTGATGTGGCAAGTAAATGCGAAAAATACTGAACCGACCGGTTTGAAATTTTACACAAAGGTAGATCTTAAACTCATGCAACACACAGGCATACTCATTTTCTTAAAATCCTCTCGGGCTACGCCCTGTGAACGTCCTAAGTTTCAATGTTTACATTTTTAGAGAATGAAAACATAAAATTACTTGAAAGTCAACAGCTGTGAATACTAAAATTTGACAGTTCTAGAAGCAGAAGACATGGTTGCTGTAAATACCCTGGAATTCAATGCTTCCAGTTTTTAATGTCAACATCCGTTTACTTTACATTTTGAGCAGCTCGGGATACAGCAGTTCGGGAAGAAGAAGAAATAAGGTTGATTTTTCAGATAAACTGCTGGATCGAAATTAGTGAATTATTTGAAATAGTGGAATGGAAGATTTTAAGTTTTTTCCGACGACTGTCTCTATTACACTAATAGAGACTTTATCCTCTATCAATATTTGACAGATGTTACTTTGAAATGTTGTAGACATTCGTGTTTTGTCATTTTGTAAACAATGAAGAATTAATTAACAATAACTTAAATGTATCAGTAGAGCCTACACCTTTCAGCCTTTTTAACCCGTGCGAAGGACGGGTACTTTGGCTAGTTGTATATAAATAGTAAAATAGATATAAATAGATGTAGATTCATTCCTGATTCAGATTTTACTGCAGTTACTGGTGTTACTGTATATTAAACCAATAATTGCATCTTTTTGTGGATGGTTGTAGATGGCAGCGGCTGCACCAACAGTAGCTGTACCAGGTCCGGCTGCCACACCACATCCACAGGGTACCAGGTTCATGGTCCAATGGGAGGAGCACCCGATGCACCTCGCAACGAGGTTGGGTTACCTCCTCGAGCACCAATCATTGGTAGACGTCACCCTAATGTGCAACACTCACACTTTGAAAGTCCACCGCTCAGTACTTGCTGCCTGTAGTCCTTACTTCGAGGTTAGTTATGTTTTGTGTGCATAGACTAGTACTGAATATTACCTTTATATGACTGATTTAAGTATAAACCGCTTCAATCAATCTGTTGGTTGTATTATCTTTAAAATCTCACTCAAGTGTTCATTTCCCAAAATATATACAAGAATTATTAATGAAATAAGTTTATTAATAATCTGTAAACTTCCTAATCACAACACCTCATGGCAGTGAGGTTGAAACTTTGATGCATACGCCACCAACTCAATAGTGGATAAAATTTCTGAAAAGCAACCAGAAAATACACTATTCTACTCTTTGCCACTTAAACCCATTAAAATCTATTGGTAAATTGCATTATTACATACTGTAATCAATTTCATATTCATTGGCACTTATCATTTCAAAAAGAGAAAAATACTGATACATAATTATTACAAATAATAATTACAGTAAACTTGAGCTACTATTTTTAAGAAAAAGATTCAAACTATTGCTGGAAAAAATATTAATTAAACTATATAATGTTGAGGTTAACTGCAGAGCAATATAAAATACAGTATGTATATTATATTTAGCAAAATAATTTTCAATAATAATCAAAAAGGAATGTAAAAAGGATAAAATAATTGACAACTTTTTGTCACACAATTTTATATTGAGCCAATTTTTATGACTCGTGGTCATTAAATCTTAATGGCACTTTACTTGAGTACGTGTCTTGTCATGTGGGCAATATTTGTTTGTTGATAAAATATATGTATGGCCTACTCTTTAATTTCAAAATTTTGTTTCTGTGGACAAAAGAATGTACTTTACTCTCCAGATTTCATATTGTTTGTTTTTAGTCAGTACTTCAAAGACAGTTGGGAAATCACCCGTTGATAGTCCTCAAAGATATGAAATTTTGCGTCCTGAAGTCCCTTATCGAGTTCATGTATTGTGGAGAGACCAGTGTCACTGAAGAGAACCTCAACCCTTTGATGGAAGCAGCCAAGTTCTTTGAGGTATGTTTCACTATTTATGATATAGATATTTTCATATTTAGGTACTGTGACTTAAACAATCCTCAATCAAAGCCAGTGACGGACGACCGTCAGACTTTGTGCCTCATGGCACTACAATACCTCGCTATATTTGGCTAAGGATTGTGAAGAGTTGAGGTTTGTTAAAAATATTAATAAATACTGTGGAGCAATTTGGAGAGAGATTTACTGAAGTGGCCTTGTCTGTGGTCGAAAAATATGTGATGGTAGCACACAGGCCACATCCTTTCTTCAAGATTGGAAGGGAAGGATTTACAGTAGAGTCTCGGTTATCTGCTATAAACTGGCCAGCAGATTGGCGGATAAGCTGAAATGGCAGATAATAAGGAGGGTCGAAAACTTCTTAAGTCTTTGTTTTACAACAAATTAATAAAAATTTTCTCATATAACACAAATTTAAACTATAAAAAATAAAAAGATACTTTAGTTCAGTTCATGATGAGTGAAAAAAATTATTTATTTTTTACTGCTTGCTCGATTATTCCATCTTCCTTGCTGCTAAATCTCACAATATCTGAATCATCATAATGTCGACAACCCTGGTTTTCTCTTGCTGCTTGACATTCTGAATAGCTGCTGCAAGCACTTTAACTCCTCCCTTGTGTGCCATCTTTTGGGGATTGCTACTTTCAGAGTTTGTACGAACGTCGGTATCTCCAACATCTTCGCTGTTGACAAGGGTAACAATTTCTTTATCATTTATTTCATCTTGGTCATTTTTTGAAAGCCAATGCCCTATTTCATCCAATAATGAATCCTCACAACCAGGTATACATTGCACTAAGGGTAAAATACTTTGTTGAAGTTCGTTTAGTGCTTTCATCAGTAGAATCTTCCTTGCCTAACAACTTATGCTTATTGACTTTGCAATTGTTTGTGCACTAACATGCACCTTGCAACCCAGTAAGCAACATCTTTCAAATTTATGCTTTTGCCAAGTTTACCAAGTCTTGGCCATCTTCTGTTTCTTGGATCAATGTTTACAGAAGCCTCCTGTAGTTTCCCTTTAATGTTTCCAATACTTCCTGGTCCATCGGTTGACAGATTGCGGTCACATTTGTTGGCAGAAACATAGCCTTTATGTTGCCATATTTGAGTTCTTCTGCATCAGGGTGAGTTGGAGCATTATCCAACAGTAAATCTGCTTTTCTAGGGAAATTGTTTTCTTTTAAAAACTTTTCCGTATAATGGAAAAACTCCTTAAAACCCACCCCTTATAAATTTCACTGCTCATCCAAGCACTTTTTTGATTAAAATGTTTAACTAGTAGAACACGTTTCCCAATAGACTTTTAAAAGCCCTAGGGTTCTTGGACTTTCTGATCATTGCTTGGCTCATTTTATGATTTTCTGTGGCATTTCTGCAGGCTAAAATTGTTACTCTCTCCTTACTTTTACCCAGGAGCTGCAGCTTCAGTTCAAGCTAGGCAAGGCAAGGCTCGTACTCATTTTGAAATTGAGGCCTGTTTCATCAAATTTAAATATTTGATTTCCTGTTAGGCTCTCAAATTCAATAAACTCATGAAGTTTTCTTTTTAATTGCTCCATTTCTTGAACGTTTGATGACAGTTTCTTACCACAAATACTCAACTGGCGGATTCTATAATGGTTCTTCCACCTATCAAGCCAACCAATGCTTCCAGTAAACTCAGCATCGCCTTTGTTGAAGTTCTTTTGAAACTGTAAAGACTTTTCTTTTATTATAGGCCCCGAAATGGACACTTCCTTTGTCCCTAAACTGTGTCGACCAAATGAACAAGGCTTCATTAACCCTATTTAATCTCTATGGTAATAATCACTAATATATAATCTAATTTTATAATCACTTTCTTTCATACTTTTCCTGTCTATTAAACCGGCCTCCATGACCCATGACGAACTCCACTCTTGTAATTCGTTTCTTCGATTCGTATATTTTCCAGTCGCCAACTTTTCGTCGACCAACGCTGTACTGATCAGCAACTTTCTGTATCGTGTCACCTTTATCTAACATTTTCAAAGCATAAAGTTTGTCATTTTCGATAAAACTACTTTCTTTCTTTTTGTAGCCATAATCAGAACTAAGCTCTTACAAAACAACACAAGGTACTCATAAACTCACTTTATAAAATAGCCTTAATATACACACTCTCTACAACAGACCGAGGTGTACTGAAGCAAATGCCATGTCTGTGTGAGCCAGGTGAGTGGAGGAAGGGGTCTAGCATCTGTCGGCAAGGACATTGGCTAGCCGTACAGTCTGAGACAATCACAAAAGAGCAAGTACATTCACGCCTGCAAACTATTGACACTATTTTAGTTTTTATCATATTTTTTTGCTGAGAATCAAGTGGCGTATAACATGGAGTGACAGATAATCTAATGGCGAACAACCGAGACTCTACTGTATATATATTCTAAAATCATGTGTTAGTTTTCAGTAATATGTTCAAAGAAAAATTTAGTTACTTTATACTGTAAGTACTCTCAAGGTAAACTGAAAAATTACTGTCATTTCATACAATTATCACATTTATGAACACTTATACCAAATGTATTTTACATACCAAGTTTTATGGAAAACGGTCGAGAAGTAAGAGAGAGATTGATTTTTACTTTCTCCTTTTATACATAAGTTAAGTATAAGGAGGAAGTATTATTTTCGTCAAAATTACCGAATTTGAGTTAGCCCTTTAGACCCCAGAAAATTGTTCTAAAATTTTTTGGAGGTGACAGGGGTATTCTTTTAGGTGAGTTTCGGCAGTCAACGAACGTCCTTCACGGGTTTTGTCAACAATTGACATGTCGCCATTTTTAACGTGAAACTACTCGTACGTGAGTTTTACCTAAAGCTTCATCTTTGTAAACAGTTTTCAACATAACAATGGTATCTGCAGCACTCTTCGCTAAAAAGAAACAAAACTTTAGAGCTGCACACTGTTCATTAACGTCCGCCAAAACGACGAAATTGCGAAAACAGTGTCCACTGAAAAACTCACTGCAGACAAAAACGTCCACCCATGGCGACGGAACTAGCGGCATTGAACTCCGGATGAGCTACGCTACATACGTAGCGGCAGACATACGTAGTTCACAGGCCACGGCTTCGGTAGCGTTATTTCGGTTACTTTTGGGTATCTCTTCGTATAATTACTGTTCTTAAAACTGGGCAAACATAAATAATATTTTATATGGTTTCTGGTATTTGAAAAAGATCTTTGCTTCCTATGACGATTTTAGAAATAAAAATTAGCTCCACAAGTTAAATTACTGTATTGTTAGTAAATTGTTAATAAATATGGTTTTGTTCGGGAATTCGGCAAACTTCTATTTAAAAAAATTATAATATTGCTAATACTCGAAATTATTTAACTATGAACATAAATTGTTCATAGGATGAACAACAAAACTAAAATTTTTTCTTCACTGCATTTAAAAAGTACCAGTAACAAATTTTACTATGGCCTAATTCACAAATCAAATCAACGGAAACCTTATAATTTGCCATTAAATTACATCAACTTTCTACTAAATCATCAATTCATTCTACTAATCATCAACTTATTCTCAATTTTATTTCATGATTCAACTATTTTATTTATTACAATGATAAAAACAAATCATCATTAACAAAGACGAATTTAATTCTAACAAAGTAGAATTTAATTCTACACAGACTTACATCTACAGAAAAGAAAACAAGCTACATTGGTGCCAAGATGTGGAACGCCTTACCAGATGTATTGAAGAACAGTAACAAGCAAAATTTTATCCAAAACCTGAAGAAATGGCTACAAGATCGACCTTTCTACACCCTGAATGAGTTTTTTGCCTGGAATCATTTTTAAACATAGACCCATGATGTAATCTATTATTGTGACACTATACTCGTCTTGATGATGATGTAATAAAGATATTTTTGATTTTGATTTGATTTGATTTGATTTGAAAGAATCAAGATTTAACAGACGACGTTGGCTCGATGCCATGGGCTAACTGCGCATCAGCAGGGATATGCGATATTTCTGTACCGATAAGACAAAGTCACCGATCTTATTCTGTCACTAATATATCGGTGACAAGAGACTAGAAAAAGCAGTGACAGAGCAGCTGCTATCTAACAAAGGACTGTGCGCAGGCGCAGAATTGGAATATCGGGCAGATAAAATACCCCGATCTTTGTAACAATATTGAAACCCTTGAAATTATGGTACCTCGGCGTAATCTAGTTAGTTATTCATCTTAAAATTATCTAGAAATGTAAAACTAATAACGTGTGAATTCATTTAACAAAGAGAAAAATGTAGAATGAAAACAAGTGGAAAATTTGTTGGTTCTGTGAACACCGAACAATGAAAAACGCCAAATGTAAATTTGGCAACACTTTATCGTATTGCTCAAAGCCGGAGTACTTGAGAATGTGATAACGAAACATTTGATCGTCTACGTAGACAATGTCTAGTATTGATATGAACTTAGGTGAGACTAAACATTATATTTCTTCAGCTTTTTTTTGGGCAGGTGGTAACTCTTTATGAGTACCCCCGCTCCTGCGAGGGTTATGTGGTGACTCCACCGTTAAGCGGTGTTTACCCAAACTAAACCCACCTTCCCCCATCCGTCCAGACGTGTATGAGCAACTTACATACGAGCGAAAGGACTTCATTTGGGCGAATCACAGCATTAGCATTTACCGCTGTAGCTGCTGAATTACCTCTTGGAGTGGCTAGAACAATCAAATCAGAACAGAGCCGGAGCAAGTGAAATATCAGATGTTAATCAAGATATATTAAACATAAACATAACATATTTCTTTAGCGCGATACCAAATACCTTGATACATATAGTACTGATATCTACTAAGGTGAGACTATGCATTATACTTCTTTAGCACGATTTCAAATGCCTTGATACAGATTTCGTGTTTTAACTGTACAAATCTAATAGATTACCATGCACACATCATTGCTACTGGTTCAACTGAAGTGAAAAAGAAAGGATTTTTAAAATTATACATTTTGTTCATGTGCTTCCTTAGAAGATCATTTTTTTAAATGTATATCTGTTTAGGTCAAAGGTCTATGTACAATGTCAAAGGAAGTGCTTGGTGGAGAGCGACCTTCGCCCTCCAAACCAGTGACTGCATCAACACCTGTCAACGGCACCAATAGCAGTCTTGCTGATATCATCCCTACACAATCTTATAGAGGTACAAACCTTCGGTTATTGTAACTAACTTGCTATTTTAAAGGTTATTAGTGGGACACATAGTTATTTATTTCTTTAAAATGAAATTTGGTTAATGGAGCTTCAATGTTATTTGAGAGATTATCGCCGATGTTTTCTGTGTTCCTGTGGTCATTGCGAATGTTCCTGTATATCATTAGCTTAATTTTGTACAAATGAATAAATTGAAAAATTGTACTGCACAATTAATTATAAAAATATATGTGCTATCTCGGCGACAAGGAACATCTTTGATCGAACAAAAGAGTTGAAGCAGATGACGAAATTATGCACTACATAACCTATTTGGAACTACCGTATTTTCTTCAGTAACCAAAGTTCAACAAGATATTGTATTTTAAAATACAAAGCATATTGTATTGATAGTTACACTGAGTATCAGATTGCATTTTGTTATTATTCCTCATAAAATATAATTTCGGCAATGACAAATCTTGAAATGTTTATCCGATAATTATATACAATGCTCAATAATCATTATTTATCTAATATTTTGGACTTTTCCCTCTGCGTCAAGTGTTTAAATACACTACGTTTCGGGAGGAAAGGAAACTCCTCCCATTATCAAGTGACCCTAATTAGAATCTACTTAACCTACATTTTTTGGGATTTTAATTTTTTTTAATTTTATTATTATTTTTGATAAACATCATCCTTTCATACATTCATACACATGGAATTGGAATACTTATAGTTGTACTTGTAATCAATTCTTGGAACTTTTTGATCATAAAAGCTACATTTTAGAACTAATCAGTCATGTTCTGAGAGCTACTTCAGAATCGCAAAACCAAAAAATCTTGGCGATTGAGAAGGAAGGAATGTGATTAACATTTAGTAAAGGTAAAAATCTTAAAAAAGGGTTAGTCTGACAATTTAATAATATGAAAGACTTCAAATACATGATTAATTTTTTAAAACACAATTAATTTTGAAATCAGTAAAAAACAGTCCAATACATGGGACAAGTGCTGTGTATTGCAAGCCTAATGTTGATGTTGTCATCTTTATTAGCTTTAAGGAAAAGCGTACGATCGCTCGCCTAAAGTCAAGTGTGTTGCTTACAGTAACTGTAATTTGCAGGCGGGAGGATGGATGTTTAAAAAATGCTCTAATCTCCACTTGCCACAGTTGCTATTTTGTTTACCAATGACGGATAAGCTGCAATACGGTTAATCAATCTGCATAGTTGAGTGTCTGTTGTTCATTAAGATTAGTTAAGATATTTTTATCTTAACTGTAATAAATTCAACAAAGCATTTGTTATAGGAAGGGGTCGTCGACCGGGTGCAGGGCGAGGACGTAGGAATCTGACTACCATGGTGATACCTCCACCACAGGGAGCCCCTCAGTCAGAGACAGCCCAGATCATGTTGAGTCTATCCAACAATTCCACCACACCTACATTGCAGACAACCAGTCGTAATGTAAGAATCAGTCCAAATAGTCGTCTGGGGCGTCCCTTACAGCCCACATCTACTATTCTAGACAGTTCAAAGTTGCTGCGAAATGGATCTTTAACGACGACTGACCTGAAAGCTCTCAGAGAACAGCTTAATCTGGAACCGAGGAGACGAGGTCGCCGACGTCAAACTTTTGGATTGGGACGTGGCAGGATTAAAGACCTGGTTGACTCTAAGTTTGGGATTCAAAGTATTAAGAAAGAAGTGGATGATATACCACAAAAAGATGCATTACTCTTGAATTCCAAATTGAATTTAGTCAACAATAATGGAAACAGTGATGACAAGAGTCCTTTATTAGCATCTTTACTTTCCAAAGCAGAAGCTTTAGCTAAAGCCAAAGTGAAAACTGAGAATGAAGGAGAGGAAGGACAGACAACAGAGCAGGAGACTGTTTTGTATCAATTTGATGGAGAATCTAGTGGAGCCAACAAATACCTTGATGCACTGAAAGAAGCTGGTTTGCCTACTGATGTGCCTGTACTAATTGACAATGGTGATGGCAATTATGTGACTTTAACCGAAGATGTTCTAATGAATGTTCTTGGTAACAATGAAGAATTTCAGTTTCAAGTCACTGAAGCGACACTTGAGCAAGGAGATGTAAGTGAAGGTGTTGTTTTACCAGATGGGACCATTATGATGACTGGGAAAAATGGTAAATCTGATTTGCCAGGACCTCTATTAACTGTGTCTAAGAAACCTATCGCAATAAAAGGCGGTAAAGATGTGAAAGGAAAGAGGGGGCCCAAACAAAAACACCTCATAGTTAAAGATATTCAAGCCAACAAGTTGGTAAATTCAACAGGCAATGAGACAAGCTCTCTCAAATGTGCTAAGAAAGACTCCAGTTCTAAAAGATCTGTCCAGGAAATGATCAATGAAGCTGTATTAGAAAGCTTGAAAAATGGAGCAGCCACCGAAGCAGAAGCAGATCCTGATGCTGTTGTTCTGTTTGAAGTTACTGGAAATGATAAAGTAAATAAGTATGTTGTTTCGTCCAAAGAAGTAAATGCCTTAAAAGCTATGAATGAGCAAATTGAAAAACAGAAAAAGTTGAACTCCCCTGGTGAAAAGAAATGTGCTTTATCTTCCACAGTAATTGGTGGCAACACAAACATAGCAGAAATCAAATTAACAGTTCCAAAAAATTCGAGGAAGTCAATTGTGTCCGAAGTTTTGGCAAGAGCACATAGCCTTGAAAACCAAGTGAATAATAGTTTACATAGTAACACAGCAGATTCATCACCAAGCAAAAACGAAGGAATCAAGAATGAAGCTAGTTCTCCTCAGATGTTAGACATCAGTATGACAAGTGATGTCCTTAATGATACCACTCAACTTATAAGCCTTAATTCAGAAAGTACCAATCTTGACAGTTCAAGTATGATGGATCTTGGTGAGGAATCTCAAATTTTAGGAGTGGACAACTCAGCACAGATTTTAGATGAGGACAATTCTATGGTAGTATTAAACGATGAAAACCAAATTATGGAACTGCAAGGGGCCCATGAAAGAATCCACATTTCTGGGAATGATAACCTCATTGTTGTGAATGAAAATGGTCGAGATTTACAACAGGCACATGTAGATTTGAATGATGAGCCCAGTGAAGATTCCCAGCTTATGCAAATAAGTGAGGTCTCACAAGAAGGTGGTGATCAAGAGGGCCCCTCTGGAGAAATCAGTATTAATATTGAAGGGACAGATGGGTCAATGTCTCACTCAGGAAGAGACATGCCATTGCTAGAAGGTGAATCCCAGTTAGTTGAGTTTGAGTTGATAGATGGAAGTGGTTCAAAAATTAAGGCATATAAAGCCTTTACAGTAGATGGAAACATATTGAGCCAGAAAGAGATTTCCGAATTGACTAGACTAAGTGACCAAAGTAAAGAACCAGATGTAATTGGGCTTTTAGATATGGTTTGTGAAGAAGCAGCTTCACAAGATGACATTAGTAAACAAGTTCTCAATGACGTAAGCACTATAAAACAGCAGGTGTCTCCAAATGATGCTGTTAGCAGAAGTGTTACGGTAGACTCCCATCCCACTTGTTCACCAACTTTTAAAGTAGTTGAAGCTGAAAAAGGATGTTTTAACCTGGTTCAAGTAGAAAAGGATTTCAGTCAAAGCGCTGATCATATGTTGAAGTACGATGATGTATCAGTAAAAGAGGATTTGGGAGGAGATGTATCAAAAAGTTTTAATACATCAAGCACAGAGCATTTGGTGTTAGAAGAAGTACAAAATATAAACTCAGCACATTTAGACGCAAGTGAGATGTCCATAGATAGTAGGGAGTGTCAGGAGCTGTCTGTGGAACAAGCGTTGCAGGCCATGATGGGTGGCGATGAGAATAGTACAGGTGTTGAGACCCAAGACTTTGGTGAGGAAGATGAGGGAAAACTGGAAAGAGACAAAAAACAATTTATTGAGGGTACTGATGTTCAATCAATAATGCAGTCTCACACAGCAGAAGGCAACATTGTCAATTCCAGTGGTTTTGAATTTGTGTATGAAACCAATGAAAGCTCTCAAATTAGTGAAGGAACAGCCCTGTCAACAAACAGTCCAGTCCGTCTGCCAGAAACAAGTGATTTAATGTCAAACTTAATATCAGTCGAGAAATTGAATGTACCTGCTCAAGAAGAAACTTCAGACACAACAATTGTGTCACCGACAAAGGATGTCCCTTTTGCTGTTGGCCTTCTCCCTCTCAAAGATGCTTTAGTACAAATACAAGCAACTCCTGATCACCAACCTCGAAAAACAAGATCAGGAAGCACCAGTAAACCAGATTCCATTGGAACGAAAAGGAGATCATCTGCAGAAAATGTGGATGGCTCAAGTAAGAGAAGAAAAAGTGTTGATAATGGTGAGTATTCTTCAAACCAAAATGCTGATGAAGAATGCTCCACATGAGCGTAATCTTTAAATCCAGCTTTTATTTATATTGTTTCTAATCAATATTTTCTCACTATTTCAGGTGTAACTCTTCATTTCATCTGAAATATGACTTTTATTTTTGTTTGGTAATTTTCTTTCTGTTTGTGTTGTTATCTGTTATTAGTTTTCCTGTACATAATTTCCTTGAAAAGGTTTCTGTTTCTTAGTAGTCAAGCAAAGAATATGTAAAGTGTAAATATTATAATTTATTTTCTGATGTATCTGAAGACATCACAGGTCATTACTATTTTCAAATGTACCCTGCTTAAGCATGTTGTGTTTGTTTACAAAATGAAAGTGTAATTTTTTAATGTATGTAATTGTGAATTTTAGACATTTCGCTGAGCCAGCACTTTGTAAGTTTTGTTTTATCAGTAAATAAATTTGTTTAGCGTAATATAAGTTTATTCTTATAAATAAAATAATTTGTGTGTATGTAATTAATTTTATTCATAATTTTTGGTTGCTTACACTTAAAAGTATTGAAACCAATATTGATAGAACTTATTGATAAACCAATTTATCGCCTTCATGGTAATACAATTTCCCAAATTTCTTTTTGGGAGGGGTTGCACGGACTTGTACGGTTTGTGATATGTATAATACATTTAAAAAGTAGTTTAAATTTTAAAATTAAATAATTTATTGAAGCTGCATGAAATAAGTCTAAAAGAAGATTAGAAGAGTTTTTAATCTTAATGAATAGTATTTACATACTCTTCATATATCATACATTGTACTACACTTGACTCCTCTGTAATATTCTAAATATATGGAGCAACAGAGTTAATAAGTTAGGGTTACGGTAGATGAAGTAAAAAAATGATAGAGAAATTTATGGATGGCCCTTTGATTAAAAGAACCCTTGCATCAACAGGGATCTTCATCCCAGATCTTTTTAAATCCTTGTCAGTTTGTGCTCATTAAACAAACCAGATTTGACCAGAGATTTTGAACTAATTGTTTTTTTTTGTCCGACAAACTAAAATTGAAAAATTTATCATCATAGACATTTTGTGTTGCACCACTGTTTGAGTAATTACAAGTAACCGATTCCTCCCAGATATAATGAGGAGAAATAATTTTAAATACTATCAAGGTCCCTCATCCATTTCTATATCCCATATTGCAAAACTGAATGATATCTGTAATTGTGTCTCTAAACAAGAACCAGAAAAAAAGTGTACACATGTACAAGTTAGTTCATGTCATTAAAAGCAAATGTCTTTCATCCAAAGATTTAGTCTCAAAATTTACTCTTGTTACTTTTAATAATCTCAAATAAATTAAACATACATTGTATAAGTAGATGGTGACTGGTTTTTCATATTGATCAATCTGTGACAACTTAAAAAGTTAGTAAAACTAAAACTTACATGACTAAAATACCTTCAAAAACTTTTTCAGCTAGTTTAGTTTGTACAATTTACCAAAGTATGGTATTTGTACATAGAAATTATGAAAACCTAATGTAATTTGATTGATTAGTGTCATGTAGTAATACAACTCCAGAAATTTTCTTTGTTAAACTAAACAGCTGTTCTGATGTTTCAAATTTTAGTCCTTCAAATTGATAACACCCCCCCCCCCCAGAGCTAAGACCCCTTGTCAAAAATGATATACTTGGTGTAATTTTTGTTTTGGGTGACTTTGTAAAATAAAAATCAACTGGTCGAGAGTAATGGAAAATAGTTTTATATACTACATGATTTCATGTTAAACAGCATCAATAGACGGTCCAATACAAAAATATCTTAACAAAGTGAATTGTCAAACATGAAACATATTTAAAATTATTGATAGTTTATTAAGGAATTATATCTTTTTAATAATCTCCAATCTCATCTAAAATTATAATTAGGAAAGATGCTCTTACGGAAGGTGACATGGTCAGAGATTATGATAATTATTCAAATTCCTAGAGGCCAACAACAATAGTTAATAAAATTGTTATACATTTATATATATGTATGAATATATTATGTGTGTGTATGTATACATGCAAGGCTGTTTGTCACAATAACGTATGAAAATGGACAAAATGTGGCAGAAACGAGAAATCCCACATTTATTCGGATCAGTTCAAAAACTAAGACATAGTTCTACTTAGAAGGCGTTAAGGGCAATTATTGTACACCAAAACAGGGTTTTGGAGGTTTAACATATAATTTATAAAAAAAATTATTAGTAGTTATTTGAAATACTGGGATGAAACTTAGAGTATAGAGCTTATTCTAGTTAAGGTATAAACTTCTATTTGTTGAAATCTAATTTTTTGTTCCCCCTAGCAGCAAATATACTTACTCATTTCCCATTTTCTTCGTAGACAGCAATAGTAAATTGATAGCCTATATCTTCCTCAATACAGTGAACCCCAGAACTCCAAAACTCAAACGTGTTCTCAGAAAACAATGAAAAAATAACGGCAAACTTAAAAACAAAAGTTTGTATTACTTCCCTGTGGGAAATAGGTTAGATCATGGATATGTCTAAAGGGAATGTTTTCACTTCACATAAACAGCTTTCCTATTTTTTATATTAAAAATCCAATTCAATAGTTCTGATGGTTTCTATGGAAACCTATTACATATTTCCCATTTTAAAAAACGCCAACACCCACCCAGAGCTAAAACATATCCATGTAAAAATTGGTTTTATCACTCAAATTTATTTTTCAAGTTTAACGCAAAAATAAAACACAAGATTAAACAAACACAAGTTTTTCACTTAAAGTCTGTTATCTTTAACTGTCAAAAGTGGGGAAAATCTTTACGTGGACGCAATTTCAAGCCAACGTCGTATGAACATCTTGTCGTTCGGCTTACACTTATCAGCAAGTAAACACTCACTAGATAGTAGACAGGTAGGAGACGCATCCCAGTAAGGGTGGGGGTAGGGGGAAAGTGAATTATTTTTAGTAAACGCTTGCCTGACTACAATGACTAGTCATCCACCAGCCAATGTCACTGCCCTTTCAAACACTGTGTCACCCAGCTTGTAAATTGCCACGTTTCCTGCCAATTACCGCGATTACAGTGATGAAATTTGTAAATATTCAATAAGAAGTGGCAGGTGGAGGCATTTGTTGTCAGTTTAGTGAACTTGTTAGACAATAACGCCTACGTGACCGTGTTGCCCTCTGGGGACAAGCAAACGAACCTGCTCTCGAGTGGCTGAACCGACTAAAGCGCTACGCTGACGAGCGTAACGTTCTAGCCATTCGGAAGTGCTAGGGTTCGAATCTCGACCATGAGCAATCCCAATTTGGCTTGCAAATGTGTGGTAAAGCGGAGAGGGGTAAACTGTGGCCGACTTGGGTGGAAGTTGACGGCATTTGTAGGCTTAATTGGGATTGCAGTGGACACCTGTTTTGCTTTTGTGGTTAGTGGTTATAAGGGGGAGGATGTTTTATGCTTTTAGCGAATTTCCCATAGGGAAGAAGCTATTACCATAGGTCTCATGGTAAGACTAAAGCCCGGGACCACGTTATTTTTTCGTCTTTAGGTGCCCAGAGTCCAAAAACAATAGTCGTTAAAATTGTTATATATATATATATATATGTGTGTGTCTGTGAACACGATAACTCTCGTAAAAATGGTCCGATCAAGACCAAATTTGGTAGAGACGTGTATTCCTACAAATGCTTGGAGGAGTTCATAAACCAGACATATCGGTCAATGGGAACGGGTAGTTTGGGGGGTTTTGTACCCTAAAATGGGGTTTTTGTGTTTTCACATGTAATTTTTAAAAATTCTAACTTTATATTTCACCATTAGAATCAGCTTAAAAAACTACACAAGTAAGTTTCTTAAAGTTTTTCTCTATCTCCAACGGTTACCGAGATATTAAAAAAATCTAAACACGGTACGTTGTATTGTGGGGCTCCAATGTTAATCTTATGGAGGATAGGGGAAAATTAATATTACCCATATTAATCAATATTTTTGGATAAAACTTAATATTTAGCTTCATGTGGTTGAGATCTATCCATTTATGCTTAAAAATCATAGTTTATGTGTTTATCATGGCAGCAAACCTGCATACTTTTCCCATATTAATCATATAGGTAATAGGAAAACTCCTTTATTCATAGACAGATGTTGATGAAAGATGGTATAAATGTTAAGATAAAAATTATTTATGGTAGAAATGCCTAATTTCAGTGTTCCTCAAAGCAGTAAACCTGCACACTCTTTCCCATGTTAATCTTATGGAGAATAGGCAAATAATTCTCATGTTTATGGACAGTTTTTTATAAAACTTGTCATATATTATTATTATTATATTATTGATTTGGAAATTCGCTGAGTACGCAGGTCTGCTGTGACGGGGGTATTTTTGTTTAAACTTTGATATTTCAAGAAGATATTAATAATTATTTTTATGTTACAGTTAAGAGTAAAAATATAAGGCGGGTTACAATACCTGCCTTCAAAACTGAAGGTCGCCGGATCGAATCCCATAAGGGTCGAATCTGGACCTAGTCGCCATTTGTCATTGGGCTACTAATTAATGATGCTTCCTAACAACAGGTCGACGTTAGGTAGTAACAAGACCGGGGTTTGGACCGTTCCCCATCAAAACGTTAAAAATGCCACTGGCGTAGAAATACACAAAATAAAAAAAGTTTGCCACTTCTAGGGTTAAACGTCCAAACAGGTTTCAGCCCCAATTCGGATTTGAGGGGTTCCACTGTATTTTTTATTTTCAGATTTCTCTTGTTTGACCATTCATTTTGAGAAGATATTTTTATGTTAGAAAGCTTATAAGTGCTGTAGTAGTATATTATGAACTAGTCTGGGATATGGGTGTAAACCCGACGAGTGTGGTTATTCCTGTGTGGGTTTACCGTATGAGTGTTGTAAACACATTTATAGTGAGTGATGTATGCTATTTTATACCATACTGCCGACTTAATAAAACAACAAAAACCGTCAAAATTAGTGATTATTGCTTAAAATATATCTTTCTGATTTTTAAAGAATTTTGTTTGTATATAATTGAGTTGTATATAAGAAATGTTGTGTATGTGTGAACAAAATATGGTAAGCAGCTAAAAACATGTACCAATAAGTTTACTTTAATATTGAGTAGTATAGCATACAATTTTTTTCCAGCCAAGGGGGTTTAAAATTAATTTTTTCTTTGTTCAAATTTCAGAGGTGGTCAGATAATGGTATTTTATCTATTGTTATGTCAGCATTAATGATTATTCTCTTTGAAACATTGTTGTCACAGAGTGGCCATTCCTTTTGATTTTTTAAATATGCCAACAGTACTATACAAAAGTAACATGTTAATGTGTGTTGCTGTTTTATAATGGTTACTGGGGAAGGGTGGTTTACATCACCATATCTTAAAACAGCACTATAACTGAATATCCCTTATATGTGTTTTGTTTGAACAGGGTCTTCTTAGTTCACTAGAAATCACTTCATAGTCAAATAGTGTATTTAAGTTGTAGTCTCATTTACATAAATATTCAATTTGTTAATAATAGCAGCATTTAAGGTAACTATTTAGATTATTTTTTGTAAATTTCAGGAATTTTTTCAGGTTATTTTATTTTCATGCCAAAAACTAAGTTATGCATTATAAATTATTATGCTTATTTAAAACCAAAGCAAATTGAAGTATAAAACCTCTTTGTCATTTAGTCTTGTCATCCTTGTAATTCCTCCATATTGATATTTAGTTGATTCAATGTAAAATATTATGAATCGACTTATAACTAGTATCACTGGTGTAACTTACTTAACCCTTCAAGGTGGTAGTTTTTTAATGCCGCCGGACCCTGCTAAGTCCACTCTTCCTTCTCACTTTCATCTGATAATAACCTTACATCATCTAGATCTAAGCAACCGTATATTTCACTAGATCCACCCATCATCAAAACTACTGAATAAAAAATATTAGTCTAAAAACAAATCACCCGATTTTCAGTTACAATAAATCAGCTCACTAACGTTACACAAGCATCTCTCACAAACACATCACTAATTTACATTTTCAAACAAAAAGAAAGACACAATAAACACTTAATTATCTAGGTAACAGCTTTGAATATAATTTGACATCAGTTTACATCGTAAAGACTTTTTCCAGCCATATACGCAAAAAACTACTATAAACAGGACGTAAAAGCATAAGTCGACGCAACGAACAAAGACGAAACAGCTGTGCTTGTGAACGTCATATCTCTGTCACACTCACAGCTGATCAAAATTGGTTGGAAAATGTAGTAAAACTCATAAGCAATATTCTTTCACACAGTTCGAGTTCGAAAAAGTCCTAACTTTTTCGCTTGAATGCTCCAGCTGACGGGTTGCGTGATGATGAGAAACTCATGTCAAACCGCAGCAGTGCCTTTTTTTGTGTGACCTGGAACTCTCATCAAACCACCTTGAAGGGTTAAAAATAATTTGATATATTTAACAATGTATGTTAACGGAATAATAAAAGCTTAAATTTTTTCAAATAATTTTTAAGCATTACCTGTTAGCACCAATGCAAGCATGATTTTTATTGAAATAGTAATATGTTATTCAAAAATTAAAAACAAGTTACTGAACAAAATATACTAATTGTAATTTGAGATGATATAAAGTAAAATTTCATATCCATGCCATAAATAACTTTCGGACTAATCTTAAATTGTGCAAATGAGCATTAAAAATGTTTCACTTTTTGTTATATATTTGCTATTGCTAAATTAGCTTGCTGAATATTATAAGAGCATAAATGAAAATACAGGTCTACAAATTGTTCTACCATGGTCTAAAGTATGTCTAATTGTTGTGATATGTTGCATATGAAGCTTAATCATACAGTTCTAGGCACTTATTCATCCCTTAAAAACTAACTCTTTCTTGATTTAAATGTATATTTATATTAACTTAATATAAATTGTGTATTTGTTATAAAAACAGCTTTAAAGTCAACTAATACCATTACAGTACAATTCTAGTTTGAGCTTGGATCAAAATTTGACCCTGTGTTTATGTCTCCTTTTCTTATCCCAGGACACCTACAGGAGCTATGGTACGGTATACACATTATCTAGGGTTCGATCTAATAGGTTATGACACTGTTATATAGTGATAAGCCATTAGTGATTGCAAGATTTTAACTCGAGACCTTGGGACCGAGGTTCCACGCTCCTTCAGTCACTCTAGGCCTCGTTAGAACGGGCTGATGTTTAATTGTTCTCATATTAATCATAAATTTTAATAATAGATCATTAACTAATTATTGTTCATGCAGATTCAAAAGTACAGTCAAACTTTATTTATATTTACAGGCTACTTACATTTTATAACTGAAAAAACCCAAAACAAGATACCTTTTGTATAAACTAGTTTTTCCGAGGTCTAATGGCTAATAATTCAACCTACATTAACCCTCTGCCAATCAAACCTATTATGCCTACTGTTCATATCGTACCACCGGTCAATACAATTAGTAATTTTGAGTAAAAATTTTTTCATCAAAATTATTGTAAATGAAATTACTTAATTCGTTATCATTTTGTCGTTATATTCTTGTTTTAACTACATTTTGTTAATAAAAAACTTAAATATAGAAAAAATAATAGTTGACAATATTCTTGCTTAACATAACTACCGAACCCACACACTGGAAGCCACCAAAAGCAGGTAGCTAGAAGTACTTGCTGGATACCGGAAACTGTTTTTAGGTTATGTTTTGTTTTGTGTTTATACACATACTTTTTCAATTGTATAGTATTTATTGCATAGTGTAGTGTAATGAAAAATATTTTTTGAATCTTGCATGAAAACGTTTAGTCTTTTCTTGATCATTCCAAGTTCTCAATTTTTTTAACTTAAAAAACAATCTCGAGGCTAGAAAAATTCAGCTCTTATGAAACATACTATTATCATGCCTATTGATTTTTATTAAGCTTTATTAACAGTTTAAAAGCAGGTAGTAAACAATAAAACAAAACCTGTTGCGGAATACGTCTCCCTTAAAATTTAAAAGTGTAGAAATTTAGCAGAGTGTTAAAATTAAATAATAAAACATTGCTTTATAAATATATTAAACTTACATAGATACTTTCCCCTTAAATGAACAATTGGTGGTTGGCCTCTTGTGTGTGTAAAACATGTATCGCCTCTCCCCAAGGGGAAAAAACAAATCAATATACCGTAGACCAAATTTTTATAATCTAAATTTTCTAAACACGTTAAAATTAGTGCTAAGTTTTTTCAATCAGCCATCAATTATATCAGTTATTTAAATTTAACCATTTACAGTAGTTAAAATTTAGATATTTTGAGAAACATGGTGAAAGTTATTCGAGAAAAGTAATACATAGTGGTTTTCTGAATTTAATGAACTTGGTAAATATATTTATAATTTGAAGAAAATATAGTTCTAACAATTTAAAAATGAATGACATTTTTTTACAGGGGAAATGATTTTCAAATCGTTGAATATTTTATTGACATTCATTTATGTGAATATCAACTGGGGTGTATCAATCACTGGAATTTTGTATAAACATGTATAGAACCTTATAAAGTAGAGAAGTAAGAGTTGTAAAGATAGTCATTGATCTCTCTAGTATGTCTGTAAGGTCTTGTTTGTACATAAGATTTTATTGCACATCTAATAAAGAATGCCTTGGCAACATTATTTATATAATATATCAAGGATCTATTATGCCATTCAGTGTATATTTGTAAAGAAATGTAATTTGATGTTATCTGTTCAAGATTTCAGGTGACATGTCTTAGTTTTTTTTTACAAAAATTTATATAGAGATTTATCGTTAGTGTTGATATTTTGAGTTTTAATTACAAATTAGGAAATATTGTATTACTAAAAGTTTTTGTGTGTATTAAGTTGTGTTAAGGTTCTGCTTTCCTCCGATCTTGAAGATCGGTACATTAATTTACCAAGGCAATTTTAAACTGCTCTCCGGCTTATAGTTGTAGAAAACCAATCCGCTGGTAATTTCATATGTGATACCTCCAACATGTCAGTTAAGTCAAAGCGTTCATCATTGTACAGTGTTTTTGTACAATATTAAAGTTGTGCCCACATTTTATCTCATGATTGTTTATTCATCCTTCGCTGCTCTTAATAAAAATATCCCTTCTCATTTCAGTTTATTCATGATGTTAACATGTTACTTCAACTATGATCACAATTGTTATGTGTTATTCCTAGATAGCTTCTTGATGATACTCTGACATCTATATATTTTTGAAGTTGAGACTATTACTCTGAGGATAGTTTCTTCCCTTAAAATTTTGGGAAGAAAGTTATATAATGCTATGCTTATATGACAATCGTATTCACTATGTAAAAAATTATTATTATTATTATATATATACACACACACACACACACAAGAACAGTTGAACTATTATAAACACCATGGAAATTTTTAATTTAACCACCTTAAGTCTCTTGCTTTTAAAAGTTTGGATGAGATTCAGATGTTATATTTGCATAACTCTTGCTCATTATTTGTAATTATTGCATGACAGTGCAATAATTACAAATAACATAGACATTTTTCAAATTAGTGTATAAATTTTAATGTGCTGAGTTTAATCACAGCCTCCAAGTTCTAAATATTGGAAATTTACAATAGTAAAAAGAATTGTTATAAAGATAGATCTTTAGTCCTCGAAAAATTTAATTTTCTAGGCTGCAAAATCCTGCCTACAAACATATTATTTTAATATAAAATCATTATGGGCTCCGATCAACTATTCAAGCAATCATTGATTTCATCAAAAGTGTGTTTGTTGCCTATTTACTCAAAACTCGATCAACATCAACAAGCTTAGGATATTCTGTGACCTCTCCAAAGCTTTCGATCTTGTAAACCATGAGGTACTTCACGATTAATTGTGCATGATGTTGCTTAAGTGTGGTTTTGGTTCAGTCAGACTACGTTGATGCAAGTTTGGTGTATGTCAGGGTAGTATTTTGGGCTTGCTTCTATTTATAGTATTCTATCATTTATGGTCTTCAGTTCACCTACCTCTGGAAAATATATTTTAATTATATGTCAAATCAATGCTGTTCGTTGGTCCTCATTTCGATCTGAGATTTTGTTGAAGAATCTTTGTACCATTCAAGGAAGGTTATCAGGAACCTACTATTTTCTTAAACCCCAAAAATCTGATTTAATGCAATTTCTAACAAATAAAAGAGCCTTTCATCATTTCTCTGGACGAGTTTGAAACAGGAGTGTTTATCCATTAAGTTCTTTGGGGGTAAAAACGACCTGCTTTATTTTATAAATAACTAGCTGACCCGGCGAACTTCGTAACGCCTGTCAGTAAATACATATTAACTTTAAGTTTGGCCATGTCCTGAAGTCGAATAGCAATACGGCTTTATTGTGAAAGGTTATATATTCTGAATCGCAGTATAGTGAATAACAATACTTAAACGATAATTTTCAAATCCAATCCAAACTCAAACCAAACCTTACTGTAATACGGCTTTTATAGAAAGATACAACAGCTGATTATTACAATAAACGTAATATATAAACATTGTAATTATTTTATTTGGCAAACATAAACAGGTGACTTTTAATCATACATATAATAAAATATAAATACATAATCCCCCAAAATCGTAAACTATTATAACGCGAATAAAGCTGTTCATTTTGTACAGCACATAATTACTTCATAGTTTTACATTAATGAATGATTCAGATGGCATTGGATAGTAAAGCATATTGCTAATGGAAAGTAAACCAATCAGCTGTAGCTAAGAAATCAAATGTTTTCATTGTATTGTAGAAAATTTGTAAACAAACTTACTCTCCATAAGGTTAACATTAGAAATTTAAAACGCCATAAAATGGAACTTATGATTTCGAAAATATTTTTCACTAAAACCTTTGACACATGTAAGCAACTTCCTAAAATTTCATGGCGATCGGATGAGTAGTTTGGCAACGCATAAAGGACATACAGACATACATTCAATTTTATATATAGAGATTTACAGTACATTATCTTGTAATTGGTTTATTACTATGCAATGATGCTCTTAAAAAGGATGATCTTGAAATGCAGATAAATTCTTTTGGATCTAAGTTGATTTGCTCAGTTGATAACCAAGGAGTCCTGGGTAAGGATAAATGTGGATGGATATTTGGGCCATATTGTACCAAGATTGTGCCTATAATCGCAACCAGGACTAGTGATATTAGCATAAACCGGTTGGACAATCTGGAATAATTGTCTTAACACTCGGGTGTAGTAAATTTGTTATTAGATATCTCATTAACTATTAGCCTCATTTCGAAAGGCCTCTTGGCACAAATTTCGGACTAAGAACTGAACATTTTATTCAATACTTTCAAATGCATTGAATTGATCTCTCTCTCTCTCTGTACAGGGTGTTTCCCGGCAACCCTGACAAACTTCGGGAATTTATTCCTTGGGTTAAAACAAGGAAAAATGTTATATAAACATAGGTCCTAAACCCATCGGTCGAAAGAGATTAAATTTTATTTGATATAAAAAACTTAATTGTTTCACAACTAAGTTAACATTATCTGAAGAGAAATGACAGAAATAATCATTTTCAGATTTTTTAGTTTTAAACCTTTTTACTTCCGTTTTTATTTAGTTTTAAAAATAATTTATTAGCTCTTAATAAGATACAACACTGGAGAACTCAGAAAACCACCAGAATCCAGGCTTTGAATTGTTGTCTAATTATTTTTCTTTTAATGAAAAAGTGTTTATAAAACTATCAGATTCTAATATTTTTAACAGCGAATCCTGATATGCACTTTATGGATTTTGCAGTAGGAGTTCAAGAGCGGCTGTAATTATTGAGTACAGCACAAGATTTCCTAATAGGCGTGTCCCTAATAGTCACTTTCAGGAGTTTCAGCGCTTAATGTCTTCTACAAAAGTATGGAAAATATTAAAGAAAGAAAATTACTACCCTTATCATGTACAGAAAGTTCAGGCGCTTTATCCCGGCGATAATGTTATGAGATCACGGTTTTGTAGTTGGGTGGCAAGAAATCATCAGCTTACTAAGTTAATATGTTTACAGACGAAGTTCAGTTTACTAGAAATGGTGTAAATAATTGCAAAAACATTCATATTTGGGCCAAAGAAAACCCACTCGGTACAGTAGAGACACATGTTCAACAAGGATTCTCAGTAAATGTTTGGTGGGGTCTACTCGATGACAGGCTGATTGGACCTTTCAATTTAGATGGGGCACAAAATGGACCATCCTATTTACAGTTTCTACAGTATACTCCTCCAGAGCTTCTTGAAGATATCCCCCTTCAAATTAGGCAAAATATGTATTATGAACATGATGGAACACCCCCACATAGAACAAATGAGGTGGTACAGTGTTTACATGACCACTTCGGCAAAACATTATTGCTAGTGCATTGTGGCCACCCACGTCACCAGACCTGAATCCTATGGATTTCTTTCTTTGTGGTCACATGAAGACAGAGGTTATGAGAAAAATATGTCAAAATATTTGATAAATTTTGCATTCCAGAGGTTAAAATGTACATTAGATATAAAAAAGTTAAAAAATCACATTTTTAACCATAACTATGAAACAAATGGGTTTAGGACCTATGTTTATATAACTTTTTTCCCTGTTTTAACTCAAGGAATAAATTCCCGGAGTTTGTCAGGGTTGCCGGGAAACACCCTGTATATATAAATGAATGCATGTCATCCAGATCGCCGTGAAATTTTAGGAAGTTGCTCTATATGTGTCCGGGAAGGGTTTTAGTGAAAAAATTTCCAAAAACTCCATAAGTCTCCATTTTATGGCGTTTTAAATTTCTAATGTTAACCTTATGGGGACTAAGTTACGGTCTACTTCCATTAGCAATATGCTTTACTATCCAATGTCATCTGAATCATTCATTAAAGTAAAACTAAGTAAATATGAGCAGTACAAAATGAAAAGCTTAATTCGCCACGTTAATAGTTTACGGTTTTTTGGGATTATGTATTTATATTTTTTATTTTCTGTCTGATTAAAATTCACGTGTTTGTATGTTGGCCAAATAAAAAATAATTACAATGTTTATACCCATTACGTTTATTATAGTAATCAGCTGTTTTATATCTTTCCTATAAAAGCCGTATTACAGTTAGGTTTATGTTGGATTAGAAAATTGTGAATCAATCCACCACTCAGATTTATTTGTTTTGTGGGAATGTTATGTTTTCTAATATGTATTATTGTTATTCAATATGCCGCGACGCAGAATATCTACACAACGAAGCCGTAATGCTATTCGACTTCAGAACATGGCCGATCTTAAAGTTGACATGTAATTACTGTTATGCGTTTCGATGTTCGCCGAGTCAGCTAGTTAATTTATATTAAAAAATACACTTGACATTTTCTTTTACTTTACAGTGTACATTAAAGCAATAACTATGAATTATCATCGTTAAATCAAATTATTATTCGAGTTTGATTTTGGGGAATCCCAAATTGATGTAAAATGTGTAATGTTTTGACTTAACACAACTGTGGAACACAAGGAATTAACATAAAAAAATTGGAAGTATGAACGTTTTAGTTTAGAACAAATTGAATTAATATGGGTTTGCAAGAACGGGATCTTGTTACTCGGAAAATTCACAAGCACCTTAAAGAAAGTTTTTTTGAAAATTATTATTATTAGATCAGAACAGAATTCCTTATGTAAAGCGGGATGTCCACATGCCACATACGCAGGTGCGTCTATACAAGCTATTCGCTATTGTATTATATAGTCCGTACACTTCACAAAGGCGCAGGAGACCAGGTCCAGGTAGCTGTGCTTCTCCGAAGATTATTGTCTAATGCGGAGTCAATAGCCCAGCCCGAAGTGATAATATAATAACACGTCCTGTTCACAACTCCAGCTGTGTTGCACACAAAAAACCGATACGCATTGCTATCAGTACAGTATTATAATTTGCAACCCTCAATCTCCATGTGAACCAACAAGCTCTAGACTATTATCAGAGTTAACCTGTTAAATGACTGGCTGATATGTGTACTCTACCAGCGCTAGAATAAGGAAACACCCTTCTTTAGATCACACAAATTGTGGCAGCAATGCACAGTAAACGTGATTTGATAATGGGTAGAAAATAGTACTCATACTGGTGAGTCCCTTTTCTACTAAACAATTTAGGTCTGCGAGTTTTAAATAAATAACAATTTTTTCGTCAATTACATTTCTTCCATTCTAAAATGTTTAATGCTGGCATTTTACGCTCTGATATTTGTCGTCATACGAACTATTTTTGAATGGCCTTAAACATCTACTTACTCTTCACTACTTTAGGCAGTTTTCAATGGACATTGTGAATATACTGATTGACTGATATAATAGAATATTTACCATGTATATTATGGCCATGCTTTTCCCAAGTTCTTATTTTACGAAAATATATTTCAACAATCAATCTAACATCTGTAAGCTTTAATTTCTTCTTTTGATCAACGACTCCACATCAAATCGTTTGTTCAGCCTATCATTATCCATTTAGCAAGCCTGTAATTTCGCTTTTGAATTATGTAGCCAGTATTACTGAAGGATCTCCGAACCTAAACTGAATTTATTCTGTGAAAAAGTATGGGCAAATGGTGTTAAGAAACTTTAGAACTGATGATTGCAAAGGTGTCAAATTAATTAGATCAAACTACAGTTTTGTTTTCTATTTCAAGATATAATCGTAATTGTACAAATCTAAATTGATCAGGTTTTTTAGTATTTAAAATGACGATTAAAGAATTTTTGTTACAGAGATTTAATAGTAAAATTTTAAATGGGACACGAACCTTACATCAAAAATTACTTAATTATTCAATGGCATTAAAACTGCACAAGTGAGCTGTAATTTATTTCATGAAGTCATGAAAGGGACTAAGTAGTTGAAAATGTACTCAACTTTGACTAAGGAAATACTGACTTACTGTATGGAACACTTAATTTTAACGTAATTTTTAACCAATTCCGGAAGGAAATAAAATAAACAAATCGATATTGTGCTCCCATAGAAGATAATTTTTAAATTAATGTCTTCAACAGTCATGTTTACAGATGTTTCCCCGCGGAGATAGTCATGTTTTTAATTCAAATGAATAGGATAGAACAATATTCTTTACTTTTCACGTAAACTGTAGGTCCCTTAGATGTCATTGGCTGTTGGGCTATTAATTAATTAACAGTCACGCCACAATCATCTTACACTAATTTCTCATTCACACTTGTCTTAAAATACCTCCCTGGGTAGGTCGCCATTTCAGTTAAAAGTATAAAAGCGCTACTAGTTATTGAACCGAAACCCTTTACAATTCCAGGAATGCTACCAATGTTGCCAACTATGTAAATGCTAAACCACACCAGCGCAACGGGACCTGAAGCCATGATCTGACTGGTAAATCCTCCCGCACAAAGCTTGTTAGTGAATTTACCATTTCCAGGCTTTCGTTGTATTTAGAAATCGAGTTTTAATTGATATATGAATAGGAGCAGCGTTTACTATAATCCTAGAAAACTACCAACATTAACAAGACGTGTCAGATAATACAAATGATAAAACAAACATTTTAACTAAGAAATAATTTACTAAAGTTTTAAAACTGAAATTGCACAAAAATCAAATTAAAAAAGTTTATATTTACTCCCCTGTGGGTAATAGGTTAGATAGTGGATATGTCTAAAGGTAATGTGCTTTAGATATTTTTTACACATCCTGTGTGCATGATGTTAAGCCATTGATCCAGAATAAAAACCTTAAAAAATATTTCATCTGAACAGCTGTTCTTATTCTTTTATATTTATAATTCAATATAATAGCTTTGATGGTTTCTATGGAAACATGTTACATATTTTCCATCTTAAAAATCGCCTAGAGCTAAGGCATATTCATGTCAAAATTGTTAATGCTACAAAGAAATATATTATATAATGGCCGTCGATCCTGAAGGAACAGCAGGGAAGACTATTTTGTATAAACATTATCTCTAGTTTCTTTTGAAATATATTCCAACAATGATCATTGTTATCACACGAATGATTGTAAGGGTATCGCAAGCTTTCCTTGGTTTGTGGAAGGCTATAGGAAACATTAGTACAATAATGTAGAGTAATAAATTTAAACTGAGGATAACTTGAGTAATTTATATAAAAGGTGTGATTATTATATTTGATCCAGCAATTTTACAATGATAATTACAGTACTACGTATTGATTCCAATGAATATGTAGAGTAGTTATAAATAAGTTACCTGAGTTAAACTCGCTACTTGATAAAAAGTACACAGTAACATCAAAAGTAGACTCTTTCCTTAAAAGACCAAATTTTTCGAATACAATTGTACGAATATAATTCGAAATTTATTAAGACGGAAAACCAAAACTAATCATTGTAAAAAAACACTCGAAATAAATTTTAAATATGTTTAAGGTAGTAGATGTTTCATTTAAATTGTTAGAAAAAATAACACGTTTCTTTAGGGTATCAAGACCGAAGCTTTCGAACCGGTCCCAAATAAATACAAGTAAATAATATAATCTTATGTCAAATTATACATGTAACCGTTGTAGTTGGCTCGCACGTTTGAGTAATATCAATGCCCTTTCTCTACCGACTAAATTCAAAACCGGTTCGATTGGCTTAAATCATGTGGTTTGGCCGGTGGCAAGTGGATTGTGCAAACACGACCGAGTCGCTGGGTCTGGCGGTACAGTGGCTTCAGAAGACGGGTACGGAGGTGCTAGCGTCAACTAGGAGAACGAAGTACTAGAAATGACCCCAAGGGTATGGGGGTTTGGTAGAGCTGTTTTATACGAGGGATTGCAGAAAAGGGATCCACGGTAGACGATAAACCCTTCTGCGGTAGGCAAGCCTGGATGAGCTGTGTTACTACGAGATGTTTTAGGAGACCCAGACGGGTTTTGGGACCTGGGAGAGATGCTTTCCTGTGAGGGATTGTAAAAATAGACCCCTCTGGGGTTGGCAAACCTGGATGAGCTGTATTAATACGTGGAGTTGTAGGAGGATCCCCCTACTGAAGTATGGGCCTGGGGGAGAAATGTATCTACGAGGAGTTGTAAGAGTTCCATATACCTTACAAATCAAATGCCTCCTCAAAAGATCATTAAAACACCATACAGCAGCAATTGAAGTGACGACAGTGAGTGACACTTGGAGGTTACGAATCGTGGATAATTGTAAGCGATGGCCGGTGGGTGTAATGTTCTCTTGTGTGGGTTAACGTCCTCACTCCCCAAAGACCATCCTCATAATTAGACAATTCGTAATTCAGAGGCCATTGTTTTAATTCCACGTTAAATTGTAGGTACCTTAGTTGCCTTAGCCTGCTGTTTGGCTATTAATTAACAGTCCTGTCTAAGGAACATGTCAATCTTAGTCAGTAACACGACTACAAGATCGCTCCAAAATCATCCTACACTCATTTCTTATTCATATTTAGCTTAAAATATCTACCGGGGTAGTTTGCCATTTCAATAATATAATCTAATCCAAACAAAACTTCTAACAGAAAACAACTAATCAAAATTTTAACCTTGGGTGAATCTTGCATGGATACTCAGCCCTGGGTAACATGACGAAACTATAGAGTTTAAACCAACGATCATTGAACTAATAATACTACAAGATGCATTAGCATCATGATTGATCAAAACAAAGTTGTAAATGCCTATTTCAGAATTATTGTAGTAAGTAATATCGCTCATTAAGAATATATTTAATTTGAAGAAAAACGAAGTGTTGGTCGAGAATTAATACCACACCATATGATATTCATTTTTAATTTTACGTTAAAATTACGACTTACTAACCAAACTAACTGAGTTTGTTTAAGTTAACCACAGTCAATCATTGAAAGCAAGTCTCAGAAGGCGAGTAAAGTCAATGGCCGGCCAGCGATCAACGAATTTCTCCAACTGGTAGATCTCAGATAGCCCGTTAGCCTTCCTGCCACTGCGTATTGCGTAAGTTGTATTTAGTTTAGACCGATGACTCACGTCGACAACATATTCTTCTTGTGTATAGCTAAACCGGTTCATTGACTTTTAGACTGGTTAACTGAAATCACACCACATTTGCACGCACAAACATTTGCCGAAACCCCCTTGACCCCAACTTAAGTCGAAGCTCGTGACTAGAAAATTATACCAAACAATATTTACGAATGAGTTGATTTGTAACTATGAAGAGTTATGAATATTTTATTTGGAATAGTTATATAAACTTTGTCTATGTCTAAGTAAAGTAATAATTACAAATTTAATTCCGTACACTATTCCTAGAAGACTACGAAGAAAAGATCTCTAACGACTTTGAGAAAATATAACAAAGGATAACGGATGGTTTGAAAATAGAATTAGGTGTTTGGCATTGAAATGCAGTGAAGGCCACAACTTTTATACTGGGACCCGATTAAAGAAGTACAGTTATATCTCATAGTTATTTGTCTAAAAACAATCAAATATAACGCACATGATTATGGTAGCTTCAAAGAATTTATTAGAGTTAAAATTATTGTAAACCATTTAGGGGCACAAATTATCAAAAATAAAGCCTTACTAAGCTTAAATTATACATTTTCATTTAATGTTTTTCATTGACTACGAGTACAAACACTTTAAATTAATATTATAACCATAAACCTTAAACCGTTTTTACACTATGTAAAATTGAAATTCAAAACCCTCTGTTGCAAAATTACGTGGGTATAAATGATATGTAATATGTACTGTTTACTATCTTCGTATATGTGAAGCATAAAACTAGTCTAATCTTATAAAATAGGTTTGTGAACAAAAATTATTTTTCTGTACAAACAAATACAATTCACGTGTAATGTATTGGGACGGAGAGAAACCATAAAAACCGTCGTCATTACCATCAAACCATGAATAGACGTTGAAAATAATTGGAAATTTGAAAGGAGAATATCACGACAGAAAGGGGTTATTTGGCCTTGGTACAACTAGCCACATTAATCCCATTAAAATCGTCCCTAGTTTGTCATTTTGGGCTCAGTCAACACTTTCTACTACAGAAATAACCTACAGGTGTACCGTATAGGGCCTACTCGTACAGATACCGTCTACGACGCAGTTAGGGCTAATTTGATCAACATTTCTCCTACCCCGCAGCTCTCCGAACATTGAAGTCTCTGAGTCACTTTAACGTTTATTAACGAGATTATTGAAAACTAATCATATAAAGTTATAATTAAGAATTATAAAAATGGAAGTTGTCTCACTAAATTTGTAATGTGTAATTCGTGATCTTTTTAAGACTATAGTAGGCAAATCTGAAAATATCTGAAAGACTAAGATATGTAAAACTGTTAACAAAAATTGAAATGAGAAATTTAATATAGACTAAATTTTAAACATCCATGGCTAAGCGCAATGCTCTTCTTTGGTCCATTCAATAAAGATTCAAGATTCTTTTTATTTGGCCATTGAATAATACAAATTATAATAGACCACGTCAAAGTAGGATATTTAGGCTACATAAAGATACATTTACAGGTACATGAGATGTGACTAGATTTAAATAGGCCAATTTTACAATAAACGTTTTGCTTGAAAATATATAACAATAAAATTTACAGGTACTTGAGATGGGATAATATTTAAAAGGCTAATTCTATAACAATGATTAAAAGTAATACAGAAAAACAATGAGACAATATAATTGCAATGACACTGAACAATAACACTGAAATTCCAAAAAATGTACAAAATTTTTACGAAAAAGCTAATTTTAGTTCTGATAACGGAATAGCAAAAAATTCGTCTATGTTATAAAAGGCCTAGATACTAGAAACCTGTAAATAATCCTTTTAAATTTACTGAGACACATGTGTTGAGCGATTTCTGGTAGCCTATTAAACATTTTTAAACCGAAAATCAATAAAACTTTGAAAGCAGTGAAATTTGTAGGGCCACAAAAATATGATAATAAAAACGAAACCACCGCGTTTGATTTAAAAACTGCAGACAATGTTTATGTGTTACTAATAATAAGCAGCTGCCACTAAAAATGGCAACATCCCAAAATTAGCCTAAGTGACCGCTACTTTATTACAACATATTAACAACGGTTTCAAAATTAAGAACTGGAATCCACCTATGCACTGCAATAGCACTTCTCGTTGAGTAACGAATGCAGTTAGTTCAGTTGTTGAAGGACAGATGTCGCGGTTGGCAAGGTGACGATGAAATGGAGTACGTCCCCACAGGCGCTGGAAAAAACTTGGACTCAAGGACTGTTTTGAAGGAACCTTTGATTCTTTGAGAGTGTTGTTAAAATTCCATTGTGTAAAGCAGAAAAAATCTTGAAATATAAATTTGAATTGTTGTCTTATAAAGGAATTAAAAAATAAGCAGTATCAGTGCACTGACACAAACTCTCTCCCTTAACTAACTTTAAAAACGACAATTTGTAATAAAACTATCATATTCTTTAAAGTTTATCTAAATATCATTTTTAAAATATCATGATTTAAAAAGTATCATTTAATTCCTGCTGTAACCAACAAGAGAAACAAAGTTAAATAATTGTTAGAATTTTATGGGGTAATTCCCCACCCCATGATAATACAAAGCTTTTTTGTGTAGGGTTTCTTGGGTGACGAAACCTTAAGCTGCATACCAAGTTTCATGGATAATGGTTGGGATACAAGGAAGAAATTGATTTTTTAATAATATCTTTAAGAATAAAATTGGGCGCTCTTAGACAATGTACTGTGTTTACCATGGACATTAAAACGAACTTTTCTCTAGAACCATTAGTCGTAGACAAATAATGCAAAATACTAATACTAATGGTAGTCTAATTATACTTTACCTTTATTGATTTCGTGTAAAACTTAAAAAATGTATTTATTTTAACATTTAAAAGCTCATAGCTTTTGAACCGTTATTTTTACAGACGTTCGGGTGGTGTATATTATTTAGTACTCTATGCACTTTAAAGTGTCAAATTTTAATCAAAATCTTTTGTGCCATTTTGAGAAATTTGGATTTTTTACGTTTTTAAGGGTGAACTACCCTTAAAAAATGAAAAAAAGTCTCTAGATAGGTCAATATATACATACATACCAAATTTCCCCTAAATCGAACCAACGGGGTACACATCCAGACATATATACATACACACTCAGACAGACATCACGTCGAAAATCACTTTTTTGGATTAAGGGGACCCCAAAACGGATATTTCCACTCTTAACTCAAATTAGAAAATTTTACGAAAACAAAAACTTCTCTATATACTAAGGAGAGAAAGTAGTAATGACAAATATGAGACTACGACTTACTTTGTTGTGCACTTGATAAATATGACTGAGGAATGAGTATGATTGTTTTTATGACATGTTTTATTACTGACAACGATCAGTTGAACAACCATTTCACAGTGGTGGCGTCGATGGATGGACCACCATGGTAATATAAGGAATAAAGGTAAAAACATCTACGGGCACAATTACCATCTACTGTTACGTAAATTATCGACCTTGAAATTATTACTGGTTTGATGTTGTAACCAGAACTTGTTAATTAATGGTCTGGTTGGATGGTGAAATTCGTCCATGTCCAAGGACCCACTCGCCGCTCTCGTCTGCCAATGGCGATGGTCTGTCCGCTGAGGGCCTAGTGGGCACTGTGGATGACCTGAGAATATATGGTGTACTGCTTTTACAAGAGCGAATAGGGGACATAGGTGCTTTTGGCTGAAGAGGACAGTCCTACAGCAGCCGCAGTGGGCTCACAACCCACTGAAACCTCACTTCCTGTCCCTCCAGCGAATACAAGGTCCTGGCAATAATCAAGGGTTGGCTCCGTCTTGTTTCGTCGGGCGACAACATCTAAGAATTTCTCGCCAAAGAATAGTATTGTTTGTATTGACAAAGACAGGATGTTGGTATTCACCATTTACTATTCACAGGTTGTGTTTAGTTTTGATTGTTTTAACCATTCATAGAGGTCATCCATCAGCTACATCTACGCTAGCTGACGTTGTAAATCTCAGTGAAGATCATACGCTGCTTAAAAATGAATGAACGAAAATACTTCTTTATTGAGGCGAACATTAGGACCACATTGTTCTTTCCTACAGTTAACATATTAAAATTAAACAATAATAAAAATAACAAAATAAAATTAAACCTACTTTGTAAAAGCAAAACAAATTATAAAACACAGAAAACTTGATTCACAAAAAAACAAAAATTATCTCACTCACTCATAAATTCGCCACCTACTACCGTCAGACATAGCGCACGCCCTCCCGCCACGCCTCGGTCATAATGACTAGGAAATATTCCTTCAGCGCCACCACCAGCCGGGAAGGATTATTTGTGGTTTTGATTTCATACGGCAGGGAATTCCAGAGAGGGCAAGCTGTGACTGTGGATCGGTTGAAAATTGTTGTTTTGTGTCGGGGGATGCAGAGTTGACGACGCAGAACGGGTATGTCTTGTGCGTACTGTCTTCTTTAAGAATTCAAAGTTGTTTTGCCAAATAAAATGGAATCCCACAATTTATCATGAAGTCATGGGTTATCATGGGTTATTTTGATGATTCACATCTGACTTTGATAAGATAATTTTAAGAGTGAAGAATTAATATAACAAGGAGTGACACGAGGATTGAACATGAATGGAATAAAGTAATTTTGAGTTCTTTGCAATTTTGTTTCCAATTAATGACATGACTGATTTGCAGTCATGTCATTAATTACTGAGTTGCAGTAGTTGAAGGCGAGACAAATTATTTGATCAGAAGTAGATTGATGTGAAAGGCAAGAGTCTTTGCAACTTCTTCAATGTATGTTTGGCAGCAAACACACTTTTACACCGCATCATTCCAGTCAAGTATGCAAGTAATGGTCAAGACTAAACTTCTGACCTTGTCACATTGTATGGTAAAGATATCCAGTCTACAGTTAATTTTGGGACCTGTGCTATGTCTATTCTGTTAAGTAACCGTGGATGTACCAAAATCATTGGTTGGGTTTTGACTGGGTGGGAAAAAAAACCCCGGCACAGGGTATATTTTTACATAATAATGAGTAAGTAGAACCTAAATCCATATTTTTATGAAAATCTATTCGGTTTGGGATAAACACAAGGGAATGGTCATTAGCTGGACTTTAGTGAGAGTCCACCCTCACTACTGCTGCGCTCCCCGCTCCGCCTCAACGAAAATATTAGACGACCCGACCGACCCTTTTTTCAATATATTCTGTCATTACTACCCTTGAGTCGAGACAGCCTCTTCTCTGGGTAGACGGTATCATGTGTCAGATTTGAGGGGAGTCAGGTGTCCCTATACCCGTCATGATAATTTATTTAACTTAGAGATACCTTTTCCAAAAAACTATTAGTCCTATCATAATAATTCCATTTTCTTTTATACTTAGTGATATTTCTTGTTATTTAATCTAAGGATTATGCTAAACAACAAAAAATAATTTACAAACAGTTTTATCAAAGGCATGTAAAAATGTTCTTCTTACGAGGCTACATTGTTGAGCTGTAGATGCTACGACATGCAAATCCTTAGCCTACAAGGGTAATTTATTGTTGTGAATAAATAAAAAAAGTATCATAAGTCCATCGGTTGTGGATATGAGGGATTTTTGTAAAAAAAACACAACTCTCGGAAAACGCAACTTAAAGTTACTGCATTCTCTGGTATGACACATAGTGAGTGCTCTTACATAGGGTGCATGCTGTTCATTTCGATAAAAATAATTGCTTAGAATTTGCTCAGAAGGTAAAAGTAAACAAATTATAGTTTTTTATTATTACGATATACGAAATCGTATAGTGCACAATATTGTATACCTGAAGGTAAATGGTCTACAATACGAAACAAATTCTCTTCAGCGCTAGGAAATAAGATTGCTAAACACTATTTGCTATGGTAAAGGTGCACTGGTTTCAATTAATCCTGTTTCCTGTTTCTGAAATTTATCTCACGTTTCAATTCAATATTTGCACTAAGCATACAAGATGAAATAGTAAGTAACTAACTTCTCATTAAATACAACCGTGACATACCAGCGTGAGTACAATTTTCTTTTAAAATCCCTACTTACTTTGCGTTGTCAAACAATTAATAAAATTTCTCGAAACCTTTTATTTCTCTTTGTTTGAAATTCGTTATTAGTGATGGTGAATTTATGTTATTTAGATTTTGATTGTGGACATTTTCCATCACGATTTTAAGTATATCAACTTTTAACACTTTAAACACTTTTGGTGTCGTGGCTGGGGTAGACTTAATTAAAAATTCCTGAAACAAATCTTTAATTTTTAAAGATTTTAGAAGAAATTGCTTTGACGTGACGAGACAGTTAGCAGACTACGCATTCCCACAGTGTCTGCCAACAGGCCGGGAACTCACGCGTGCTGGCCGTGTGGTGGTCAACTTGGCTCCATTTATGAATATTGCCAACCTGCTTGCCTGATGCTTGGAATTTTAAAGCATTAAGTATTGTTTCCCACGCTAGGTTTTACACCAATGTTAAGTATTTATAACTATATAAATAATCCATTTTGGATCCTATGCGTCATATTCATTATTGTTACTCTTCTCTACGCAGGTGGATTTTTCCAAGAAAATTAAAGGTTCATGATACGAGTAAATAATGATCTGATAATTTGAAAAGTTCCAATAAGCTGTTTTCATTCTATTTGTCTTGTTCTTGTGTCTTGTTAAAGCTAGGATTCAAATTTCAGTCTTACTAATAGTTTTTTTCCGCCAGTACAAATTTCTTCTTACCCAGAAACAAAATGAATTAATTGTATTAAAATATATAAATATAGCAGGGTGTTTCAGAGATTATAATTCGTGCTTCATTTATTTAATTTTTAATTATAATTTTTTTTAATTTGATTTAATTTACCTGTTCAATTCTGAGTAAAATCTTGATAAAAATTTGCAGTGGTTCGATACTGGATTCAATATTGGAGTTTCTTCGTTCATTTTAATATCTTGATCTTGCAAAATGAATCAGGTGATCTTTGTTAGTAGTCGTGTGTAAGAACGAGATCGCAAGTACCAAGCGCATGAGTAGAGCGAATTTCATAGAACTTGTATTATTCCGATTATAGTAATCGAAAAGTACTGAGTATGCAGGTTTGCTGCAATAAGGGTTGTTTTACATCGTAACATGATTATATTGAGGCTGTTAACTAACTAAACATGCATACAACATTTATCAAATTATGTAAATAATAAAAGAGTTATACGAATTCATCTATTAGACTGGGACTGTGGTGTGTCATGTGTGTGGAGGTCACGAATTGTGGATAGTTGTGAGCGATCGATGGTCGGCGGTTGTGGTGTTCTCTTGTGTGGATTAACGTCCGCACTAATACTACGTTAATCTTCAAAGATCATCCACATAATTAGACCAGTATGTAATTCAGAGGCAGTGGTTCGGACTCCACGTTAAACTGGAGGTCCCTTAAATTTGCAATTGACTGATGAGCTATTAATTAATAGTTTGCTTTCATAAGAAACATTAAATTTGGGGTTTTTATGAGTGTACTGATAAAACTAGATGGACTTGCATACCAAAATGTGGACGAATAAGTAAGTAAACAAGATTAACATTCAAAAGTTCTACATATTTTAAACTACCGCGACCTATCAGATGTACTGCAATCGGTATTTTTAACAACAGAGAATGAATCAGTATTTTCACATCGTACTTTCAGTTTGCTAAGTAACAGAGGTGGTAAGTAGGAGGTGGAGAAGGAAAAGAAAGTGACAGTCTACAAACTGGACCTTGGGGGCGTCTACCTGTCTTGACGTCAGCCAAGTCCGGTGGGATGATGTACTGTACAAGTACAGGTCTGTACAGTACGGCAGCGCTGGTTTAACCCACGGAAAAATCCGCCTCAACGCCACGAAACACGTTGCAAATATTTGTATTAACTTCCCTGCGGGAAATAGGTTAGATAATGGATATGTCTAACGGAAATTTTTTCAGTTCATTTAAACAGCTGTTGCTATAACCAAACGACGAGACCGTTTAGAATTTTGGTCGCTCAAATTGCACAAACACCTCTAAGACATATCCATGTCAAAATAAGGAAAACGAGCGTTGCTGAGCTGTCGAAGAATCCTGTTTGAAAACGCAATACTGGAAATGCGTGGTAAACGGCATTTGGTAGGTTTTAGAAAATTGTACGCTAGGGTATAATGTTTCAATTTAAAATTTGAGATGGATCTACAATTTAAAATGGGCATAGGCTACCCGCACGTCAGTGTGCGCACTCGTCCCCTGATAGAAAAATGTTTGTATTTACTTCACTGTGGGAAATAGGTTACATCATAGATACGTCTAAAGGGAACGTTTTCAGTTCATCTAGCAGTCATTCTTATAATAAAACTATGACGTCCCTAACCATGTCGTAAGTTTAAAATTTTGGTCGCGCAAATTGCCAACACCCCCTCTGAGCTAAGCAAAAACGCTTTTTGACATGGATATTTCTTAGCTCTGGGTTTGGTGTTAGTAAGTTGTGAGACCAAAATTTGAAACATTGTATGAACTGAAAAAATCCCTTTAGACACATCCATGATCTAACCTATTTCCTATAGGGAAGTAAATATAAACAATTTTTATAATAATTACGTAATCCTTATCAAAAATCTTTGTTAAAACTGAATGGTATTAATTATCTGATGCGTACGTTTTCTTTCTTTGAACTAAATATTACATACATTTAATAAAATACCAAATTATTAAATACTTATTAAAATGGTGTTTGACCAAAATAATGTTTAAAATAAAAAATAGCCATACAATTTCTTTCAAACGCCAAATTATTACTTGCTAAAAATTCTTGAGGGATTTGTCCCTTTCTCTCTAGGTAATAACAAACGTGTTTGAGAATTTTTATTGGGAAAACAAGACCTTTTTACGCGGTATATTATAAGCGAGCATTCATGAACAAACGGTTGAGAAGTAGGAAGATATTGAATTTTTAGAAATCTCCATAAGAATAACATTGGGCGCTCTTAGACAATCCATGGACAGTAAATTTAACTTTTTCTCTGGAACCGTTAGTTGTAGACTAAGTATCCAAAACAATAATTTATTCAACTTTTATCACTCTTAACTCAGAATTTTGACGAAAATATAATTTTTCCTTATACTATGTATAGAGGGAGACAGTAATAGCAAGGGCTATAACTTCGCTTTATACATAATCAGTGTTTTCCTTTTTTTCTTTTTCACTTGAATAGAGGGAACCCATAATAAAACTGGCGTATTTAACATATTAATGTATTTACTCCATGAGAAAGAAAACCCTAAACTAGGCACGCTTAATGCCGGTTTTTGAGTACACGATAGTATTGGTTTTCTCCGTTGTGGTAGAAACTCATTCAATTAATACCTAAAGACAAGAGAGTATTAAATGCGCAATATGAATAGACATTTGGAAATATGAAAGGGTTACATTCAATTTGAAAATGCAAGTTAATTATTTCAAAAATTGCTCTCTCAGAATGATGTGTACTCATAAATAGCCCAAAAAAGGGAAGGCCCACGGTGAGAACCGTGTTTCCATCCTTTCACCAAAGCCAGATGTCCAGCGGTCCAGATGCGAATGGCATTCTGGCATTGGAGGATACGGAGTTGATTAGCCGATGACGTAATTATCTGTAATCTTGGACTCACATGGCCAGCGATGTGTACGGTGTGGACTCCTTACCAAATGAGGCTTACCAATCTCTTCTGGCCCAACTTCTGCTTTGGTCCTATATGATATGACCAGTACCATTTATGGTTCATATTTGATCAACCGACACTTTTGATGTATTTGAATTAAACGTAGGTCATTTAACGCGTGCTGTGAGTTTTCCAAAGGAATTACTGAAATACAACTATAAAGAGTTTTAATTAGTACCTTTTTTTAGTTTTCTTGGCCTCTAGATAACTTGGTTTGTTATTTGGGGAAGACGGACAGAAGCTGCTTAGACTTAAAATGACCTGATACTTCCTTACTTTATATTGAGAAGGCGGACGGAGAGCGCATCAGAGACTAAATAAAGGGTTGTACTTGCACTCTCAGTCCACTCCAACGAAAATATTTTATGGCCGACCCTTTCTTAATCCCTTACACCTGCAACCCGATAAACAAATCGAGTGTCGTATTTAGGCTAACGACTATAAGTGGAGCTTAGTGAGGCATGAGGGGGCATTGCCCCCACCCCCAACATTTCAGTGAATATATGAATATGTTTATCTTTAATAGTTATCGAAAATTAAACTTTTCACACAGCTAAATTTTCCCAAATTGACCTGAACCTGTCGATCAACCTGTAGAGAAAAGCTTAATTTTTCCAAATTAAGATTAATTTTCCGAAATTAAGCTTTTCTCGACAGGTTGCTAGGAGGTCCTCTACTCTACTCAAGGCAATTTGGAAAGGGGTAGTTTTCTGCCCCTGATGAGCTTGTTGGCAGATTGTTGCTGTTTTCCAGGTCTCTTCATTTGGAAGATTTCTGATTCTACAGCATAGAGAAGTTTTAGAGGTGTGCAAAAAGCCGTCACGGCTGAAGTGCCTTGGGAGAATTCCGCCCCTTTGAATGAATGACATGAAGCTTTTCCCAGTGTATAAACAAAATACAAATTATATTCAGAGTTAAAATACAAAAATGTTTTAGTGCTAAAGTAAAGATTACGATTGCTGCCACTTCAATATCAACGCATCAGTTGTTCTAAATCGTAATTTGCTACTCGTAAATCATACATTTTCTTCTTTACCTCTTGAAGCAAAATGTGCTTACTATATCATAAAACGATAAAACCTTTTTTAAAAAATATTCAAAAATCCCTCTTTTAACATCATAATGCCTCTCGCAGTTTTGAGATCCTAAATATCTGACAAAATACTTTTAAAGATGGATGAATGTTTTATAATAAAATATGAAATGACTCATGTCTTACACCATTTTCCTATGTGGAAATTTCATCACACTACAACACAAATTTTCATTTATATATGATTATACATATTTTTATCTATGATATGTTCTATATGTTCATTTTATTAAATAAAACATTTTAGTTTATTTTATTTGATTTGTATATCATAACGCTTTCTCTTGTATATAAAAAATCCCCTTCAACAAGGGTTTAAATTATAGATCATGCCCGCCAACAAATGACCTCTAACTCCGCCCATCTAACGACCTCACATTATGAGAAGAATTTTGAAATTTGTCCTGAATAATTTAGGATATGAAATGTTACGTCATGTCTTCGGGCGATACAACCACGCGATCTTTGTTAGTAACAAAGGTACCGTACACATTTCATCACACTAGTCCCACACACACCTTTCATTCATATACATGACCAGACATTCATTTGAGTGACCTGAAATGTTCTCTAGTGGCATCGTCTTATTAGGATAGTGATTAAATTGGATATCAGTTCGTCTATTATTTGAATAGACATAATTTTGCACATAATTTGTGTTAAAGTGGTACTTGAAAATTTACATTTACGAGAATTTACGTCTATTCACGTACATTCTCTGATCAAGGAGATGCATAAGAAACTAATTAATATATACTTTGGAAAACTTTAACTACAATTAAGAAACTCTCGATCGGTTACATAAATTAAGTTGGTTGGCACACTCATTACCATCTTCAGATTTGCTAAGAAGAAATATCCTGAATGTTACTGTCCACATAAAGGTCATACTTGGCAAACGACTTGTCACTGGTCGTGGGGACAAGCTCCTTGTGTGTCACGAATGTCCCACATGTCCAACAATGGTCAGCTGATTATCAGCTGTTTTAAGTGCAACAGCTGTGCTTAGCTTCTCGCCTCTCCTGTCAACCATCAGCTGATTGCTGTCTGCTGATTGACCGGATCTAGAGAATTGATCAGACTGTTCTCAATTCAAGCGTTTTATTATTGAATAACCGTTACGATCCTACACATATTGCATGATTGAAAATGTTATAGTTATAATTATCGTAAGTTTTATAACCTGTAAATGTTTGATCTTGTCCCTTTAAATGCAAAAATACCTCATAAACAATGCATTCATGTCTGCATGTCTCATGGTATATTAGTGCAGTCCCGTTGCTCACGACAATGCCTCGTAAACACATGTCATGACTGCGCGTCCCATGGCATCTCTGCGGTGCGTCTATGTGCAGGTGTACTATCCGGTCTGTCTCGTCTGGTCTGTTGCACCACAGTGCAGTCCCGTTGCTCACGACAATGCCTCGTAAACACATGTCATGACTGCGCGTTCTATGGCATCTCTGCGGACGCGGTGCTTCTATATTTTGGTAAGTTACACAAGCACTCATCTATCTATGGATATTTAAATGTTATTCTCATTAGTGCGAAATTCGACTCTCGCCCTGGACTTGATGGACTAAGTTTTCCCGTTTGTAATATCTCCCACATGTGTGCATTTGCAGATGGTGGGGTAGTTTTTCGCAGAAAAGGCTACCCCAATACGACGTCACGTTCAACTGCGCTGGGAGAAGTGCAGTTGAGCGTAACGAGAAGAGATTTATGGGAAAATAATTTCATCTAGTTTCCTAGCTTTACTCTTCTTAACCGTGTAAAGATATTTTTCATTTTTTACGTGCTTGTCAGTTTTTTGTTTATATCAAGAAGAAAATCCCAAGTATTTGTACTACTTTCCTTTATTTCTCAGGCATAAAACAGACAAAAATAGTGATAACAAATGTACTATCAAACCATTCGGCATTTTAGGTGATCAAATTTCATGGAATGTGACGATACATCGTAGAAGTTGGACCATTGTCCTCCAACCGGTCAAGTAATTGACGTCATTTTCAAGAGTAGATACTGTCACGCATGAACATGAGTGATTTGAAAGGTAGGAAAGGGTTTTGGATGTGCAGGATTAAAGTTGCTTGCCATATTCGAATTTCTACATCTCTTGTTATGTAAGCTCTTTTTTTAATCACTTCTCAATATTTACCTCGTACCTTGTCACAAATACCAACAGTGATGTTCAAAACAAAGATATCAGAGCAATAAAACCTTGAAGATGAAACTGTTATATTTCATATTCAATGTTATATATTAACTACTTTATCCTAAATTGGTTTTCGAAATCACTACATTTGTCGATTTAACATGAAATGCCGTTTTTTATATAGTACGGTTTCATACTGTACCTGGCTAGACGTGTTAGCTAGATAGTTTGACGGATTGGTTTTACACAAGGGTGAAAACCACTGTCTCGTAACCCAGGTTCCGTAACCTGAATATTCATTAGCCGACGACTACAACACAGACGAGGCAGTTACTTTGGGCGTAACGAACACAGAACAGAATATGAGAAAAGAATCTGAGCTAAGTTTACTGGCTTTACTGTAAAGAAAGTTTTCAATGTTTTACATGCTTGCCAGTTCTTTTGTTTATATCAAGAAAATCTCAAGTGTTTTCAACATCACAGTCAAAAGGTGTTTAAGATTTAAAGTTTGCCGCTTATTATATGCCCATATAAATATTCAAGAATTTAAATACTATGAGACAACAAAAATGCTGGTAGGGTATTTCTCCCGATGGGATATCGTAAAGCCCACCAGAAAAAAAGAAGAAATATGATGTTGGGAACTGATATTCTGTTTCGATCTCAGATAAGAGATTTTGAGTTGCAATAGAGACCAAATACTGAACTTTCATAATCCACCAGGATTAAAGATCTAACCCTATTGGGATCTGAGTATTCCCTCCTATGTTACACGTGGTAAGGTTCCACTAATCCATTTAGAAAATTTAACATTTTGGCCAGTCTCAGCTAAAATTCAAGCTCCCAAACATTCAACCAGAACCTACGGTTGGATTGGAAGTATGTCACATATTGATATCCATAGGATAAGAACTCACTCTGGTAGGGATTTTAAGGTGAATATTGTGTAACGCAAAGTATTTATAAATTATAGGTACCTTGGTGAAACGTATTTGATGACACAAATAGCTTTATTACTGGCAAATATCGGCTGATTTCTTTGCCAGGTTTATTAATTAATATCCCAATAATCATTACATCGTGCTTCATTATTAGTATTACATGTTTTCTACATGTGTTTTAGAAAACTATTACTCATTGTATGATTAAATACAAATTGACATTTTAGAAGTCATTGACATGAAACATGGGGGTGAATGAATTTTATATAAAGGACATGCCAGTTTACTTTGCTAGCACATATGTACTGAAAATCTTTTTACAACAGTATGCACAGGAAGTTTTTTTTTCTCTTTCTTTTCAAACAAATGAAGGGTCAAGAAAAAGAAAAATTTTACTATTTACACCATATAGGAAAAATTTAAATAATATGCTTATGAATAAAATTTTCTGGGAAGATATTTTATAAATATCTTAATTAAAAAAATGGATATAAAAATGAATTGATACAAATATTCTTTCTTCTACAGTAAAATTGATTTTGAAATAAAAAACTGAACATAAAAAAAGATAAAGGTTTAATTACTATTGATCAGTTACATGTTGTTATGGTCAGGTTAGTTAGAAAAGTGTAAAACGCAAATTTTTCAAAGCGTTTGTTGATCTGAATGACGACATATTACCCACTCTTATAATGGCAAATGTCTATTTTGGCTGCAGAGTTCATTCAATCTCCATTGATATTATTAGATATTCAATATTAGAATCGTAACATCTCCCTCTCCCATCGCTAGTCTATGTAGACTTCTATGTGGTTCTTTGTTAAAAATTTATTGTTGACGATGGTGGGTTTATGTTATTTAAATTTTTACTGGAAAATTGACATTTTCCACTACGATTTGTCTGAGTAACCTATTGACATGAGTATCTCTTAGCTCTGGGTGGGGGGTTTTAGCAATTTACGCGACCAAAATTTGAAACATTGGCGCCATTTGGTGAGTGATGTCATAGTTTGGTTATAAGAACAGCTATTTAGATGTACTGAAACCATTCCCTTTAGACATATCAATGATCTAACCTATTTCCCACAGGGAAGTAAATACAAAGATTTTTTTTCTTCCTTCTGGTGGTATATTGAAACAAATGAAAGGGTCATGAAAATGTCAGTTTTTCATCCAATTTACTATTTAGACACCAAAGACTTCTGCTTGTAGATAACAATATATTTTCATGATCATTCGGGTAGACGGTTCTGCCATCAACTTAAGCAAAAAAAATTTCCCATCATCAAGAACCCATAGATTAGGGTCAAGATTTTCTTTGAATCTACATACGTCTGTCTAAAGATGAATGGACTACAAGAAAGCTTATAAAAAACCAAATAACTAGAATATTGCGTAAAAACTTTAATTACTGCATTAAATATCAACTAGATGACTGGTGTAAACAAGTTTTGGGTTATGGGCGTTCAAATAGTGTTTTTTTAGTTCAAGTGAGAAGTCAGAACCCACTTGTATCACGAATACATCTTACAGTTCGGCTCGGTTTGTTGATCCTTGGTCCTTCAGCTACAATGAACCTCTGGTGTCGACATGCAGAGTGCGGGTGAAGGCCGTCCATGTGAGGACGAGGGTCCTGGCTCCCGGGGCGACAGATCAAACCGTGACGCAACTCGAGAGGATCGGGTGATTACAAAACACTCAAAACCTGGTTTAAAAACGATCCAAGGTTGTGGCCGTTAGGCAATGATGACGGGGACGACCCGAGGTCGAACCGCGGGGAAGAGCCCGGGGAGGAGGCTCTGGGGGTGTCCGTGACGGTTACTTTGGTGAATCAGCTCCAGTAGGTCCACATAAGAAACTATCTCCTGGAACTAGTTATGCAGTTCGTGCTGGGACCTCCGAGAAAAGTGTCTTATAGTATGACACTTACTTTCAGTTTTAACATAATGTTGGTTTTGAAAGAAATGTTGTATTGGTAAGGATATATCTAACGCAGAAACTTTAATAAGCTTAGTAATAATCACCTGAATATATTTTTATTCAGTTTAATTGACAATAGACCTTAAACAATAAACAATAAACAATAAGACAAAAAACCTTAAGGAGGAAAAAATACTGTTCCTATCCTATATCCTATTCTATATCTGTATGGAGGAGTATACGCTCCAGGAGGCATTTTATGGAGTCTTCTCCGAAGAAACGGGAGAACTGATAACAATGAAACTTATTTCAAGCATTCTATACATTCCAGAGAAGGTTTTTCAAAGCTTGAAATTGTCAGCTGTCGTTGAAAAGTAAATAACGAGCATTTAAAAACACACCTTTTAAGTGATATTAGTCGCATTTTGCTTTTAATTATCAATGAATTACATACTGGTAATAATCAGCTATCTTTGTAGTTTAATGTTTTAATAGAAAGAAAAAAATACCTGTCAAATTAAAATCAATATTCGTTAGTTTATGTTGGTCATTGATTTTAAACCTATTTTGAAATCATACTTTATTAAAAAGTTATTTTAACGTATAACTAATTTTAATAATGGTATAAATGTTCTAATCCATTTAATCGTAAAGTAATGCTAAATTGTAAAGCTGGATAGTGATTTTTTACTGATATGTTTAGGATTTCAGGTTTACCTTTTGGTACTATAACCTTTCTTCTTTAAACTGAATCCTACAACCTGTACAAAGGACGGGCTTACGGCTAGTTGTAAATAAAATCATGTTAAACAGGTTTTAGAATCACCACCTATTTGTAGAATCAGCTGGGTGAACTAAACAAAACTATTCGAATCTCCTGAGCTGAATGAAATACGTACTGTCCCATAGCTACGAGAAGGTCCCTGGGCCATACAATAACACACTAGAGTAAACCGCACGAAAGTAGTCCGATGAGAGTCAGTGCGGTATTGACAAATCGACCTATTATATTATAGCACATATTTACGCCAGCGAAGTGGCTAAATGAAAAATGGCAACACTGCTGGGCAAGAAGGGGTGAGGGGGAACCAGCTGTCCAAGACCTCATCGTACTACTTTCGTGCGGTTTACTCTAGTGTGTTGTATCGGAATACATTTTGAAGGTTGTAATTAATTTAGACATGGACATATCTGTGAGTGAACAAAATGTGAAAAATAGAACAGCTGTTTAGATGAACTGAAAACATCCCCTTTAGACATATCCATGATATAACCTTTCTCACCTTTTAATATATCATTTTTCACTTTGCAAAAGCAGCAGGAGGAAGATTGAGTTGTTCAACCCTTTCAAACTAGTTTGTGTTTTTGAGGAGCATTTACTGGTTTTCACGAGGGTCTAGCACCCTAGTTGCGTAAGCTATCTGTCAATGTACAGTACACCTAGTAGTCAGCAGTCAATGTACGTATGTAACTTCATCGAGGAATCTGAGGTCGAAGTTGGGGAACGTTGTCCCACGGAAATGTTTCTGCAGAATCTTCCAGTCTCTCGGTTAGTATATCAACAAAGGCTCTGATATTAGGGACGCTTATCGAAGTCACAACTACACTTATTGGTACACCTGTGCGTCCTAGCAAGAAAATGTTGCATCAAAAGTTTCTGCAATTTAGAGTTATACAACTAGCAAGGGTCTCTGGAGATTTGCATGTGTGATAAGCACAGCTCTAGCAATTGAGGTCTCCGTCAATTACTTTTATCAATTCTATGTAACCATATCTATGAGTACATTTTAGTATTGTGGAATCTGCATAAAAATGAACGAAAAAATAAGTTGTTTACAATCAACGAGCTATAAAATAGGTCGTTGTTTACAATCAGTTCTAATAGCCATGATCCCTGACGCTCCCGCGTGTGTTGCCGTGAGAGATCAACAATAATATGTTGTTGGATACCAGAGCAGTGGGTCGGCTGATGCAATGCTGACGCGCTTTTGACCCGTCAACCGCACGCACGGACGCACGCACACACGCACACGTACCTGCAGCGCGGTGTACACTGGGTGTAGGACTTCGGCTCGGTTGTTTATCGAATTCAGCATGCAGGCGAATTAATTTTGACGAAAACAATACTTTCTCCATATACTACGTATAAGGGGAGAAAGTAATAGAACAGCTGTTTAGATGAACTGAAAACATCCCCTTTAGACATATCCATGATATAACCTTTCTCACCTTTTAATATATCATTTTTCACTTTGCAAAAGCAGCAGGAGGAAGATTGAGTTGTTCAACCCTTTCAAACTAGTTTGTGTTTTTGAGGAGCATTTACTGGTTTTCACGAGGGTCTAGCACCCTAGTTGCGTAAGCTATCTGTCAATGTACAGTACACCTAGTAGTCAGCAGTCAGCAGTCAATGTACGTATGTAACTTCATCGAGGAATCTGAGATCGAAGTTGGGGAGATTGTCCCACGGAAATGTTTCTGCAGAATCTTCCAGTCTCTCGGTTAGTATATCAACAAAGGCTCTGATATTAGGGACGCTTATCGAAGTCACAACTACACTTATTGGTACACCTGTGCGTCCTAGCAAGAAAATGTTGCATCAAAAGTTTCTGCAATTTAGAGTTATACAACTAGCAAGGGTATCTGGAGATTTGCATGTGTGATAAGCACAGCTCTAGTAATTGAGGTCTCAATTACTCTTATTAATTCTATATAACCATATCTATGAGTATAGACATTTTAGTATTGTGGAATCTGCATAAAAATGAACGAAAAAATAAGTTGTTTACAATCAACGAGCTATAAAATAGGTCGTTGTTTACAATCAGTTCTAATAGCCATGATCCCTGACGCTCCCGCGTGTGTTGCCGTGAGAGATCAACAATAATATGTTGTTGGATACCAGAGCAGTGGGTCGGCTGATGCAATGCTGACGCGCTTTTGACCCGTCAACCGCACGCACGCACACACGCACACGTACCTGCAGCGCGGTGTACACTGGGTGTAGGACTTTGGCTCGGTTGTTTATCGAATTCAGCATCACAGGGAGTCATTAAAAACAAAACCCATAGTTCGGACTTTTGGATCGCTCTCGGCTTTCTTGCAGGGATTTTTGAATTGGTTAGGGAAGAAGCAGAAGGGGGAGGTAAAGTACACTGATGGAGACAGAATAACACAGCAAATGAAATAATACCATATTGTAAGTGTGAGGTCGTTAACCTTCATGGAAATAACAGTTTTATCTACGTATTAGTTAGAACATTGAACAACATTATTTCTCAAATTTAACATGAGTAGGTTTAACATAATTCATAAGTTTATAGTCCGTGTGCGAGAAAAGTGTTCTATCTCCATCAGTATTATTTTACATGGAATAAACTTCTCAAGCACATTGAAAATATATGATTTAAGTGAAATATACATTAATTTAACTGTCTATTCTATGTAAGAGAAACTATGACATTTTAATACAAAAATTATAAAATGAAACATGATAAAATTGTAATTTGTACAAAACAGCTTTAATATCGGGAAGGCCCGGTGCCATAGTGGTCCACAAATTTTGCTCGTTCAGGACGTGTAGATGTAAGTTTTATTTATTGTACTTTCGTATTAAAATACTTACTTAAAACACCTAACTGGGTAGGTTGCCATTTCAATAATCTAATCTAATCTACTACTATATTAAAATATTGTTATTATGAAATATCCTAAACCCCGCGGAGAGTTATGTCGGAATATATATACTATATTATATACATGGAATATACAGCATTGATTTAATAAGAAAGTTCCCTATTTTATCGTCATTAATTTAGCTTCTATATGGACGATATTGAAGACCTAAATTTATAACCCAATTTCGCTTTCACAACTTCCTATTTCGATATTTCCAAAATGAGTGAAGGAATTTTAGTGACAAAACGGGTAATTTTTGGAACAACCCGTAGTGAGCCAATATTCCGCATTAAATGGTTAATTAGGGTTCCAGCCCTAGGTGACAAAGTTTCAGGCTAAAAAAGTGTCAAAAGTCCGTCTCACCCAAGCACCGGGATGGTCAAAAGAAAATTTATCTTCTATTTATTTATTTTACCCAAAATCCTTGCTGTGTATTATCTGTCATCATATAAATGAAATGAGTTCAAAGCAGTAAATTTAGGCATATCTTTACAGTTGTGCACAAGTATAAATATAAGTTGCTATTTCTACTACTTTGACGACTTTGAAAAATTCAAACTGGAAGCGAAGTGTTTTATCGATTAAGTAATTCCAGTATTTACTAGTTTGTTTATTGGCATCAAAGTAGTAGAAGTGTCAACTCACTTTTCTGTCTGCTGGTGTGTCGAGTAGATGTCTGACTCGGCGTGTTTGTAAGTAGTAACCATGGACCGTAACAATGTAGGCATCCATGAGATAACACGTTACCTAATCTTGCAGCGTGCTGTACCTCTGACCCGAGCCAGGGATGTTGAACTGTACGGACCTGGAGTGCATCCTCCACCACCACCACTACTACCACCACGGCGGCCAGTTCCCCCACCTCCTGCAGGACGACCGCGCTCACCATGAACACCAACCCCACCACTCAGGTGATTTGTTGTTGTTGTTGGTGATTTGAGATTGTTTTATAGAGTACGAAAAGTATTCAGTGTCTGCAAAAAGTAAGTTTCCGACAAACTCCACTCTGAACACTATGGTAGCCGGTACAGTTATAGTGAAAGACGGGTATCTGATCCTGTTATTCCTAGTGAACGATCTGTCGATTCTATTTAGATCAAAACAGGCGTTGAAGCTAAATTGAATGCAAAACCAAACGACTCGATAAAGTCGAATAACAACAGGTTTTTAATCCTTCGACTATCGGTTGATCTCTTAATAAAATTTTCATTTTTTTGGAAATCTTAATACAGTATATATAAGAGGACGTGTGTATGTGTGTTTATGTGTGTGTTGCTTATAAACTCCGGAACAACATAAAATATTGTAATGAAACTTTCAGGTATTATTAAGCATAATTCGAACATGGTTTCTGTAATGTTTGGTACGTCCAAAGGGCTCCATCCCAGAGGGTAAAAAAGAGCGCAGTGTTAGGTTTTATAAATGTGTTGACAAAATTAACAGCTGTGATTAAATAATTTGAAAGTTTCTTTAAACTAGCATTTCAAATGAAAACAGGATGTAAACAAACAAATTTAGATTAGATTAGAGTATTTAAATGGCGACCATACCACAAGGTAGGTATTCTAAGCCAAGTATGGAAGAGGATTGAGTGTAAGATGATTGTGGCGCGATCTTGTAGTCTTGTTACTGACTAAGGCTGACATGCTCCTAAATAGCCCAAAAGCCGTTGGCAACTAAGGGACCTACAGGTTAACGTGGGATCTGAACCACGGCCTCTGAATTACAAATTGGTCTAATTATGAGGATGGTCTTTGCGGATTAACGTAGAATTCAATAGCGCGGACGTTAATCCACGCAAAATAACACTGAACCCATCACTCACAACTATCCACAATTCGTGACCTCCCAAGTAGCTGAATTACAGGACGACGCCACCGTCCCCTATAGTGTAATTTTACTATAGTTGATTTAGGCTACTAGAATTGAATTAAAATGAATATACCAAAGGGCTTCGATCCAGAGGGCATAAAAGAGTGTCAGGTTTTATAAATTTTGTGTTTACAAAATTAACTGTCGTGATTAAATCATTGGAAAGTTTCTTTAAACTGCATTAACTATTGGTAGGTGGTACGTTGTTTGCCGGGTAATGCTAGTTTATTATATTACAGGATGATGTTTTCGTGAATGATGGGTTCATGTGATTTAGATCTCTGATACTGAAATTCAGTCAACCCTTATCTTTTTTCTCAAATTGATTTTCCAATGACTCATATCCATACTCAGACACCCAACCACAAAGTGGGTATTTTAAGGTAAGTATGATGGAAAGCTGAGTGAGATGGATGGAATGGATCTAACGACGTGCAGCATTGTTACCAACAACACAACACATTCATTTTCCATGAACAGTGAACAAAAGCAACTGTGTCCAGAATCGAACCATCACAAAAATCTGAATATTTTGCTTAGGATAAATCTCATCTGTTGATCACCATGTGCACATCGGGCTTGTGCGCAGTAAAGGAGTCGGTTACATAGAGTAGCTACATGTAATTATTGACCGGGACCGTGGCGTGTCCTGTAATCCAGCTTCTTGGACGTCACTAATGTGGTTAGTTATAAGAGATGGTCGTCGGTGGGTGTGGTGTTCTCTTGTGTACATCAATTTCCGCACTAATGAATACTCCGTTTATCCGCAAAGACTCATAATTAGACTAGTTCGTAATTCAAAGGTAGTGGTTCGGACACCACGCTAAACTGAAGGTTCCTTAGATATGACATTGACTGTTGGCCTATCAATTAACAGTTCTATATAAGGAACTTGCCAGCCTTAGTAACAAGATTACAAGATCGCGCCTCAATCGTCTTACACTCATTTCTTATTCATACTTGGCTTAAAATACCTACCTGGGTAGGTCGCCATTTCACTAACTAACGTTTATAATCCGACAGGGGTCGCTCGCCACTGATTTCGAAACACTGATTTCTTTCTCGTGTTGAAGTAATGACTGTCCCAATCTTACAGGAGAGGGTGCTCCTCTACCCGCCTTGAGCACTAATAAAATTTCATTAAAATATAACCCTCGGAAATCACAATACATCAACATTAAATCAGAGATTAGATCGTGCTTAGGTGCTGATGACGTTCATGACGTCACGAAATGTATTCTTGAAGATTACAGATAGCTCGACCATTATTAAGACTAGGATTTGAACGTTCCGTTTGTAATGCCGTTGGCGTAGAAAGTACACAAAAGCTTAAGGGTGTCCTTTCCCTCAATGTATTTATATCTTGAATGCCATTCTGGTTGACATCGGAACGGATTTAATTGACATTATTGTTTTATCATACTGAGTTGTTCAAGGGTGTTTTGTTTTGGACAACAAAAGTCAGTTGTAAGGAGTAAGGACATTCCCGACAGACGCGGCCTCAGTCGGGACGGCGAAGTGGAGCAGCTGGGGCTCCGCCCGTCCGACCTACTCCCCTGACCCTGCGGGACATTGTTCCACTGTTCAAAACGTTTATTTCAAATAATGATGAAGCATTTTTGACATGGATATCTCTTAGCTTTAGAAGGGTGTTGGCAATTTGCGAGACCAAAATTTAAAACAGTAACGGCATATGCTTAATGAAGTCATATGGCTTTAACGACAGCAGTTTAGAGGAACTGAAAACATTCCCTTTGACATACCCATGATCTAACTTATTTCCCATATGGGGAAAATACAATATTTTTATTGAAATGGATATGTCTTAGCTCTAGGGGGGTGTTGGCAATTTGCGAGACCAAAATTTGAGACAGTGACGTCGTTTGGTTAGTGACGTCAGTTTGGTTATAAGAATATCTGTTTTAGATGAACTGAAAATACTGTATTCTCTTTAGACATGACCATGATCTAACTTATTTCACACAGGGCAGTAAACACAATAATTTTACTGACATGGATACGTATTAGCTCTAGGGTGGTGTTGGCAATTTGCGAGACCAAAATTTGAAACAGTGACGTCATATGGCTATAACAATAGCTGTTTAGAGGAACTGAAACCATTCCCTTTGACATATCCATGATCTAACTTATTTCCCACAGGGAAGTGAGTACAATCATTTAATTTATGTATTATCTACGCCTGTGAAATTTTTACTCTCTCTCCCTACACACATTATATGGAGTTTTTATATAGAGGATTTTTTTCTACAAATTTTCCATTTTGAGCAAAGAGTTCAAAAGTGTTGGAGCCTCTGAGTTTAAAAAAGTGCTTTCTTTCGAACTATCTGTGTATTAACTGCGACCCATGCTCGGGGCTTTTTTTTAATTTTTTGACTTTTTTTGCCAAATCAGGGTACTGGCCTTCGCGTAAAATCCTATACAACTAAAATTTTCCAAAAAAGTTTTAATAAATTTATTTAGTAAGTTTTTGAACGGTTTTAATAAATTTCATGGTTTATAATGGTTAGGGTCCCAAATAATATGACACCACCCACATGTCCGGAAAAGTTTGAATGGTTTGACCATAATGACCGGTTGCTCGCTGAGGAGTGAAAGCAACAGTGTAGTGAGACGCTCTGCTGCTCGGCCAGAGGTCCGTCAGTAATCAGCGAGTGCAGTAACGTCGTCCAACCTGCGTTTAGCGACATGCGAGCCTACGAGCGTTGCTACATCTACACGTGCAGGCCATCCCTCACAATAACACACGGAACGTTATGTAGAAATTCAAAAGTTGCTAGTATTCGTTACAATTTACCACATTGTAAAGGTACAGATGAACTCAGATACAAATTAATATGGACGTAAGTCGATTAAGATAAGTGAAAAATCGGATTGTATATGCACTAAGTATGAATAAATATATTGATACTGAATGGAGAAACATATGCGGACACTACTCTATTGCACGCCGCTACATTGCTGTATCCTTGCATTTCCGAAGCCGATTCGGATAGTTGGTGTTTTCAATAATTTTGGTGATCAGCTAATCGGGGGCCCTACTGTAATACACACAGTATAAGATAGATATCTTTAACGACTTTGAAGAAATAACAAAATTGTTTTCTGTCGGAATAGGGAAATCTTTAAAGTGGATCTTTCCATGTTTGTAGATCAGAACTATGTCTTTGTAATGACCTCCTGGGTCGGTATGGACGTAATAAATAAACTATCGGATGATTTTAAGATGGTTTATATTTGTATTTGATTTATATATATATTTGCACACGGATCTTGAAAACGGCACTAAGAAATTTCTTTAAATTTTGGAAATAACTAATTTCCGAGTAGAAAATAAGTTCTAGATAGGTCTAATGTCCAGGAAAATTCGTGTTTTCTTGTAAAATTAAGTTTAAAATCTAAAAATTTAACATTACGCTTATGGAGAATAAAATGTAAACAATACAAACCAAAACAGCTGTTTATAACCGTTTGGCAGTTTTTGATTGAAGACGGCGGGGAACAATATGTGAATAGAGGTTTTTCATAAATATTTATTTTATGTATGTAATAAATGTAAAATTATCAGGTTACTGTACAATTTGTAAAAACTTAAGGGTAACATAACTGTGCGAAATAAAAGCAGGAAAGAGTATTTCCAAAATCTTCCGTGTTTTAATAGAAAACGTATTTGTTGTATTGCTTGAAGCCACTGTAACTAACCAATTAATATGTGTAAATTAAATTTGTTTTGCTTTTCAATCCTCATTCTGTTTATATCAAAATCAGTTGGTCACAGGTTAATAATAACACTGTATGGATCGTTAAACAGTAAATGATCGGCTAAAACAATTGAAGTTGGCTAAAAACATTAAACGCTTCACACGATTGCGCCGTGTGGATCCGTGTTGGCGTATATCAGTCCTTCACACGACGTGTAGTTACTGAGATTCCGTTATAAACTTTCTATTGGTTCTTATTGCTATATTAATTATATTTTAGTTGTTATTTAAGACCCATATTTTTGGAATAAATGTTGTTTTTTTTTTTCAATTAATTTTATAAAAGATTGAACGCATGCGGATAAATTATCTCACTTTAAATGTAAATAAAACTGAGAAGGACATTTGTCACACAGCCATGGATGAAAAAAACCGTATTCATTTTATGCAACGTCCATTATAGCAAGTCATGACTTACTCTCGTGAAGTTAACATTTTCATAGCTATCCACAACTGGACTCAAAATACACTGGAGCGCCTGCGGCGCGCGCCGACCGTGTGACAAGAAGGTCTTTATTTCCCAAAATTACAGTATTTAATTAAAAGCTCCAATATTCTTGTAATATGTACAACATCGGGTACATTTTACTTCGCATGGAGGTACGGAAACCGTATTCAAGCAATCCATTATAGTTGGTCTATGCTACGTGATAAGATCTCATAGGTTTTGACTTCATCTGCTATCCCTGAGCTGCCGTCGACTCAAAAATAACCACTGAGTACGATCTATCCTTACCGAAGCTGCGACTTGAGCAAGAAGGTCTTGGATATTTCCTTTCACGGACGACTCGGGTTACAGTTACATTATATAATGCTCCAAGGACAACTTGTTTAATGCTATTCCAGTTACATGTATTGGAATAAATTACTCGTGGGTGAGCACAAAGCCCATTCAGGCAGGTACTTTGAATTTCAAAAATGAAATTTTTTATATACAACTGATACCTTGTTACTTACCAGATCAATGTGTTTTATGTTGCTTAATTTTATGAAAATCACACCACAAGTTTCACGAATAACTATTAAAATATCAAACTCATGCTTGTTGAATACAAATCATTCAGATAAAACATTAAGGCTACCTAATACCTATATTAAATACGAGATTATTATGAATTATGAAATACACACGACACTTAATCATATAAAATATCACAAACATTTAAGTAGTTCATTCAGTTAATAGCCTTATTATCCGGCCATTTATGCATAAAGAGCAAAATGTGATTAGGACGAGTAAAATTTGATGCAATGTGGCTTTGTTTTTGAAAAAAGACTAAATTATTCATTTAGGAACAGGATTATTAGTTATCCTAACTTTTGCGAATTTTTTGTGGTTCCCTAAATATTTAAGCATAGATGGTTGTTCGAATGGACATTTTGGTTCAAGTAACCACTTCAATATTTGAAAAGACTTGTACAATCCTTTCTGTGGTTTAATATCCCTAACCACTGGCTCGGCCTTTTTAGACCACTCTTAACTTACTCCTATCCTGTTTTTATGAACTGCAACCAATGCCGTGTACCCACAAAATTAATCCTGAAAAGATACTGACCTTTAAATGTAATCAGATGGTTCATGTCAGTATTAGGTCTGTGTATGTGTATTATCAACGCCAGTGGAATCTGTAAGGGAACTGTAACACTCCGGTTTTATTACCATGTAGTGTCGACCTGTTGTGAGTAGCCCACTTACAAATTATAAATCGCTCCAAAATCTAACCGTGACATCAGTAACAAAGCTTAAAATTATTAAATTTGAAAAATGAATGTATCAGATACATTGCACCCCCACACTTATTCACTAATACGCATCATGGCGTGTCGTCGATATCTCTGAGAAAAACGTACTGTCCATAAAATATGATCAACTGGACAATCAAAGGATCAGTCCTGTAATGGTGAAGAGTAAGTCTCAGACTTCAGGACCGCATGGTCAGTCTCTGTCCTCCCAGTAGTGCTTTCCCAGTAGAGTTGGCCAGCCTGTACAGCACGAATGAGGCTGGACTTTGAAGGTATGTCCTTTGTTGTGTTTATAGTCAGGGCGACTTATATAAAATGGTTTATATGTCTTAATCCATATGTATACATTTTAAATATAATCATATACATTTGGTAGCTATAAAGCCGTACGTAAGTGTTTCACTATATGCTGATATGCAAAATCGTCACAACCACATCCAACACTACCAGGTTATTCTAGATTGCCAAATATGGTTTGAATATCAACGCGTCCCAACAGAAGATGTCAAGCGGGGTTCACGACCTTTACAAGGGCTATCAATCACTAGGTGTCAACCTTCGGCGTGTCTGTGTATGTTGTACCGGGCGTCCGTGACTTGTATGTGAGGACCGGACTGGGAGGGGTCGGAGAGAGTAGAGAAACCGACGTTGCTCCACATGTCGTCGCATTGGCAAAGGTCAGTTCTTATACAACCCGTTGTTGTCATTAGGCGATTACACCCTTCAACTACGGATCGGACTCCTGGGTGTGTAGATGATGAAGGATTTGAAAGCGCCGGTAGAGCCAGCTAGGCAATCTTGCCGCGGAATATTGGACAGTCGCCGAAGAGAAGGGATTCGTAAGGATGTGGGAATGGGCACAGGAATATTGGGCAGAACCTCCAAACTAATTCTGATCCGTGCAACACCACAATATTAAATTAGATTATTGAAATGGCGACCATATCACAAGGTAGGTATTTTAAGCCAAGTGTGAATGAGGATTGAGTGTAGGATGATTGTGGTGCGATCTTGTCATTTGGCTGAGATATTACGCACATTCCAAGATCAGAACCCCTGACAACCTTTTTAAAATTTGTAATCGTATTTTGTGTACAGAAATATTAAAATAGTTTTACTTAGAGCTTGTTTCGTTAAGTTTTAATTAAAGCTGGGTTGTTTTGTATAAAATTGGATTTTTTTGTGATGGGGTGAACTACACCTAAAAATATATAGTTCATAAACGAAAAACTGCAAGTTTTTTTGTGGCCAGTGTTCTAAAAAGCAAAGTGCAAATTGAATCGGCGCGTTCTCGGGGTAAGTTTGCAAGTAGACAAACGTCAGTGGGGAAACCAAATTATTAAGCAAAAAGGTATAAAATTTATTTCCAATGAACTGGTCAATCAACCGGGTTTCCTGTAATGTACTCAACTTAATTCTTGAATCACCAGCGGCGTGTTTTCCCCAACAGGTTTTTACTGATGGATAAAGTGGGCGCAGCATTTCCTCCTCATGCTTCCTCGTCCATCGTCGTGCTCGCCACTTCGTCGTCAGTTTTAGAGTACTAGTTTGTTTTTTGAAACCACAAAAATTATATATAGAGAGTCTTTAATATCAAAATACTCACTTATGGACCAAAATCACATCTTTCCTCTAACCCACATCAAAGATGTTTAAACCAAGTTAAATATCTAACTCCGAATCAGTAAAATACGAGTACTTGTTACACCGTGTATTTTTTAAGAGTCATCCCTAAAATTATTTGGCCACTTTCTCATTTCTTCCACGGTAAATTTATCGAACACTTCAAGACAAAAATATAACGAGTTATAATCAAAGGATCGTATTTTACTCGACGATTTGAGTGGGATAAGCGGTGGCTTGCAGAACTCTGCGCAACAATGCATACTATTGAACAGTCCTTCCGTGGAGAAAGGATGATAGTTGAATTTCATTGTGGATAGTGAATAGTCTCTAGGAATTGTGTTCACATCACCTTTCACTGAGATATTGAATGTTGGCGAAGATGTATCAGTTAGGGCAGGATCGAGTGCCAATAAAGATTAAGGATAATATCCATACGCCATTCTATGTTTAGGCTCAACAAATGCTAGTTGAAAGGAAAGGCCTTGTTTGATTTGTGAAAACATGAGGATAAATTATATTGTTTCGTAGATTAGATTTATTTAAAGTAGTTCGGAGTAAAATGATTGCTTATCTTATAATGAGGTTTTCTTCGATACGGTGCTGGAATTACCAGAGAAGGCGAGATATAGGAAATAGCTTTTGCTTCCTCGTTGACCGAGTTCTACAAGGTGCTTCTTGATGAAGCGTCCTCGTTGAGAGGTGCATCACGATCTGCGAGTGTGCCAGTTGCTCAAATACTAAATCAGTCATCACACGCTGATCTGTGTGTTTTACAAGCAATCAACGAATGTTCCTAGAGGTTTGTTTAGCTATACGCTTCTGTAATTAGTCGAATTAGAAAATCCAGCACATAGATCCCAGTAACTAAAATGTTCAACCGGAGTAATATGTGGGTCTTGAAATTAACATTAACAGCGGATACACCATCCCACGGTGAAGGAGTTGAGCGACTCACTAAGTACGTAACTCAAAAGGCCTGTCTTTGATACATTAAGTGCTTCATGACTTTCCATAACTCTTTATTCTTCCCAGTGTGAGTGCGCACAATGTAAACCTTTTCTACGTAGTACACCATCACAGGTTTTCAAATAGCCACATTTACTGTTTTTGAGAAACATGACTTTACCTTATTTACATGTCGGCATTTTTTCAGTGAGAGTTCTGCGTAAACGAATTAGTCCCTTGAACCGCGGTGTGAACTGTGGAGGCAGCTGGCAGTGTTTCGCCACTGTACGCGAGGGCTCTGCCCCCCGCGCAACTCCGGTGTTGTTGTGTAGGCCCGTGGTCGGAATGCAGGAGGCGAGGCAACTTTCGCGACTTGGCAGAGCCGGCGAGCCGAGCCAGCTAACGACTGGTCGGTCGTTAATCGTTACATCGTTACATTGTTTATCGCTGACGTTTCACCTCTGGAAAACATTTCATGTCGAATCTGTTGTATTAGATAATGCGAGGAATTCTAATTGAGCCTGCAGTAGGCCAACTTCCAACATCTTGGATTTTATCCCCGCAAGAGCAAGGTTAAATCTCGAGTTTCAAACCTAAGGCTCATCGTATTAGTTTTAAATCACAATATATGATTAGATTAGATTAGATTATTGAAATGGCGACCATACTACAAGGTAGGTATTTTAAGCCAAGTATGAATGAGAATTGAGTGTAAGATAATTGTGGCGCGATCTTGTAGTCTTGTTACTGACTAAGTCTGACATGTTCCTTAGACAGGACTGTCAATTAATAGCCCAACAGCCGATGGAAACCAAGGGACCTACAGTTTAACGTGGATTCCAAACCACAGCCTCTGAATTACGAATTGGTCTAATTATGTGGATAGTCTTTACGGATTAATGCAGTATTCAATAGTGCGGACGTTAATCCACACAAGAGAATACTACACCCACCGACCATCGCTCACAACTATCCACAATTCATGACCTCCAAGTAGCTGGATTACAGGATGTCGCCACTATCCCAGTCAAATGTTTATCATTCAAATGTTCTTTTATAAATGCTCTATGTGATTGCAATTTGAATAAACATTTTTGTAATGTGTTAATAATATTAAATTTTGAGTTGATATCATTTGTTGTTGATAACATTTGTTTATACATTTTTTTATATACATGTTATAACATTTTATAACATTTTTATTATATAGTGAGTGTACAAAGTTTTCAATGAAAACGGCTCAGGTCTAACGACATTGGTCTAATGGAAGTACGTACAAAAAAGTATAGGTACTATAGTCTCTCATGGGGATAGTCTAGCTACGCTAGCGAAAACAAGGTTTTCAATAAACCTGTCATAGAACGCACTAATTGCTCCCCTAAATGTAGTTCTGGGTGCCGTCGCCAGATTGCGCTGAAGTTGCTCTTTTAATAATCTTCAAACGTAGGCTTTCGTGGGAAGGCTGAGTCTCAGCCTAGCCACTGAGGATGCCACTTCACAGTAAGGGCGAAACCTTTTCTCACAAACTCCATGACAACATGGTTGACGCCAAAAAATCAACTTAACATCGTTCTTTTAATACTTCATTACAACTCTTCACATCTTAATTCGTCAACCATTTGCCTCCAAGCTCTTCTCTGTTTTGCCAGTCCCATTCTTCCCATTCATCCACCCATCATGCCCCATTATGGTGTACCTCTGAGCACCATCTTCAATATCTCCATCTCACTTCTACGGTTAATATGACCCAGTCATCTTAACATCCCACTCTTAATATTCCCACAATATTTACTTCACTAAACATTTCTTTTAATTCCCTATATTTTCTAATTCTCCACGTGTCTCCTTCTTATATCAGACCAAAAATCCTCCTCAAAATGTTGGTCTCAAAGATAATAAGATTCTTTTAGGATTTTATATTAAAATACCAAGTTTCTGACACATAAAGCAGTACAGGTTGTACTAGACATATTATTTTAGTGTTTTTTTAACAGTTTGCTTTTGACTGGGACGGTGGTGACGTCCTGTAATCCAACTACTTGGAGGTCACGAATTGTGGATAGTTGTAAGCTATAGTCGGTGGCTGTAGTGTTCTCTTGTGTGGATTAACGTCCGCACTATGGAATACCATCCGAAAAGACCATACTCAGAGGTCGTGTTCGGATTCCACGTTAAATTGTAGGTCCCTTTGATGTCATCGGCTGTTGGGCTATTAATTAACAGTCCTGTCTAAAGAAATGTCAGTGTTAGTCAGTAACAAGACTACAAGATCGCACCACAATCGTCCTACACTCATTTCGCATTCATACTTGGCTTGAAATACCTACTTGGGTAGGTTGTCATTACAATAATCTAATTTAATCTATTTGATTTCAGTACAATCTTTCTACTGCTAAATCTAAATGCCGAATTTCTGCGTATTTGCTAAATTATTGCGATCTAAAGCACTTAGTTTTTAAACTATTGCAGCTGTTATAACCGAAGTGCGCGTCACCAGATGGCGCTGGTGAGCGGCGGAGGCCGCGGTCCGTTCCGGAACCTGCCGGTGACCCGGTCTGTTACCAGTTCTGCAACTCTCGTGTGAGCGCCGACACCGGGTCGCCACGCCGTCTCCGCTGCAGCCGGTAGACGGGTACAAGTACAGACTACTTACTGGCACTCTCCTACTTCCAACCTCGGTTGTTGTGTCTATGGGGAATCGTAAACCTTTTATTTATACTTTTAACTGAAATGGCGACCTACCCATGTAGGTATTTTAAGCCAAGTGAATAAGAAATGAGTGTAAGATGGTTGTGGCGCGATCTTCTAGTCTTGTTACTGACTAAGGCTGACATGCTCCTTAGACAGGACTGTTAATTAATAGCCCAACAGTCAATTGCATATCTAAGCGACCAATAGTGGGGAACTTGGTTATGAGGATAAACAGCAAAATCAGAATATATAAGATTGTTAAAGGGTAATATTGGAATAGTAGAAACTTCAATCCAGCTCGAAGGACCAAAATACAGTAACAATTCGTCGACATTTTGTACATATAGCTTGAAAAATTATCAGTTGCTGCCATTCGAAGAGGACTGGATTTTTTGTTTTAACTCCACATTAAAATATTTGGTACCCAAACTATTTACAGCTAATCCTATCCACCCCGTCGATTTGATTACTGTATTTATTGACAAGTTACACAGCATGCTAGAGTAGTTTGGATCCAATTTTGTTCAGTCTTTGTTTGTGTGATTTTGTAAATATAAAGTCAAATATTATAAAAGGAATATTTTAGGACAGACATGTTATTAATCTTTAAAAATGATTGATGAAGAAGGAAAATTGAAAAGGTATAGGGATACTGGTAGACCCCAGCCGCACTAGCGTAGAACAAAGACTCACTATCTAAAAATCACAAAGAGAAATTATCTTTTCTTAATTAAGTTTCCAAGATGACCCTTTTGGAATCCACCATAATGACCAGTATAATCAAACAATTAAGATACCTTAGTTAGGGAGATTACAGAATTTCCAGAACAGTACTCTGTTCCGGGATGGTTTTTGTGTCAAGTGAGTGGCAGCGAGGTCATCCAACCCGTTTTATTGGGTAAAGTACACAGCTAATGAGTGAGCAAAGGTTCGATTGAGTGCAGTTTAAGTTAATTTATTGATTAAAAAATTAAAACCCAGTCGTCTTTATTCACAGGGCTGAGTTATTTTTAAAAAATGTCAACTTTTCTTTGTAACTAATGTACATACATAAGTCAGTAATCTCACACATTCTAAATTCTTCCATTTGTAAAAAAGACAAAAAAACATTTTGCATTGATATTTCAACCTGATATCTGCAGAACTGCATCCACAGTGACGTCAAAAACTACAGAACATTGCACTTCCACATGTCCACATGCTTCTTCACAGCATGCTTCCATTGATAATTGTCATATACAACACAACAAATGCTGTTATAAATACTGTAATAACAATTCATTCATTTAGTTGTTCTACTTTTATCGATTAAAATAAAATACAGAGCTGTCGTTATCATTTTGTCACATGACATAATCCTCGGTGTCAAAATCGTAACGGTTACCGAGATATTAAAAAATCTAAACACAGTACGTTGTATTTTGGGGCTCCAATGTTAATCTTATGGAGGATAAAGAAAAATTAATATTTCACTTATAAATCAATATTTTTGGATTAAACTTGGTATTTACCTTCATGTGGTTGAGATCTTATACTTCAAATGCTTAAAAATCATAGTTTATGTGTTTATCATGGCAGCTAACCTGCATACTCTTTTCCCATGTTAATAATATGAGGAATAGGCAAATTCCTTTATTTATGGACAGATGTTGATGAAACTTGGTATAAATGGTCAAAGTAAACATTTTTTAGGCTAAAATGCCTACTTTCAATGTTCCTCGCAGTAGCAAATCTGCATACTCTTTCCCATGTTAATCTGTTGGAGAATAGACAAATAACTCTCATATTTATAAACCGATATTTATAAAACTTGTCAAGTACGTAGTCTACTACGACGGGGTATTTGATTGTAAATTTGCAAATACACTTAAACGGAATGCACTCTATACACTTTGAACGGAATATAATGAAATAAAGAGTTACTTCCATTGTGAATAAATCAACTACTTAAAAAACTTTATTCCTAAACCATGACTTACTACCATATTATCAAACCTATATTATCCTAACCATATTATCAAATTTTAAATTAGAGATGGGGAAGAAGTTCTATGTTAAAATAAATTCAATGCATACGGACATATTAAAATAATACCACCCAATGCTGAAAACAAAAAGCCGCTAAACTTGTACTGCAACAAAAAAGCATAATTCGATCATTTCAATCAAAACTAATCAGTATTGTCACTGGCAACCCGGCATATGTTAGCTACAAAACACTATAACGACTTAAATATACCATTTGCCACCCCAGGAAAAACTTATACAGAAGAAGTCATGATAAGACATTCACTACCTATTTGAATTCACTCATTTAGGTACTGTCAAGACAAGATCACGATATACGAAGACAAACGAGATGGAGCCAAGCAAGACTGGACTGACAGAAACTGACACTATTATCTAATGTGTTTGTGCAGCTTGGCCACAAACGCAATTTTTCCTTTCATCGTCACGTTTGGAAATATTGCATTATTATATTGCCAAATGGGAATTTTAAGAAGTTATCTAACTACAGAAAATCAGATAGTGATTTAGATTGAAGTAAGGATTTAGAATGTCCTTCGATTCTCCGATTCTTTTATTAGTCGACAGTAGAAATGCAATAGGATGAAACGAGGATGCAGTTTAGCAATAATCGGAAGGATGTGATCAGAGTTGCAAACGGTGAGGAAATCAGAGGAAATGAGACTAGTCACGTGCTAGACTAGTCCGGTGAAACACCTGCATCAAGGTCGGTCCTTAGATCATACAACGTAATGAGTGTTCTATGATTCAATTTACTTGACGTAGTACCTGTTTTTACCGACAGATACAGCAAGAAAGCCTTTAATGTATATGGAAATATTGTTGGTTTTACCTAACAGAAATTTCCATTTGTTTAAAATCTAGATTGTTATATATTACAGTCTCCAGCTATGCCAACGAAAAGTATTCTGTTTCAAAACCCATTATTTGTAGTGTAGACTATTTGAATTATCTTTTCCTCTAGCGCAGGTGGGGTACACTAGCCCATACTTCCAGTAGTTTAACCAAGTAAATGTAGAGTAATCGTATGAGAACGATCCACTAAAATATTATTTTATATAGAAACAAACTGATGTGTTTACGACGCATATCCTCGGCCCATCAGAGAAAACAACAACAAAGTTATCTTTACAATAATGGGTAAATTATCTACTGACAAACCAACCAAGGCCATGAGAAATGCATGTACTTACAATGTAACATATGTAATGTAGCTTAGAGAGTTCATTATGTCAGTCAAGCCAATAGTTGAGTTAAGTAAGCGAATAGCTAATTGCACTTTATTCGTGATTAAATCTTCTGTTATTAATTATGATAATAAAATACCCCCGTCGCAGCAGACCTGCGCACTTAGCGAATTTCGAAATCAATAGTATGCCAATAATAATTTATGAGTTTTAACAATATCTGTCGATAAATAAGAGACCCGATTCTCCAAAAGATTGACCGGTTTATCTGGATTACGAACACGTGCGAGTAAATGTAGGAATACAAAACTACCAAATTTGGTCTCGATTGGACCATTCTTATGAGGGTTATCGTGTTCACAGACACATACATACATCCAAAATCGTTTTTGGTCTCTATGCACCTCAAAACGAAAAAATTAATATGGTCCCAGACTTATATCTTCCCATAAGTGCTATGGTAATAGCTAAAAGGATACATTCTTTGCATAGGAAATTCTTTTCTATATTTCGTAATGATTTCTTTAGTTACGTTGTAAAATTACTCAATGGTCGGAAAGTTTTTTGGAAGTGTATGAGTTAAAAAGTATTAGTTAAAAGTTTATTGAATTACAAACTTTTTAACTAATAAAATTGAAGTGCATTATCTTTACTACTATTTAATCTTGTGCAGCTATGGAAATGACCACGAAGTTGTTTAAATTAGTCACTTTTAGTTAATTAAGGGAATTTCTGACGTAAGACACGTCAGCTTCTATTTAATATTGTAATTACACAACTGAATAAGTAATTTGATAACTATACATTGTGTTCATTTTGAGTCCTGCTTCAACATTCCATTAGATTTCATTTATTTTAAATAAAGTACACGTGACGTCTAGTACATCTCTTCTTGTAACCTTTGTAACTTTGCTTTGTCTCGTGTACAAATGTCTTGAACGAAATGTTCATCATTACTTTTTTAGTGGTAATAGCAAATTGTAGAATCACAAAAGTTGTTTGTTTGTACATTTGTCTCTAACAAAAGGTGAGTTTCAAGTTTATTCTAAACAGCTGCTATTATTCTATGAAATAAAAAACAATAACAATGTTCATCATTACTTTGCTGAGCCGATATTGTAGAATTCAGGATATAAAAATGTTTGTATTTACTTCTCTGTGGCAAAAGGGAGTGTTTTCAATAATTCTTCTAAACAGCTGCTATTATTCGTATGTAATAAAAAATCAATACAACAGCTCTAGTAGTTTCTATGGAAACCTTTTTCAAAGTTTCATCTTACAAATTTCCAACACACCTCAGAGCTAAGACATATCCATGACAATAGTTTTAGTAATTATAGCATAACAAAATTCAAATTTAACACAAAATCATTACTAATCATTTGACTTAACAGCTTGAAATGAAAACAAAATATTAGCATTCTACTGTTTATTCATAACAGTATCATTTATAGAAAGATTAAAAAGGATAAAAAATACTAAATATTTTTAAAGTGACACATCTTAATTACAAATTATCATTACGGATGTCAAGACTTCATACTTAGAAGCGACCAGATGTGACGAGGTAATGGCGAACCGCTAATGTAGATTGCCACTTGGACACATCCTGTCATAAATGGATCAATGGCGGCTCCATTACTGTCCCATTGACTGTGTTGACCTCTCGCCAGTGTTCGTCAGTAGCTAGCTACAACAATGCTTCTCCTCCATACAACACAGCAGTGGCCAGATGTGACAAGCTAATGGCGAACCGCTAATGTAGATTGCCACTTGGACACATCCTGTCATAAATGGATCAATGGCGGCTCCATTACTGTCCCATTGACTGTGTTGACCTCTCGCCGGTGTTCGTCAGTAGCTAGCTACAACAATGCTTCTCCTCCATACAACACAGCAGTGGCCAGATGTGACAAGCTAATGGCGAACCGCTAAATGTAGATTGGATTGTCACTTGGACACATCCTGTCATAAATGGATCAATGGCGGCTCCATTACTGTCCCATTGACTGTGTTGACCTCTCGCCGGTGTTCGTCAGTAGCTAGCTACAACAATGCTTCTCCTCCATACAACACAGCAGTGGCCAGATGTGACAAGCTAATGGCGAACCGCTAATGTAGATTGCCACTTGGACACATCCTGTCATAAATGGATCAATGGCGGCTCCATTACTGTCCCATTGACTGTGTTGACCTCTCGCCGGTGTTCGTCAGTAGCTAGCTACAACAATGCTTCTCCTCCATACAACACAGCAGTGGCCAGATGTGACAAGCTAATGGCGAACCGCTAATGTAGATTGCCACTTGGACACATCCTGTCATAAATGGATCAATGGCGGCTCCATTACTGTCCCATTGACTGTGTTGACCTCTCGCCGGTGTTCGTCAGTAGCTAGCTACAACAATGCTTCTCCTCCATACAACACAGCAGTGGCCAGATGTGACAAGCTAATGGCGAACCGCTAATGTAGATTGCCACTTGGACACATCCTGTCATAAATGGATCAATGGCGGCTCCATTACTGTCCCATTGACTGTGTTGACCTCTCGCCGGTGTTCGTCAGTAGCTAGCTACAACAATGCTTCTCCTCCATACAACACAGCAGTGGCCAGATGTGACAAGCTAATGGCGAACCGCTAATGTAGATTGCCACTTGGACACATCCTGTCATAAATGGATCAATGGCGGCTCCATTACTGTCCCATTGACTGTGTTGACCTCTCGCCGTTCGTCAGTAGCTAGCTACAACAATGCTTCTCCTCCATACAACACAGCAGTGGCCAGATGTGACAAGCTAATGGCGAACCGCTAATGTAGATTGCCACTTGGACACATCCTGTCATAAATGGATCAATGGCGGCTCCATTACTGTCCCATTGACTGTGTTGACTCACGGTGTTCGTCAGTAGCTAGCTACAACAATGCTTCTCCTCCATACAACACAGCAGTGGCCAGATGTGACAAGCTAATGGCGAACCGCTAATGTAGATTGCCACTTGGACACATCCTGTCATAAATGGATCAATGGCGGCTCCATTACTGTCCCATTGACTGTGTTGACCTCTCGCCAGTGTTCGTCAGTAGCTAGCTACAACAATGCATCTCCTCCATGCAACACAGCAGTGGCTAGATGTGACAAGCTAATGGCGAACCGCTAATGTAGATTGCCACTTGGACACATCCTGTCATAAATGGATCAATGGCGGCTCCATTACTGTCCCATTGACTGTGTTGACCTCTCGCCGGTGTTCGTCAGTAGCTAGCTACAACAATGCTTCTCCTCCATACAACACAGCAGTGGCCAGACAAGCTAATGGCGAACCGCTAATGTAGATTGCCACTTGGACACATCCTGTCATAAATGGATCAATGGCGGCTCCATTACTGTCCCATTGACTGTGTTGACCTCTGTGTTCGTCAGTAGCTAGCTACAACAATGCTTCTCCTCCATACAACACAGCAGTGGCCAGATGTGACAAGCTCATGGCAAACCGCTAATGTAGATTGCCACTTGGACACATCCTGTCATAAATGGATCAATGGCGGCTCCATTACTGTCCCATTGACTGTGTTGACCTCAGGTGTTCGTCAGTAGCTAGCTACAACAATGTCTCCTCCATACAACACAGCAGTGGCCAGATGTGACAAGCTAATGGCGAACGCTAATGTAGATTGCCACTTGGACACATCCTGTCATAAATGGATCAATGGCGGCTCATTACTGTCCCATTGACTGTGTTGACCTCAGTGCTCGTCAGTACCTAGCTACAACAATGCTTCTCCTCCATACAACACAGCAGTGGCCAGATGTGACAAGCTAATGGGGAACCGCTAATGTAGATTGGATTGTCACTTGGACACATCCTGTCATAAATGGATCAATGGCGGCTCCATTACTGTCCCATTGACTGTGTTGACCTCTCGCCGGTGTTCGTCAGTAGCTAGCTACAACAATGCATCTCCTCCATGCAACACAGCAGTGGCCAGATGTGACAAGCTAATGGCGAACCGCTAATGTAGATTGCCACTTGGACACATCCTGTCATAAATGGATCAATGGCGGCTCCATTACTGTCCCATTGACTGTGTTGACCTCTCGCCGGTGTTCGTCAGTAGCTAGCTACAACAATGCTTCTCCTCCATACAACACAGCAGTGGCCAGATGTGACAAGCTCATGGCAAACCGCTAATGTAGATTGGATTGTCACTTGGACACATCCTGTCATAAATGGATCAATGGCGGCTCCATTACTGTATTGACTGTGTTGACCTCGCCGTGCTCGTCAGTAGCTAGCTACAACAATGCTTCTCCTCCATACAACACAGCAGTGGCCAGATGTGACAAGCTCATGGCAAACCGCTAAATGTAGATTGGATTGTCACTTGGACACATCCTGTCATAAAGGTTGGAAACAATAACCTAACTTAAATTCATTATTTTTATGAGATAAAGTAGTGTATTTTATAAGGTAAGGTATACGTAGGTAAGGTGATTTATAATCAAATTTTACTAGGTAAAGTTGGCTAAACATTAAGGAAAAGTTAAATACCTGTTCTCTGACGTCATCATTTGTATTTATCAGCCGAGACGTTTGGTCTCTAGGAGTGGGTCAAGGTCGCCGGGTGTCTCAGTTTACGGTTTGTTTGTTAGTTAATGACACTAAAAATAAATTATAGTAGCGGTAAATTTCCATCTACCAAACTGTCGAAAGTGACAAGGAAAACTGGACGTTAAAAGCTGTAGTCTACACTTTATGTGGTTTATTTTGCTCTCTGAAAGATGTTTAAGTGTTGATCTACACTATCCATACTAGCGTAAAACAAGGTTTCGAATAATCATGTTTTAGAACGTAATGTAGCTGTATAAGCAAAGCGAACTAAAAATAATTTGATGTATAGAGGCCAGAAAATGATACTAACCCTGGATTTTTGCGTTCTATATATTATAAATGAAGCCGTTAAAGATACTATATTTATTTATTTTAATTTGTAGGTATTACCCTATGTGAATTGGAACATTTCAGGACGAATAAAATGTTTTATCCTCCTTAAACCCCGTTGGCGTCTGGTAGACCGTCGGATCGTAGCTGTAGGATTTTAAACGACTGGTTATATTTTTCAAAAGTATTCAGTTTACAAATTTAAAATAATCACCTCACGTAACAAAATGATTGCTAGTTACTGTTTTTGTCACGGAAACACATAAAGAATCATTGGAGTTCCCGCTCCTCTCACAACTTCCTCCGGCTCCGAGTGGCCTCCGACCTCTGACCCGACTGTGACCCCCGTCACCGCCTTCACCTGTGCGGTTATGACTTCCGGTTATTGATTTACTCGCAGGAAGTGACAGTTTTGTTTCATACAGATAGTGTTTATGGTTTCAATTGCCGCTTTAATTATCTCAGATTTGTTTCTTGAAGGTTTTACCTCAGTGAGAGCACGCCGAAATGAACGTGAAAAGCAGATCAGTATTTGTAGTTTCCTACCGTGAGGTGGTATAAATCCAATCTTGGAGATATGCATGGTGTTTTATTGTAAAATTATTAATTGCACAGAAAATTCTACAGAAATAATTTTTGATCATGTTTCATAAGAAGTTTTTGATTGAAGCGGGACACGCCAGAATGAAAACAATTTTCAATCTACTTTATACTTTACTTAACTTTTAACTGAAATGGCAACCTACCCAGGCCTTTGGTATTTCAAGCCAAGTATAAATGAGAAATGAGTGTAGGATTATTGTAGCGCGATCTTGTAGTCTTGATTCTGACTAAAGCTAGCATGTTCCTTAGATAGAACTTTTAATTAAAAGCCTAACAGTCAATGGCAATATATAAGGGACCTAAATTTTAACGTGAAGTCCGAACCACTGCCTCTGAATTACGCACTGGTCTAATTATGAGGATGGTCTTTGCGGATTAATGTAGTATTCAATAGTGCGGACGTAAACCCACACTAAAAGCCCCATCTCACCGACCATTGCTCACAACTATCCACAATTCAATACTTTATCAAATCTCGTTTACTACGTATTGCAAAATAGCGTAGGATACTAAACTTCATAACCACCGCACGTTTTAGCTGTCTCAATAATGGTATTTCGTTTCCGCCGCTGACGTGGATTTCGCCGTGGGGTGACAGGGCCTTACAACATAGTAGATATATTTTAACAATGTTCACCGACCGGAGGCATGAGCAGGCGGTGCACGGGTATGTACGAGATGTAGATGTGGAGCATGGAGCAGAGGCTGGGGCCCTGGGCCGGGACTGGTTTGAGCGCGGTGACGTCAGACGTCAACTGGTTGCGAGGCGCGCAGGATTGCTCCCATAGCACGGTGACGTAGGCTAAACCGCGACTTACAGTGGAAACTGAAGTTGTAACTGGATATTTTACACCGTGCCATCCAGTGTGACAACTTCCCAAAAATATATATCCAATGTTCGGTTTAAAGAAATCCCAATTTGTCCTATCTTTCACACGGCCTAAAAGTCTGTAATACCTTCACCATCTTAAATTTTTAGTCTTGTAAGAGAAATTTCAAAAGCTCTTAAACATTTCCCTTTCTGTCTAGGTAACTACGTAATTAAATTTTTAATTTTATTTTCCAAAAATATAATTAACGCAAAATAATTAATATAAAAATAATATAATTACAAAAAAATAATTAATAAATTACTTTTTACTAAAAAAATTAAATTACCGGAAAATATAATTACCGCGCAATTATATCCGATGATTAAATAACAAGTAATTTTCTGTGATACCGGTATAGAAATTTAAGAAATGGAAAATTTATTTCAGTTTTAACCTTTAATTTCACCAACGCGGTAAAAAAATTAGCATTGTTTTATGTTACTAAAATTCAAATGGCGGAGGTACTGCGTGCTTTTAACATCTCAGCTGGATACGAATAATATTTCCACATTTTCCTGTGCAATAGTTTGGTTTCAGAACTACAATATTTCATTTCACAAATGTGTTTGTGCATTAAATGTTTACGAATCTGTATATGGAGAGTTAAATGCTCCAAGAACCATTAGCCGTATGTTACAGTGACTTTCATAAGTGAAAAGCTATTTGTAGAGATGTGTTTTGTTTGAATAGAGCTCTAATTGCAGTGACAACATTGGTGTTTTGTACTTCAGGAACAGGTCATCGCACCAAAGCCTTTCAAAAGATTTTTGGAACTATATTTACGATTAATATTGAACATTATGTTTTAACTTTATTTTTAGCATGTCTACTAGTATAAATGGATTCTACAAATATACGGGTTATCATATCTGATATCGGTTATCCTATATCGCATGTCACATTTAGAATTGAGATGTATTTTTATCATGCCTTACTTTTTTCTCAATTTAAAGAATTTTAAAATTTTTGCAAAAGATTCGTAATCTTGATATTCGAGATATTGCTTCACATGTAAACATTTATTTACATTACTTTATTTAAATCTATATTTTATCTTAAATTATTGCAGGTGTATACAACGAAATAAAATGTGTTATAAAGGGTTTTAATTATTTTTAACTGTAATTAAATATGCTTAAATAAATGCTCAAAGATGTATAAACATGAGCCATCTAGGATTTTTACTACCGAAATTTACTTGTAAAAACTCACGTGCTTTCTTCGAAAATGAATTTTAAAATAAAGACATTAGTTTCAATTCAGAATACGTTTATCTTAGAGATATTTCATCAAAGATCTTATAATGTATACAGTTATAATTATAATTTACAGGGCCTACTATAATACGATACAGCCAAACCAATTGTAGGACTAAAGTGCCTACCTTAAACCGCCATATGGTGGTATCCTGTAATCCAGCTACTTGAAGGTCACGAATTGTGGATAGTAATGAATGATGGTCAATTGGATAATCTATGGTGTGGATTAACGTCTGCACTATGGAATACTATGTTAATCCACAAATACCATCCTCATAATTAGACTAGTTCGTAATTCAGAGGTAGTGGTTCAGACTCCACGTTAAACTGTAGGTCCCTTAGATATGCCATTGACTGTTGGGCAGATTGGGCTATTAGTTCTGTCTAAGGAACATGGATAAGAATAAGAATAATTTATTTCTCCAATTAATTAGACACATTCCATTACATTTGGTACACATAATTCTAAAGTGTAATTTAATAAGCTATTTAACCTATGATGCCAAGACTGACCTTTAGAATATGGAGAAATAATGACATTCCTCCAAGGCCATGTTTGGAGACTTTATTGGAAATGTCATGAGGACATGTCAGCCTTAGTCAGTAACAAAACTACAAGATCACGCCACAATAATCAGACTGTATACTCATTTCTCATTTATACTTGGCTTAAAATACCTACATGGGTAGGTTGTCATTTCAATAACTAACTAGCTCGTAAAAGTCACATTAGGAAAGATGTATATATCACAATTAATTCATGTATAATTTTGCTTTTTCTTTAAATTTTTATGAATCTCGCCATTAGGTTATCGCAAACTTGACGAGGCCACGGCTGAGATTTTGTGAGCTATATTATTAATATGATTATCTATGTATTTTTGATGTATTATAGCAGTTGTTTATTATGCATACACTGAATAAATAAAAATTTAAATCTATAAATAAATTTAGAGTTTGGCCGAAACCGGTCTTTTCTCAATTTTTATCTGTTTGCCTGTTTGTCTGTGACGCTCCAGGAGGCATTTTACGCTGTCTTCCTAAAAAAACCAGAGAACTGATAACAATGAACTTATTTCATACATTCTTTACATTTCAGAGAAGGTTTTTAACGGCTTAAAAGTGTCCGCTGACCCTTGAAAAGTAAATAACGAGCATTTAAAACTCCACTTTATACGCGATATTGGTCGCATTTTGCTTCAGTTTTAAATGAATAACCTACTGGTAATAATCAGCTGTCTTTGTAGTTTAAAGATTTAATAGAAATAAAAACAAACAGTTGTCAATTCAATATTAGATAGTTTATATTGGTCATTGATTTAAACTTATTTCGAAATCATACTATATTAAAAAGTTATTTACGTATAACTAATATTAATTAAGGTATAAATGTTCTAATCTATTTAATTGTAAAGTAATGCTAAATAACAAAGCTGGATATTCATTTATTTTCTTTGTAATGATTTGTTTAGGATTTCAGGTTTACATTTTGTTATGATGATCTTTCTTCTTCACACTGAATCCTACAACCCGTACAAGACGGGCTTACTGCTAGTTGTAGATAAAATTCTAGACATTATAAAACGCTACAAATTACACCAAGCACGAGGTTTTTTGATACAAAACAAGTGACATAGATTGTTCGGGATTGTACTTTGGGAGAAGTGAGTTGAAAAGGCGAAGGTAAGTACAGCAGGCTCTTGGGGTCTTGCAGACTTTTGGACAGGACCTATGACTTTCCTCTGGTAGATGTGACCGATGCTCCAGAGAGGCGGGCTTCCTCGTCAGATCCAAGAACAACAGCTTTCCAAGTCCTTGGCCCGCTCGTCTTCGTGGAACCGTTCATCGGTAATTTCCGTCCTAATCAGTAATCAGGAGTGGGTCACGTGATCTCGTCCTCCGACACCAATGCTGCCGCTACGTCTGGGTCGGTAAATAATAATCCAAGGGTCGGTTTTAGCAATTTCCATAAATAACTAGATGGAAGATTTTCAAAAAAGAATTACATAAAAAAAATTATATTAGATTTCTCAAAATTTAAAAAATAAAGTTTTCTAAATTATATACTGTGAAACAAAAACTTAAAATATTATAAATTTTTGTAACAAAAACTCTTTGTAAAAAATAATCCCTAGTTTTTCGTTTTAATCAAAGTGTATTTTAGCGAATTTAAGGGAAAAAAAAAAGTTCATAAATAACACATATTTTCGTCTTGGTGGAGCAAAAACTAGTCGTTAAAATTTATATATGTTCTGTGAAACGTACTCTCATAAAAATGTAATCGTACAAATTTTATAATTGTTAATTCCTACATTTCACAGACGATTCTAAATCAACATATACAACAATAGAACGTATTTGGAGGCAAAAAATGTGTCATAAAATTAAAATAATTTAAATAATTCACAATTTCGATCCAGCAGTTTATCTGAAAAATCAACTTTATTTCTTCTTCTTCCCGAACTGTCAAAATATAGTGCAAACGGATGTTGTCATTAGAAAAAGTAAACATTAAAACCTAGGACGGTCACGGCAGCTCTCTCTTCTTCTTCCCGAACCCGAACTGTCAAATTTTAGTGTTCACAGCTGCTGACATTCAAGTAATTTTATGTTTTCATTCTCTAAAAATGTAAACATTGAAACTTAGGACGTTCACAGCGCGTAGCCCTAGAGGATTTTAAGGAAATGAGTATGCCTATGTGTTGTATGAGTTTAAGATATACCTTTGTGTAAAATTTCAAACTGTTTGGTTCAGTATTTTTTGCGTTTACTTGCCACAACAAACCCACAAACAAACATACATAAACCACCTCTTCTTTATAATATTATAGATTATTATATTATTGATTTGGAAATTCGCTGAGTACACAGGTCTGCTGCGACGGGCGTATTTACATATAATCCATCGGTCTAAAACTTCACCGACTATTGTCAATAATTAGAATCCAACGCGGGGTTATTAAACAAATCATTCCATTGATTGAAAACTCACTAGACAGGTACCAACAAGTTGTATCCCCCACTATGGTTTACCCCTGGCGAAAAATTCACTAATTAAAATGGTAGGCGGAAAATGTGCTACCCTGCTCTCTAATCTCGAGTAAAGTGCAACCCATGGGAGGTAAAGGAAGGCCGGTGCTGCTTTCCTTTTTTCCTCCTGGTGGTAATAGGTGCGTTTGTAGTCTTCCGCCCGTTTTAGAAGGACTGGGGTAACAATGTAACGTTTTCATCTTTAGGTTACGCAGTTTTCCAGAATCCGTTACTGTAATCATGTCTCTCTTAATCCTTTCTCTCGCCTACGTCATAGTGCTGTCCCTACTCGGGGGCTTCGGGTTTCAAAATCTCCGTTCCCAAAAGTTTCGTACATGTTCAACATTCTCATGAACCGGATTGTAAATTCATAGACTATTTTCAACATTTTGTATCCATCGTAGTGGTTCATTTTCAAAAGTTCGTTCACCGATTGAAAACTCTCCGACAGTAGACATTATTTTGTATCGATCCCCGATATTTTTCGGCCCCTTTTAATCCATCGATTGAAAAATTTCCGAATATTATAAAATAGAATTAAAATATATCCGGTGGATTTAAATATTTAAGTATTACCTACACAAGAAACACATTCAGAATTTATTGACGGATTACGTTCTAGTCACCTGTTTTAGACGAACGAGTTCAGTCCAATGACTGATCTCTCTTGAATGATTGCTCTTGATTGTTCACCAATAATCTCTACTTACCACAACCGATTGGGTCGATTGTTAGAAATCGATAGCTGATTTCTGATTTGGAATCGGTTCCCACAGGGGCGGTCGAGTGACTGACCTCTGTGTAGCCCTTGGGCCAGCTCGCAGCATCTGCGGCAAGGCGAGCCAGCTGATTATTCCATTATAATCAGGTGACTATGACTAATGCCTCTGCACAATGGGGAACACTTTAAGGTAACGGAATTGCCGCTCTCAAACCTTAACAGCTGTTCGTAAAATAAGTCTAAACATAATGAGTAGGCCTACACGGGAATAACCACCTGCTGTTTGTGAGCACTGATCAAAACGTACTTAAAAGTTTTCAGTAAACACACAGTACCGTAACAATGAAATATTCAAACAATCATTCGGTGTTATTTGAAAGGTAATTATAATTTCTAGTGATCAGTGTGAGATTAGATTAAAATCTTTTTAATATTTAAAATATTGATAAATGATAATTATTATTGTATCGCTAAAAATGATCACCTCATAACATATTATAGACGTATTCTGAAAAGGTTTATTAACATTTTAATCCCTTTTATCACTGATAAAATATCTTTATGATGGACAAATTCTGTCTTCAAGCTAACGCGATGTATCTTCGTTTTAAAATTCGTGTTTAAAGTGTAATTTGTCAGTTTTAACTCTGATCTTTCGGGGCTAAAATCACAACATGGTGGAGGAGATACTGCCGGCTCTTAAAAATATTTTTACTCTTACATTATAAATTTAATTGTTTTATAATGATGTTATTTTTTATAAAAATACCAAGGCGGTAGACGGAAAATATATAAGATATGGAAAATTATAGAGGTTTCCATGAATTCTGTTTTAGAACGCGTTCTTTGTGATAAACGCGTTATCATTACGCATTAAACGGAATGTGAAAGATGATAAAAAACTACTCATGCAGATGTGTTCCATTTTTATGAAACATTTGAGTCGTTGTGCCTACAAGTTAGAATAGGTAACCCAGGCCTGAACGAGTTTTTTTAATTTAAAAAATTCTCACAGAATACGTGACTAGAAGTGGCTTTCTTATAATAGTGTGAACGCAAGAAATACCCGTCGCAATTCTAGCAGAAAAATATTGTTCTAGTATGCAAGAAAAAATTCTGAGATAAAATAAATTCATTAACATATCGATCGAAATATTTGGAGGTAGAACTTTGAATATAGGGCCTTCGTCCGAATTACGAGACTTCGCTCGATTCAGTCAGCAGGTTGTAAGTTATACCTCTATCGAACTCTATCCAGTAACGGTAAATATACTCACTCAGGTGTTGTTTGACCGAGTATTATTGACATTTGGGGTATCGGTTATTTGTAACACCAGTTCAAGGTCGCATTACCAGGACAGGGACTGTGGTCTCATCGCGATGCGGTCGGCGTAGGCGTGGACCTTGGCAGGGATACCCAGGCCCGCGGCGGTCACACCGCAGGACTGCAGTGCTGCTAAAGGTATTCCGATATTTTTGATGCAGTTAATATCGCTATTCTTGTTTCGGTATATCCAATAATGTATCAATATTCTCAAACGAAACATTATCAGGTATTAATAGATTTTGACATAGATATGTCAAAGATAGCTCTGGGGGGAGGGGTGTTGGCAATTTTTAAGATGAACATTTGAAACAGATTTCCATAGAAACTACAATAGCTCTGGGGGGAGGGGTGTTGGCAATTTTTAAGATGAACATTTGAAACAGATTTCCATAGAAACTACATTAGCTCTGGGGTTAGGGGTGTTGGCAATTTTTAAGATGAACATTTGAAACAGATTTCCATAGAAACTACATTAGCTCTGGGGGAGGGATGTTGGCAATTTTTAAGATGAACATTTGAAACAGATTTCCATAGAAACTACATTAGCTCTGGGGTTAGGGGTGTTGGCAATTTTTAAGATGAACATTTGAAACAGATTTCCATAGAAACTACAAGAGCTATTGAATTGAATTTTTAATATAAGAATAAGTACAACTGTTTAGATGAACTGAAAACATTCCCTTCAGACATATCCATGATCTAACCTATTTCCCACAGGTAAGTATATACAAACATTGTTTCTTCAACCTACTGTGAAAAGCCGTAATTATTCCTTCCTGGAATAGAGTATTGAAGTACAGTACTATTTTTCATTCCATGGGACTCGAGAACGCAAGTCCTCTAGTACGAAGAAATTGGTTTCGGGTCTAACTCTTGTCATGATGTACACGGTAATACCTCTATTTGTCTCTATTTTCGAAAGGAAATTAGATAATAAACAAATATGATAGGTGTGATACTTAATAAAAATTCGTGCAAATAAGTAGATAATTCATATATGTGACGTTCGATAAATAAGCCAAACAACTTAAAGATTGAAATTCAAAACGAAAAACCTCAGCCTGTTGACCATTCACTGCAACAGTTTATAAAATTTTATTTAAATTAACGGTTTTTAATACTTTCTATTTGTTTAGAAAACTGCATTGTGTAGGGAATCTTAGGTTTGCCTGAAGTATATTTAGTAAAGTGGAAAACTATTTTGAGATGTAAAGAAGGTACAACAGTGTAATAGTATTTTTCCCTCAACCTACTAGGCAAAGTCGTCATTTTCTCCCTAGAATAGTATATTAAAATACTACTTTTCATTCCATTGTACTCTAACATTTTTAGTATCAAGGGACGAAAAGTGATCCCATAAAGATGACATAGGAAGGATCCAGAAACACTCCATAAACCAATAGATATACCGAAAATTGAGCAACATACAATTTGTTGTGGTAGCAGAACTGTCCTTTGTGTCAACGGTATTCCTCTGCTGACGGACATTTTATTTTTGTTGTTGACAAAATGGACAGTAGCGGTGAAGATTTTGGTTTAACGCCAATATCAGTGGAGAAACTGATAATAGAAATGTCACTGATAATTTGCTTCCAGAGAAGTCTTTTTTTCATAGCCTACTTTGTACTTAATTACATAATTGAAACAGCTTCTTGGAGCAAAGGTTCATATGGAAGGTAAATAGGCCTAGGCTTTTATATTTAACGATTTTATATAATTATATATCATTAACTTATAGCTACTGTTATTATTGTGGATTGAGGGAAACTGATTTGTGCATTATGGAATTAAGGTACATTTTGCCAGTCAGGAATCAGTTTTCTTTGTGGACAAGTTTAACTTTAATCACTAGTTGCACAAATAACTATTGTGCGAATAAAAATGTGGAAAACTGTAAGAAATACAGCCCTGAAAAAAATCAATGTCATAACGAACCGAATCTAGACCTATGTACATTTTCTTTACTTTTACATGTATAATTAGCTTCTAAAGACTAGATAGGCATACACTCATGAATCTATATTCCTTAGCGCCATATTGGAAGACAGAAAGGCGTCGTCCTTGCACCTTGGTGGGACTTTAAATGTCAGGCTCCAGGGCTCCAGCGGGGAAATCGCGCCACCTGCAGCATATCAGTGACAAAGCTCCAGTTCCAGCTGGAGAAATTACCCTCCAGCGACCTTGCTCCTGCACCGGAGAGAGCGGTGATGGGGTAAAAGTGTGCAATGTGACCGTTCAAAATTTATTGCCCTCAGTTTCCCGGAGATGTGGTGTGCTACAATTTGGTTTGAAGAAAGTTCTCAATTAGCTATTTGAAACGATTTTTCAAAAGTTTGCACTTGCACAGTCAGGGTGAACGTCATGACACTGGCCCAGTGGCGCGGTGTAGCGGCGAGGTCGAGCGACCAGTAGCGGAAGTACCGGAAGTGGCGGAAATGACGGGGTCGCGGGTGTGGCTGAGCGGCAACCGCTGAATCCGCAGCTGATCCGCTGACTCATCCAATCACTCGTCGGTGTTCCCATTTGTACATAACGGAAACATGCAATTTGGCCATCAAGTTAAGCGAAGTTCGCCGCCAACAGACTAGAGAGAATGGAAAAAATCCTCGATCCCGCAGGGTATCGCATAAAAACCTTTAGTTTTTTCTCGTTCACTTAAGCGTTGTCAAAGTCCATTTATAGCTTCCTTCCAGTCGTATAAACTATAAACTCTAGAGACAGGTAACCAATATTTCAGGGTATTTTTACCTAAATGTGATTAAAATATGAGTGTGATAGTTTGGATAATGTTTCAGCTTTATTCGGCACAAAGACTAGCATTTTATTTTGTCAGGGTCATAATCCAAAAGCAGAATGATCATAGCAGTTGGAGATGTCCAGGATTAAACCTGCTATCCCCAGTAAAGATTTGGGCTCTATAACCATACATACAGCCAGCTGAGTGGTAACGATAACGTGGTAACTTACCAGATTCACTTCCTACGTAATCAACTTAAAGTACTAGCAAGGTGTCATAAATAATCACCCAAATACCTTACAAAGGGCATCTGGACACTCTGTACGTAATCATGTATCACGTATCCAGTGTTTGTGATGCACTTCACTAAATGTTAGCTTCTATTTTTAACAAATTTTGTGAACGATCTTACCGATTAGGAGAATTGTAATAAGTGGAGGAAAAAGCTAAATCACATCTACTAATGCTATTTTTTCGTGTCGAGTGCACCGTGGTGAAGGCCCACTGTAGACCTCATCTCGCTGCACAGTCCTCGAGTGGAGTTAACAGCCGCTGCCGCCTTTCACTGAAGGCATAGGCAAGGCCGGAACATAGAACCGTGACTGACAGGACCCAGAGGCAAAGTGTCACGGTGCCTGAAGCGAGGATCGGCTTATGTTTATAGTTTTCTACACTAAGAATGGCTTATTCTTCTACTTCTATGATGGTGTTAGATTTCATTTAACACTGGGGTAAAGTAGGCACATCATAAAGATAGCTTCCTTCAGTCGTCCTGAGACAGTGTGAAACAATCTGCAGAAACGTATTTTCTTTTTCACACCATTTAAAACGTCCAAGGCCTTGCATTGTCTCAAGCCACAGTTATGTTCTCGGAACACCTTTCTTGTTTAATCTCTGTCCATGACGTCGTTTACTCCAGCGACCAATCACGCGTCGTGTCGCAGCTCGATATCGATCCTTGGATTCCTGGCGCTGATTTTCCGATCGTTGACTCGCCTTGCTCGTCCTTGGCTTCATTATCCTGTTAACTTCCTAGTTTTCCCCAGTTTCCAAGTCACTGGGTCGTCGCACGGGCGGTGGTCGGGTCCGAGGAACCCAACAGGTAGAATACTGTTTACTGTTAATTAGTTTCACGATGTGTTTTGGTTTATCTTAAACTAGCGGTAAGACCGTCTTTTGTACGGGTTGTCTGAGGGATGACTCCCCGAGTGTGTCGTAGGAAGCAAAATACTTATTATTGTAAGAAAATATTAACCCAAAATTGTTAAGAAATTTATTACAAAAAATATAAACTCAGCTTTGTTATTTAGAAATATAAATTTAATATTGTATAGTTTTGATATGGGTTTAAAATCAATTACCAATCGAAACCAATAAATATTAGTATTGGTATTATGAAATGGCTCAGAATTATAGCTGTTTAGTTAAACCACTTGAACACATCACATGGACAGTATAACTTAAGAATAATGTTAATAATATTGCTCACATTGGACTTTGAGAGTTTTGTAGGGCGTGGATTGGTTTAAAGTATCCAACATCTCATTCAAAATGCATAGAATACTGCTAAAAAGTTTCATTATTATAGGTATTCTCGTGTTTACTAGGAAGATAAACACAAATGCCTTGTTTAGCGTTACAGACAGACAAACACACCATTTGAAATAAGACTCACTTTACATTTTCTGGGGTATAAAATTTAAAAATATATAACGTCTTTATTCCAGCAATCTAAGGACAAAATCGTACATATAGAGGCCTTTTAAGCTCATTACTTATATATTTATGTGTATATTTATGCCAAATACAGATTGACGATTTCACTGATTATCAACCATTTAATATTATTCAGCGAGAGCATTTTAATACTAAATTTTCAGCGAGACACTTTCATGAAACAAACCTCATCTCAACGTGTCCGAATTAGGAGTCTGTTTTTACTTACATAAGAAAAATATTTAAAATGTTTTTATTTACTACCCTTGTGGAAAACATGTTAGTTCATTCATATGTCTACAGGGAATGTTTTCAGTTCATCTAAACAACTGTTCTTATAACCAAACTGTGACGTCACTAACCATATGACTTCATTGTTTCAAATTTTGGTCTCGCAAATTGCCAACACCCTCCAGAGACACGTTATTTAAAATTAGGAAACTACGGATTATTTCAAATCAGAACAAGCTCATCTTAAAGATATTTTGTCAGCGATATATCTCGAGATGTAAATCAACCTTTTTTAATTTTTCAATAATATTTTTCGGAGAACTAATTTTTTTAATTAGACTATAGTTTATCATGTATTTACTGAGTAAATGACAAACATTCTAATTATTTCTAATTCTAATTGAAATTCTAATCAGATAGATCGCTATACATCATAACTCCCTCTAAAATGACACAAAGTACAAGGGGTTGTCGTAAAAACAACGTGATGACGATTTTTTAATTTAAAAATTTTCCTTGTGGAAAGTGAGTTAAAAAGGCGGAGTTACTGCAGACCTATTAGAAGTACTTGGCAAGAAACAAACGAATTCTGAAAACTGAAGATTTAGCTCAAATTGTTTAATTTAATATAGGAAAAATTCTGCTTTTTGTCTTTCGACAAAAATAAATGGTAAAACAAAAATGTATACCCTAAAATATTTATACGACCCTATAAACCGTTAATCCATTTTTATCTTAAAAAGAAAGATTTTTAGCCCATTATTTTAGAAGGTAACATTTTATTGACCAAGGAACATAAAGGGTAAGATAATAATATTCCAAGGTTTAACAATAATGGTGAACAAAAAATAATGAAAAAGTTCAATGGATTTTATTTATTTTATTATTGTAGTGTATTGTTTGGATGGTAGAAGAGTATTTGTATTTATTGCACATTTCATTACCGCCTAAACGACACCTCACTGCCTTTAGCGTTGCATGATGTAGTTCCACACTCAGCCGATAGGTAGCGTTGCGGTCGAAGTTACTTGGAGTTGTGTTCAATATCGTTTTGCAATAAGACGTTTTATTGACCATATTATACAATAATTAATTATTGTTTCTTATAATATTTTACACTTAAATATATTATCTGTCACACTAATTATATTAGTAGGCCCTACCAAAGCCCCCATTCATACTGGTTTCTCGAACATTAACCTTTATTGTAGTATAGTTATACTATTTTTACTGTTTATAAGTAACTGTAAACAACTTAGCAAAATTATATAATTTTTTAATTAACCTCTACTATTTAATCTAATTTGAGTATTTTAAGGTGCCATTCATTCAAATATTCTTGGGATCCAAGTTATTTAATGGTAAATTGAAATTTATTAATACACTAAAAAAGATTATAATAATCGGTGGTGTATTTTATAATTAACTATTCTTTATTTTAAGGGTGTTGTTTATCAGAATGGAACTATGGAAAAAAAGTAGTGCAATACGTGAGTAAGAAATAAAGTTGTGTAAGAACGTACTGTTTATTATGATCCGCATAAAACTGGATTTTTTACTACACGTATTTCTGCTGGCTTAAGACAAGGTTTCGAATAATCCTGTTTTAGAATGCAACTTGAATAGATTCCCGGAGAGTATCAGATTAGAAAATTCCGATCCAAAATTAAATCCCAAATTAATTCACACAAGAGATCACTACACCCACCGACCATCGCTCACAACTATTCACAATTCGTGACCTCCAAGTAGCTGGATTACGGGACACGCCACGGTCCCAGTCGCAAACATTATACTTGTCATACAAACAATAAAGATTATTATTGTTATCATAACGTAACATTCCAACATGAGTTCAAGTTTCTATTCTATAAGACGTCCAGTTTACTGTGGATTGCAACGGTAATACAATAAATGTGTTCTAAATTATTATTCTTAGTTTAAGACCTTGGTTTACGGTAGCGTGGCTGGAGTAGACCGGCCCCTGACATTAGGTACTGTGAAATGATGTCTCTTACATAGTTTTACTAGTTATTTCCTCATAGAATGTGTCGAGTATACTCGGCTGATAGCCAGCCAGGTGCGAACTCATAAACAACCGGTTAAGGTCCTATTGTGAGCATTTATTGGCTAATCATTTATATTGATTGCACCTCTAATGGAGCATAACTCGCTTAAACATAATGCCAGAGTGACTCAGATCAATTGCTTGTAAATCTCAAGTTTTGTTGGCTAACAGCCGATAAGACGTTAGCAAGGTAGGAGCAAGGAGTGGCCAGCTGATTTGCATGTTGGCAAACATGCTGCGCCGCTCTCCTAGTGTTTGTTCTTCTTTCTCTTTCCTCATTGTAATAAGCTGATTGTACCTGGATCCGAGAGTCTTTTCTCTTCGATATGATTATTGTATGGGTGTGACTAATGCAGCTCGGAAAGTCTTTAGAATGTTTAGACACTCAGTTTAGCATGCCGAAAGGTATGTGTAGTATAAAAAACTCCCAGTCGCACTAATAACCTTCTTTTTGCTAGCGAAAATCGATCATGAATTGATTGTCGAGCGTGATCCAATAAGCGGCAACAATAAGGTTGTGTACTGTTGATCTCTCAAGGTCGTTGAGCAAGCAGTTCCAGAGAAACGCGACAGGTAGCGCTGGTGGTATCTGTCTCGAACTAACACAGTGCAGGAGTGATACTTGGAGCTATAAATAACCAAAGAGGGTATATAAAAATATATACAAATTTACTTAATATTGTAATTATTTAATGCACTCTAGTATCTTAGAAAGGTTTATTGAAATATGAGTTAATTAATCATGTAATGTTTTATTTTGATGGCAAATAAATATGCAACTTTTTACCAAAACTGTTACTTTTATAGTGCTAGAATACACAAATACGCAATAATATCGACCCTCAATTCCTTAAAGTGTACTTTTTCCATATAGGATATTACAGTATGGTATCCAGATTACTTTCATTTTAATTAACTTACATTTGTTGAACTCTGGATAAAAAAGAATACATCTGTTTTTTATACAATAAAATTATTTAACACTTGTATGACTAAATTTGTTAAACCTAACTGTATATAAACAATGACTGCGGATGCATTGAAATGTTCAAGTATTTAATGTCATTTGGATTTTGGACATTGATATGTCTTAGCTCTGAGAGGCGGGTGTTGGTGATTTTTAAGATGGAAAACATGTAACAGGTATCCATAGAAACTACTATAACTATTGTATTGAATTTTAAATATAAAAGAATAAGAACAGTTGTTTAGATGAACTGAAAGCATTCCCTTGAGACATATCCATGATCTAACCTATTTCCCACAGGGAAGTAAATACAAACATTTTTTATTACGGAAATTTTCCATCACCTCTATATGTAGGCCTAATTAAAATCCAAATAACATAAATCCACCTTCGCCAATAATGAATTTCAAACAAAGTATTTATTTTTGCTAAAATCAAAATTAAGATGTTGTAATGCTCAATAAGATAAGTACCGAGTTTCAGTGGGTACGTGCACTCTGTAGACATGATTTGATACAACAAATTCATTTATTTCATTTTCATTTGATATATTTGAATGATGTGATGGTCTAGCTGCGAGCTATAAGAAAAGTTACAAAGGTTTGCTATAACTGATTTATGTAGAGGACAGTGAATGTATATACCATGGTTTCTAGTAATCTTTTCCCCAATAATTATGTAAAGATAGGTGTACCTGAATATTCTAAATTCATGTATATTCTATCCACTTTTTAATTGTTAACAATCTACCGTATGTTATTCATAGCTATGTTAATCTCTGAAATATGCCTCTCTTCATACATGAATTTAAAAATCAAGATGCGACGGATTAGTTTGAAACGAGAATATGTTTAACATAAGGATACGTATCGGAATTTCACGTATTGGCAATCTATGTTATTAATCTTTTTAGAGTATGTAAATAACATTGTTTGCTATACTGCTTCAATAAGAGCTGTTTTAGATACATATGTTGAAGAGATAAAGTTGTTATTTTTCTTCCTAGGACTAAACCTATTATTATGATGATTTTATTTAGTCCTAGGTCGCAGAAAATTATTGTTGATGATACTTTTGATTCGAGGTCAGCATTAACTTTGAGGTTAAAAGTAACTGCAACAGTCACTATCGATTTTTTTGTGTATTTCGGACGTTCCGGATATAGATTGTGAAACTGGTAATCGACTATTAAATGGAACTATCGAATGGTTGAGATCGAACTATCGATAATAATAACTAACAGTGACATAACCTAGACAACCAATCAGGAATCAAGAAAGAACTGCTACAACGTAAGTAACATAACAGCTGATTAGTCTGAAGCAACAAAAATGGTCGACAACTATTGATACTAAATCAGGTAATAACTTATGTTTTACGACTTTGTTTCATTTTATTAGCATCATGACGAAAAATAAAGTTCATCACACGGCCCGAAATTGTATTTTTGATAGTATATACTCTCACATTTTACAGCTTCGGCACGTTTAACTTGTGCTCACATCAAAAACGCCCGTTTTTTTGTCTAAGTGATGAAATATACTATTTTGCAGAGATGATTTTTAGTAATATTTTCACTGGGTATCCAATAAGAAAATAAAAAATATGAAATCAATACCAAATTGATTGCTAGACATAAAAATCGCTTTCAAATTAAACCAAGTAATACGTTGAAAGGTACAAAATTACGTCACAGCAACTTTTTCCAATTTAAGGTTGTAGAACAACCTTAAATTAAACATAGAAAGTGAAAAAGGCGCAGATGATGCGAACACTTGAACCTTCAAAAGTTCAAAGTTTAAAAGAAACAAACATGAAGGTACAATTGGACACTGTTCTGTAACTTCAGGAACCTGTTACTGTAATGGTGTGTTAGCTAATGCTGTGATTACGTAAAACACATCATCTGAGTTGACAATAGCACAACCATTACGCCGTTGCGGGATGCTGAGTGACGACGCAAGGCGAAAGGTCAACGACGACCTTGACCTTGGCCACTCAAGGTCACCTGGCGACCTCTGACCTTTGGCTCATCCTCATTCTTCCTTCTCACCGCGTCCGCCGCCCGTCTCCTCCTTGTTGGATTTATATCACCCGGTACAAGGTTGGATATCGGTCCCTGCCTGCTTTAAACAGCTGTTGTTTTTGTGTTCTTCGTTTATTGTTTTTTCATGGCAAAAATTAATTATTATTTGTATTATTGATAACGAAAGTAAATAAATAAAAAGATTTAATGAAACCACTATTTATAGTCTAATAATTGCATATTAAATTTATACTATTTGAACAGGCTCTACTGTATGTGCCACAAAAGTAATAGATACTTTAAAAGGAATAGAACATATCATCCATTTTTCATAATTTCACTTAAATTAAAGATAAAATTAAACTAAGTAGGTACTGTTATCTGTGACATTTGCATTAAACTAATCTAAACATAATATTTGACCAATCAACAATCCAATTCATACTTGAGTATGAAAATATGAGATTTTACAAATTGACTGTTTGTTACTACTTTATGGTATTTTTTACATAGATATATCTTAGCTCGGGGGTGGGGTGATAGCAATTTGACCGACCAAATTTTAAAACATGAGAACAGCTGTTTAGATGAACTGAAAATATTCCCTTTAGACATAGTCATGATCTAACTTATTTCCCACAGGGAAGTAAATACAAACATTTTTCATTAAATTATACTTTAAGAGCAATCGAAGACTTAAAGACTATACATATACATACTTTGACACATCATTACAATCAGTTCAACAATAACGGAGGTGTTTCGTTCACAATATATGGCCTTCACGTTCCTAATACTGTAGAATAGATTTGGACTTTTAAATAGATTTTGTAAGTACAGTAAGACTATTCTTCAATCAATTTATTCCGCCTTACTTACTTTTATACGTATTATTATTTATAATACTGAAAAGGGACAGTTTCATAGTCTGAACTTAAAAAACCGTAGGTAAATGCCCCTTTCTGATGTAGAATTGGTACAGTAGTGTGGAGTATTTAAAAAGAAAAACATATTAAATTAATAGCTCGGGTTTGAGGCGTTTATAAGTGCAAAAAGGTTTCTTTTATTATAAAAGGTGTGGTACTGATATACAGGGTATTTGTTTTAACTGTGCCACCATTGGGATCTTGTAAACTAGAAATCTGACTTAAAACTCCATTTGGAGGGGGATCATTCCCTTTTTTAGAGGTTTAAAATATAGCAATATCCTCTATTTCCTATTGGAAATTCACTAAAAGAACAAATCAATTTACAATTATACATAAAATACATTTTGACATCTTAATCGTTAAATTATATCCAGCTTTAACAACTTTGCTTTCACGAAATTACTAATATAAATAGTATAGATGGAAAAGAATTACAGATATAAGTTAAACTATCTTAACTTTAAAAAGAAAATAGTTCGTAGGTTAACGCAGTCTGTGCTGTACCTGAACGCCTAATATATGTGAAATATAAACAAATCATTCTCCTCATTTCCCATCCGTAATCATGAAAATATTTGTTTGTACCTAGGGGGGTAAGCTATCCATCCCACAAAAATCTATAAACATTTATAAAGTGATTAAGTGGAAACAGTTTTATGAGTGTTTTACAGTAAATTTGCAAAAATTGATTTTGAGTTTTTTTTTAGAGGGAGCAATTATTTGTCAGTTCACTAATACCATTTAATTACATTTGCGTATCCGGACCCCCTCCCCGGTACTTGTCGGTCAGGCCTTGTAATTTCACATCAGGAATCACGGAACTTTGATCCTCAATGGGTAACTGTCGGTTCAGTGCTTCAGTGTCCTACCGCGTCCTCAATTCAACGAACTGCGAAAAGATTTTCGTGATGCACTCTTTAATTTTGGGACCTAATCATAAGGAAAATTACAATAAAATAAATAAATCTTACCAATAAACACACATTTTTACTGTGCGTGTTCATGTTCATATATTATTCAAAATAGTAATTTATGATTACCTCTTAAACGATATAACTTTATCATTATTGTCCAGGAATATGACAAATGTGAAATAGTTGCGTAAGCGCTTATTTTATTCCACCCGTGTCGCGAGTTCTGATATAAAAAGAAGTTTAATTTATCATTACGTAAATCATTTGACTCATCATCATTAAAAAAATCCATTAAAATAACATCGTAACGTGTACGTGGTTTGTTAATAGATGTTCACTAAACCAATTAATTAAGGTATGCTTCTTGGCTACGTAGGCGTAGATGGAGTAAAACATGCGTTGAACAATTCTTTTTTATTACACATTAATTTTATTAGCAATGTGGATCTAAAATTATAGACGAGACATTTTAAAAACATATAACAACTTTGCTTTCACGAAATTACTAATATAAATAGTATGGATGGAAAAGAGTTACAGATATAAGTTAAACTATCTTAACTTTAAAAAGAAAATAGTTCGTAGGTTAACGCATTATGTGCTGTACCTGAACGCCTAATATATGTGAAATATAAACAAATCATTCTCCTCATTTCCCATCCGTAATCATGAAAATATTTGTTTGTACCTGGAGGGGAAAGCAATGCATCCCACAAAAATCTATAAACATTTATAGAATGATTGAGTGGAAACAGTTTTATGAGTGTTTATACAGTAAATTTGCAAAAATTGATTTTGAGTTCTTTTTTAGAGGGAGCAATTATTTGTCAGTTCACTAATACCATTTAATTACATTTTCGTATCCGGACCCCCTCCCCGGTACTTGTCGGTCAGGCCTTGTTATTTCACATCAGGAATCACGGAACTTTGATCCTCAATGGGTAACTGTCGGTTCAGTGCTTCAGCATCCTACCGCGTCCTCAATTCAACGAACTGCGAAAAGATTTTCGTGATGCACTCTTTAATTTTGGGACCTAATCATAAGGAAAATTACAATAAAATAAATAAATCTTAAAATAAATAAATCTTACCAATAAACACACATTTTTACTGTGCGTGTTCATGTTCATATATTATTCAAAATAGTAATTTATGATTACCTCTTAAACGATATAACTTTATCATTATTGTCCAGGAATATGACAAATGTGAAGTGATTGCGTAAGCGCTTATTTTATTCCAACTGTGTCGCGTGTTCTGATATAAAAAGAAGTTTAATTTATCATTACGTAAATCATTTGACTCATCATCATTAAAAAAATCCATTAAAATAACATCGTAACGTGTACGTGGTTTGTTAATAGATGTTCACTAAACCAATTAATTAAGGTATGCTTCTTGGCTACGTAGGCGTGGATGGAGTAAAACATGCGTTGAACAATTCTTTTTTATGACACATTAATTTTATTAGCAATGTGGATCTAAAATTATAGACGAGACATTTTAAAAACACGTTCTATGTAATTAATGGGAATTGGTTATTTATTTTAACATTTAAGCCTAGATTATTGTAACGTGACAAACCAGGAATGAGAGCTCCATCGTTCTCACGATGCTAAAACCTTTATTCATCTACTTATGGTGATTCTTAAACTAACAACGGTCATCAGCCCTAATTGACACAGGCTATTCGCACGTCGGCATGTGCTGTAACCGCACACGTACGTTCCACATGACGTTAATACTTAGTAAAACGCGTTTCTTCATAGGAAAAACTAGTATCCAGGAACAGTAGAGGTTTATCGTTTGCCGAAATGGTTTAAGAATCCATCTGTGTTACTACGAGAAGTCTGGAAGGAGACCCAGACGTGAGTAGGGACCTGGAAGAGATGGTTTCATATGAGGTTTTCTAAAAATATAACCTTCTGAGGATGGCAAGCCGGATGCTACTACGTGAAGTTGTAGAAGGATACCCTAATGATGTATGGGCCTGGGGGAGAAGTGTGTCTCTACGAGGAGTAAAAGTTCCATATACCTTGTAAATCAAACGCCTCCTCAAAACACCATTAAAACACCACACAGCAGCATTAGCTCCTTGGAGGTCACGAATTGTGAATAGTTGCGAGCGTTGGTCGGTGGGTGTAGTGTTCTCTTGTGTGAAATAACATCCACACTATTGAATACTACGTTAATCCGCAAGGATCATCCTCATAATTAGACAAGTTCGTAATTCAGAGGCAGTGGTTTGGACTCCACTTTAAAATATAGGTTACTTATGTATGCCATTGACTGTTGAGCTATTAATAATCAATTAATAGTCCTATCTAAGGAACGTGTCAGCCTTCATTCATGGCTTAAAATACCTACCTGGGTAGGTCGCCATTTCACTAACTATATTTTATAATTATACAAAAAACCTAAACTAACGTGAGTATCAGTATGTACATATTGACGTGCGAATAGACACTTTGAAAGTGATTCCCAATCTCACTGGCGCCCTCTCGGTGACGTAACAGAACTACGTGCCCAGCGGCTACATGCAGTACGAGTACATTGTGCACGACATGAAGCGTCCATTACAGTATCGTAGCCACCAGCACCTGATGGATGGATACAGATGAGGCAACAAGGAAGCGACGTCATTGTGTCGGTATCGTCCTTTGTTGGGTATCGGTGGGCGATGCCGTGGGCCGCGAGTCTGCGGGGAATGTAATGTTGCATCAAGAAATTCCTGACAGATGCGTTTGATTATGTAAAAGACAGTATGTATCCCAAGTTTATTTATTTAGACCTATGTCAGAAAAAATCTTTATAAATTCATATTTATAGATAATACGCCGACTTACTCTGATGGGTATTTAAGACGAACGTAAGTGAATAAAATGAGTTTACTAGATTTTATGACATGTAGCTCTGTTACTCTCAAAGACCAGCTGACTCATGTGTCAGAATAGCCCATTACCAAATCAGTGTCCAGTATCGAACCATCACAAAATTGTGTCGACATTTTATGTAGCTTCCTGTAAGTACTTCGATACAAACTCTGTTGGGCTACGTAACTAAGATAAAAAATGTGTGTTTCAATTCGTTGCTAAGATAAACAATATGGTCCAATTCGCTCTTAAAGTATGAAAAGGAATAATATAAGAATAAAATTAAAATATGGATTTTGTTTTATACATTTTATTAATTTCCAACTCAATACCTTTTACTTCATAGATAGTTATTTTTATTTGGATGAGTAGTTATTAAGTTATTAATGCTTTTATAAAACCCTGCACGCTGGAATTCCTTTAAATGAGAGTTGTTGCAGTTAAAACCACGTGTTTTCCTTTGACCATTTCTATAAGTTTCAATACATATCTCAAGGACTTAAAAGAGATATCTACATGATTATTTTTTGTTCTATTCGTTAGGTCTAGCGCATGGTTTTAAATAGACGAAGTTTCAAAATACTTTTTAACATATTAAAATTATTATTTTAAAGTTCTTTACAAAATTTTAACATTTGTAAAACAAATTATATTCAGACAAGTTAAATACATTTCAGAAATCCTCTGCTTGAATTAATTTTAAACATCCAATAAACAAAACATAAAAAGTAGATATTAAGTATGGTTCTTGAGATACATATACCTAAATCAGTAAGATATAACCATCTGACGCCCCTTCATGAGTGCTTCAAATCAGGTCACATTGGCGCTAGGGTTTTGGATAACACAGTACGGGGTAATGTTTTGTGTGATTGCACACCTGATCTGTTCGCCAATCAGCTGATTTGTTGTACAGCTGATTATCACGTGATCAGGTGGAGTGTCTCACTGTAGTTTGGTCATCAGTATTCTTGACGTACACACCGTAGCAATGACCACTTCCTTTGCTACCAGTGCCATTGCCTTCTGTAGAACACTATATCTTATCATACAAAGCTCATCTCACTTCCACATGTGTTTGGTTAATGTAATCTTAGCGGTGAAATTTGTCTCGTTACCTATCATACACGATAAATCATTGATAACGCGTAATGCATACACGTAAAAGTATTAAAAGCCACATTTAATATATTTTTTTAAGTGCGTAGCCTAAATTTTAGATATATTTTGTAATTAAAAGTAATTCCACGGTGATCTCACATCCATAATAATGAAAAACTACGAATCGTTGAAAAAAGATTATAAACTTGCTGCGTGGCTCAGTGGTTAGGGCCTACAGTTCTTGCTTAGTAACCTGAAGATTTTCAGTTCTATTCTGAACAAAATCTGGCACAATGTTGTGTTGTTCAATACTGGGCCCAGTTAATCAGCTTTGTTCGTTTGGCTTTTAGTTAACGATCCTGGAATAACACATCAGCTGATCTGTGTCTGTAACTAAGATACTTATCATAAAAATCCATCACACTTTTAATACTTAACACACACTTAGCTGGATCGGTAAGTGTCGAATATTAATATAATGTAGTAAGTATGTCCTGTAATCCAGCTACTTGGAGATCACGAATTGTGGATAATTGTGAGCGATGGTTGGTGGATGTAGTGTTCTTGAGTAGGGAGAAAGGGAATCGAAGGGAAATATCCCGATAGTGTGGACGACCTCCAAACCTCGAGCTAAACATCCATCAGACGCGATTGCGTGCATTCTGATGTTTTTTATGTCGTTACAGAAAAGATCGAGACTCAAGAGGACTTGTTTTTTGAACTGTAATGAGGAAGACGTGCCACTGACGGCATTTTATTCGTTACAAAGTCTGGTCGAAATAAGGCCTTCGGGAGTAATAAACTTGCCTCCGTCTCAATCAGCGATTATTGTTGGTAAAACACAGCAGTTTGGACCAATTTTAAGATTTAAATACGTGTTTTCTATGTTTACCTATGTAAAACATAGGCCTGCAATTAACCTCCAAGCTCATTGTGTCTCAATGTTAAATTGTGCTATCCATCACTCCTTACTTCCTAAAAAAAAGATAGTACCAAAAAAGTCGTAAAAAAAGTTGTCAAAAGAAGTAGAGTAAACGTAATATTGGTTATCTAGGTGATCAAAATAATAAATTTGGCATTTGTGCATAAAATTAACGAGCATGTAACTAAGTCCAATAATTATCTTAATTCATAATACTATATTAATAAAATAAAAATAAAAATTTTTCATTTCCTTACATTTGAAATTTAATCTACAATATGCATCTAACATCTAACAGCATAATATTATATATGGTAACTAGTAATACTGTTAGAAAAACACGTAGCAGACTTTAAGAGTCTGCATCATCTCCGTTATATTGTTTTTTACCTCAATACTAGGGACGTTGTTAAAACACCGAAACATGTTACTTTGTTGTCTTTTGGTTTTGACATGTACCTACATTTTTTCTTCCTTTTAATGTACCTAATCACTCACCGAAGTCCTAAAACGTTTTTCATGGACACTCTGTATAAGATCACTGTGGCGCATACAGTTTATAAACGACAACTCCAGTGTGTTATATAACGCCATTGTAGCACATACAGTTTATAATTCTACTCATCCTGATTCAGCATTGTTGTGACGTCGTGAGGTTGACAGTGTCGTGCTGCCTCGCCTCCACCTGCCATTGTAACGTCCAGGGCCTCGCCCCCGCCTACCCAGGGAAAACGCCGTAATTATGATGAAATATTTAATGGATATAAATGTGGGATTCACATATCTGTAATTTCGGTTTCCTAAATCGTATGGAAATTGCGAGAACAGTAATATTAAATTATATACAATACTTCACTGTTCACTCAAATTGATTTCTATACAGACTTAGGTGGCGGTCTGGTCCACAAAACTAGTTCGACGCTACGAAATGCCATTCTTCGAAGTTATTTACTTATTTGTGTTAACACTGCTTATAAAACGGGATTTGATAAACGATATAAATTTGTACGAATTCTGGGTTTTCCCAATTCAATCAGAAATTTTAGTGGTACCTATAAATTAAATAAACCTAATCACTGGTGGGGTTTTAGTGGGTGAAAGTCCCACACAAAAGGGATTGTGCCGTTTTACCTTCTTGAAGGTGCAAATAATAGCATTTCCTCTTAAATTATTTCTGTATTTATTATAATTTGAAGACACACAGTTTCAAAGTTTAAACATTGCAGTTTCGAGCATAAAAATCCAAGATGGCGTAAGTACTGCAAAAAACTTAATAATGTCAACGATACTGTTACAAAGTATCATTTAACAATCTGGTCGAGTCTAGGTCTACTTGCGGTAACATTTCGCACAGCCTGCTGGGACGCATAAGGCTCTTAGATCTCATCATTCTAGAAATCCTGGTTGGCATCAATATAGGATTCACCGGGATTTTACATAATGAGTCCTTGGAAGCTTGCGTCGCAAGGACGGTTCCCAAGCGAGCTCCTGTTCGAGGAATGAGGACCGGTTCTGATACGTTTAAAGCGAAGTGATCGAGGGATGCCGCTAATCCCTCTAGCATAAACCGCCCCGTCACGTCTACGTCACACGACTGCGTCACACCCATTGGAGGGGATCAAGGGAGGGGAGTCATTAAGATAATTTCCGATGACTTTCAGATACATCGTCTGTTTCCTCGAGCTACGCCAAACAATACCTATGTTGCAATAATAGTTCAATTTAATTAAAAACACCCTGAAATGTTTAACGATGTTGATTCAATCATGGTGGTAATCTGTTTAATTTGAGTTTATTTCCTATTGAAAAACAAAAATAAAGATTTTCGTTTTAATATCCTATAATATGTCAAAAAATCATTTGTTAGAGACTGTATATCATCAATGTAATATTTTGTAGACATCTTTTAAATGTGTAAATATTCCATCAGGGTGTATATCCAAATAGATCGATTCATCTAAGGGGGTTGCTTCCCCCACAAAGAAGAAATATTGGTCAACCAACTAAGGCCCTCCTGAACCATATATGCCCTTTCCTTCCTAGCTCACTATAATCAAAATAATATTCCACAATATTCCGCGGAAACAAACAACTAATATTTCTCAATTAATGAAGACTCTTAACAGTGACATTTCAACCGATTGAGTGTTGAGGAAAACAATTTATATAACCGTCAACGTACTTCAGACATTAATTCTGCGATAGTGATATGTCATCTTCCTTTTAGGTTTACACACGTCAGGTTGTCACAATAGTTTTGTGACGTTTCCTCAGAATAATTGAAAACATCTAAAACGGGTTTTTAAACTTGCAAGAACCAATATCAGTAAGAAATTAAACGATCCAGCCTGTTTCCAGCTCATTGAACATGTTCCTAGCTTATTGAACGTAAACGATACAGCCTGTTCCTAGCTCAATGAACGTAAATGATCCAGCCTTTTCCAATCTCATTGAACATGTTCCTAGCTCAATGAACGTAAATGATCCAGCCTTTTCCAATCTCATTGAACGTAAACTATACAGCCTGTTCCTGTCTCATTTAACGAAAACTATACAGCCTGTTCCTGGCTCAATGAACGTAAATTTTCCAGCCTGTTCCTTGCTCAATGAACGTAAATGATCCAGCCTTTTCCAATCTCATTGAACATGTTCCAAGCTTATTGAACGTAAACGATACAGCCTGTTCCTTGCTCAATGAACGTAAATGATCCAGCCTTTTCCAATCTCATTGAACATGTTCCAAGCTTATTGAACGTAAACGATACAGCCAGTTCCCAGCTAAATGAACGTAAATGATCCAGCCTTTTCCAATCTCATTGAACATGTTCCTAGCTTATTGAACGTAAATTTTCCAGCCTGTTCCTTGCTCAATGAACATAAATGATCCAGCCTTTTCCAATCTCATTGAACATGTTCCAAGCTTATTGAACGTAAACGATACAGCCTGTTCCCAGCTAAATGAACGTAAATGATCCAGCCTTTTCCAATCTCATTGAACATGTTCCTAGCTCATTGAACGTAAACGTTACAGCGTATTCTTAGCTCAATGAACGGCCGTGGTCGTGATGAGAGTTATGTAACAATGCGACCTGCCTCAACACAACACCCGAGATTGCCTGATACCGTGATTGACTGTGATAGAGTGTAGGCAAAGAGAGATAATCATCTGTCACTTCAACCTGATGAGTTAATTTGCATTTTGCAACCTCTGCCAGCTCTTCAAGAGTTATGTAGTTAATCGGGGGGTTCGTAGACCGGGATTTAATCCCAACCCAAAGGAACATTTCGTCCAAATACGTCATCGGAGACTTATTGTGCCACCGGAAGGAAAGTGAGCACTTCTATTATCCTTATAATTCCAGTGCGCGAGCGATTTTAGGTAGAGATAGGAAGAAGATGAGGTGTGATTAGGCCTAGTTGGTGACTCAAATACAGTGAGGCGTTAAAAATTATTTTGAAACGTTGACAAATGAAAGTAGTGGTGTATCGTTAAGTTTTTGAAATTTGTAAAAAATATACACTGTATCTCTAGAGAAACGTGCATTTTTAATAAGTAAACATACTCTCGAGGGGACAACTGCTCGTACAGTTCAGTTTCTCAGCAGAAGCTCTATAACGGTTACACACTCTGGTATTGACAAGACCAGATCCGATGGAAACATAAAGAACGTTGGTGGCTCGGAGGGACGGATGAGCCCAAGAGCAACCAGTTGCCGAGGATGAACCACGAATACCAACCACCTTCAACCGGTTACCGGTCCAAGGCTAATGGCTTGTTTGGGTAATACAAGACCACCGTATCGCTGGATGAGGCGATGCGGTTGCAACACCGCACGCTCAGGTGCACTCGTAGCTACCGAAGAGAACTCTTCTTTGTTAATGGTCTTCGCAATGTCGGTGTGGTTCCGTGGTTGTAGTGCCCGCTTCGTGAGCCGGCTCAATCCTGATGAAATACTAATTCAATTTTGAGACCGTTTGACACTGAAATATTTCATTGCTATTTATGATATTGTAAGATGAATCAGCTGGTCTTTGTCAGTACACATACATAAAAAGATCATGTCATGATCCTTCTTCACTTGTATCATTCTTAAAATACCCTCCGAGTAAGGTTAGACTTAATATGAATATGATGAATATCTTACGATATATTTCGTTAGAATAAACCGCTAACCGATATCATATGACATTTTAGAATCTTTTCACTTCAGTCTCAAAACAAATCCCATGTTTCTATATTTTTTGAACATTTCAAAAATGTGTTCTATAATAAAAAATTGGATTTCGACTTAATTATTTCCTAAAGGATTAATTGATTCCTAATATTTTATTACTAATAATTGCTATATATTCTAAAACATTGTTCATTTGCTGCTCCATGATTTTGTATCCAACAAATAATATTCAATAACTTATTTTAGCGAAGATCTGATTGGTTTATATATATACGAGCCAAAGTACCCGTTCTTCGCACGGGTTAAACAGGCTGAAAGGTGTAGGCTCTACTGATACATTTAAGGTATTGTTAATTAATTCTTCATTGTTTACAAAATGACAAAACAGGAGTGTCTACAACATTTCAAAGTAACATATGTCAAATATTGGGAGAGGATAAGGATTAATGTAATAGAGACAGTCGTCGGAAAAAAACTTAAAATCTACCATTCCGCTATTTCAAATAATTCACTAATTTCGATCCAGCAGTTTATCTGAAAAATCAACTTTATTTCTTCTTCTTCCCGAACTGTCAAAATATAGTGCAAACGGATGTTGTCATTAGAAAATGTAAACATTGAAACCTAGTACGGTCACGGCAGCTCTTTCTTCTTCTTCTTCCCGAACTGTCAAATTTTAGTGTTCACAGCTGTTGACATTCAAGTAATTTTATGTTTTCATTCTTTGAAAATGTAAACATTGAAATTTAGGACGTTCATGGGGCGTAGCCCGAGGGGATTTTAAGGAAATGAATATGCCTATGTGTTGCATGAGTTTAAGATCTACCTTTGTGTAAAATTTCAAACCGGTCGGTTCAGTATTTTTTGCATTTACTTGCCACAACAAACACACAAACCCACAAACAAACATACAGAAACCACCTCTTCTTTATAATATTATTATAGATTGCAAAAACTAAATTTAATTGATGAAGAAACAGATTTTAGTCATGAGGATTTAGACTAACGTATTCACCAGATATTTTACATCATTTGTTCTGTCATGTTTCAATAGTAATGCCAAATTTTTTTAGATAGCTAAATATACTCAATAATGTTTTATACTCGTTGAATACAATTTAATGCACTAACCTAGGATTTTAATGCATTCAGTTCGTATTTTGTCACGACCAAGTTAGGTTATTTCCATATTGGATTTACCGAATAAAAAACATTTCTATTCAACTCCTTGTATCTATCAAGTCATTATCAAACCCTTTAAAATTTTGTTTGCACTAAGAAATGTTATTCATGTTTCGGGGATAAGGTAATTTAAGATTTTTTCCTCTACCCCTTAAGTTTTACACCTAATTTAATTCTCTTTTAAGTAAAGTAGTAGGGCACAAATATGAACTCTTTGTGGAGCCAGGTCCGTTGCAACGCTCGCATTGTCCAAGACGCGGGATTGGTATCACTGCACTTTTTCCGTGCTACGGCTCGTGATAAACTAATAGTTTACTGGTCGGAACCAGCGTCCACTGGATTATCGCTCAACACAAACATTTACATTACTATTTGATCTTCTAGCTTTGTGTACATTTCATTTTCATCAATAAACATTCAATTTTACAATTCAATCGCTAAATTCAGAACAGTCCACCTTCCGACTGTTTGAATTTACTTAATAATGAACTTAAACGTGAATGATCCGTCACTCAAAATGTTTTAACGTTGAAAACTCCAAAAGGTAGAATAACAGTTCATGTATACATCTGTTCTTATAACCATGACGTCACTAACCAAATAACGTCACCGTTTTAAATTTTGGTCGCGCAAATTGCCAACATCCCCTAGAGAATATACATATCCATGTCAAAAAATAACGTGGGAGTGAAAGTAAAAGTAAAATCTCATAGTAGGCCTAGGATTTGTTTGTAACGTAACACTCTGGCCTTGGTGGATGATGATGCGTTAACAGGAGTGCCAACTTGTGAAGCGGGTTTGATAGACTGGGATGTGGAATCGATGTAACCACCGTATCCTGGAAATTTACATATCCAATCTTTCCAAGGTCCTAGACGATTACCCATCATGCCCATGGCACCCTGACCCGGGGGTGGAGGAGGCCGAGGAGTGGTAACCTGCTGTCCAGGGTTGAAATAATTATTAAACTGTGAAAATTGTAGCCATTCTCATGATCGATGTGTTAACCTTTGATTAGCCGTGATTGGCCGTCTGTAACTTCGACCTTCGTAGAGTGGGTCTTCTCCAGAGTTGGGAGAACATCTGGTTGGATAAAATAAACACTTATCTCTTTTAAGGTGGCGGTATACTCTAAGGCAAAATCCACCTCTGTGCTACAAAATAAGATTTGTAAGATGTGAGAAAACGACTCTTGCAGAGATTTAGAAGTACCAGTTTTTGATTGCATTATCTATGCTACTAATCCACAGTAAACGAGGTTTGATGGAAAATAAAATATTGTACTTTTGCTGATAAGTCCCGTTTCAATAGATTAGATTAGATTGATGAAATGGAAACCTACCCAGGTGGATATTTTAAGCCGAGTATGAATATGAAATTAGTGTAGGATGACTGTGGCGTGATCTTGTAGTCTTGATATTGACTAAGGCTGACACGTTCCATAGACAGGACTGTTGATCAATAGCCCAATAGCCGATGATAAATAAGGGACCTACAGTTTAACGGGGAATCCGAACCACGGGATCTTAATTACGAATTAGTCTAATTATGATGATGTCTTTGTGGATTAACGTAGTTTTCAATAGTGCGAACGTTAATCTACAATAAAAAACATAAAAATAAAAATATGAGCTAGGCCTACGAGGTACTTACGAGGCCTACTTTTTTGTTTTTTTTTAACTAATTTTGGATTCAGTTATGGAATAATTGAAATAATTCGTTTGTAATATCAGAAATGACTTCTAATAATGCTAACGTCTTTATACTTCAAATTTGACGTTATAACATTCAATTTGTAAACTTTTGTAAAATTAATAGTTTTATGAACATGAACTAATTGCATCTCTTTGTTACAGGTACTGATCGTGAAACCTCTTATGACGTCATAATGTGGTAAGCTAATAAAACCATTTTGATATTGATATGGTTAATACCCCGCGGGGTATTGAGAATCCATAAGACCAAAATTAGAGACGATGACGTCATATAAAGACAGCTGTTTAGAAGAACAGAAAACATTCCCTTTAGATACATTCATGATCTAACCTATTTCCCATAGGGAGGCAAATCCAAACATTTTTTTACCATAGGTTAGATACCTAGGAGTTTTTACTTTCTTATACAGTATTGAAAAATAAAAAATAAATTCTATTAATGTCTCAGATGGGAATTTTGTAAAATGGAGTGTTCTATATACACCCCATAACAATTGTTACAAACTAATTGAAAATTAAAAATTTCTAAATTATAATAATGATAATTTTTTACTATTAATTGCTATCATGAAGAGAGTTATACATAGGCAAAAAGTAATAATTCAGTTATTTAAATTATAAGTAACTGATCCAATGAACAAAGACAGCTGGGTACAGTATCGAGTATCGAGCCATCACAAAATTGTGTCAAAATCTTGCACATGACCGAACTGATAACCGTCAAACAGGCACTAAATCCGTTGTGCCACCCAGCCAGTAAAAAATCCAAACAAGATATCTTTTAATAATTTTCATGAGCGTGTCAGGAAAATAATACAGTTGTTTGTTTTGAGAGTTAAAAATTGAAACGAATTAACTCTCAACACAAACATCTACATTTTTATCTGACTCGTTTAACAGTGTAACACTAAGTTGTATACGGCATAGTACAATCCTTTAACGAAGCGGAAGTAATCACAAATTAGTTCTTTGGTAACACAAACAATGGTAGCCTCGGGAGGTATTCCCACCATTGATGTTGTTTGGCCTTGCTAACACCTATTTCAATTTTTTCAATTTGTACATATTTCAACTTCATTCATGACGAACTTTCAAACCGTTTATGAACTGTTAAAGAAGTAAAAATAAACTCACGTGAAATATCCCATTTAATTTAAAACCCTTTCAATTCCAGCGTTTCCTAACATGTATCTTTGTCTCAGTCGTCCCAAATTTGTTTTGTTAAAAATTTAGAGTTTGTCTAAAAACGAAATAACTTTTTTATTTATTTATAGAATGTCATGATTCCTTTTACTTTCTCCCCTTATACATAGTGTATGGAGAAAGTATTATTTTCGTCAAAATTTTCGAATTTGAGTTGAGTGTGGATATATCTATTTTGGGGTCCCCTGAATCCAAAAAATGGGTGTCTGGCCGTGTGTGTCTGGCTGTGTACAAAGATAAAAAAGCTGTAAAAACCTTCAACAGACCTTTTATATTATGTTGTTCTGACACATTACTTGTAAACAAACCACAGCCTTCTAAATCACGTTGGCTAAAAGTGTCGATTACTATAAGTAGTTACACAAGTTATGTACATATGGTATATTTGTTATAGATTTATGTGGTAAAATAATAATTTGGTGGATGTCCGAGAAATCGGACGTTGTGATTGAAAGGGGTTTCATAAAATTATTTCCTACTTTGGATTATTATACGCAATAAATGTTAGGTAATTATTTTACACTTTAAATGTTAATATCAGTAATCTGTTGGATGTTTTTAATTCAAAATGTCAGGAAAATAATGCTGTTTCAGAGTCGTAAAAACCATTAAGGTTAAATTGTATTTGATTACATATGTAAAATCAAACAATGTACTGCTTCATGGTATCATATAGTAAATGTTAAAACATATGATTATACAGGTAAACCCTTGAGGTAAAACTGTAACGTTTTTTAAATTTGTAAATACTATATCTAGTTTATTTTTGAATCTAATAGTTAAAGTACCCGATCTTCGCACGGGTAAAAACGCCTGAGAGGTGTACTGATATTAAAATTTTTAATTTTTTTTTATTGTTTACAAAATGACAAAGCACGAGTGTCTACAACATGAAAAAACAAGACCTGTTAAGTAATATTGATAAATGATAACGATTTACGTAATTGAGGCAAGTATCGGAAGAAAAAATCTATCATTTCACTATTTCAATCTAATAATTCGATCCAGCAGTTCATCTGTAAAAATTATCTTTCTTTCTACTTCCCAAACTGTAAAAATGTAGTGTAAACAAATGTTTACATAAGAAAATGTAAACATTGAAACCTAGGACAGTCATGACAGCTCTTTCTTCTTCTTCATGAACTCTGTCCTATCTTAGTGTCCACAGCTGTTTACAATTAAGTAATTATGTTGATATCCTTTGGAAATGTAAGTATTGAAACCTATGACGTTCATGGGGTAGAGCCCCAGGGAACTTTAAGGAAATGAATATGAGTTGTATAAGTGAGTTGTCCTGTGAGTTGCATGAGTTTAAGATTTTTGACCTTTGATCTTTGGAACCCTTTGTGTAAAATTTCAAACTGTTCGGTTCAGTATTTTTCGCATTTACTTCCCACAACAAACAAACCAACATACAAAAGACAACCTCTTCTTTATAATATTAAATATGAACGATTTGCTCAAGAACATGGGATTCACAATGTTGATGGGCAGTAAATTGAAAAAATAGTCAGCTGGATTCGTTAACAACAAAGCTTTTGTCATCAAATCCAAAACACTCACCTTAAAATACCCATTAGGGTGGGTTGGTATATTAAATATGAATGAATATGAACACACTATTTGGATAGTTTACCTTATGTACTAAAACGTGTTTCAGTTTAATAAGTTTTAATACATCTATGCTGATAGCATTAGTTTTGAAAGTCGCTCAATTTTACTGGTAGTTATTACCAAGATAGGCAGGCAATTAGCGGCGGTTGCGCGGCTGCGCAGTGCGCACTCATATCGGCCCAAGGATAACACACTTCCTACTTCTGTATCGAGACTTGCTTTTCCCGGTTTATGGCGTATTGTACAGAACCGTTCAGATCCAGGTCTAAATATAGCCTACTCGTAGTTGCTTCTATATCAAATATTAACAATTGTATAAGCAATTTTAATGATGTTTAAATTGCATGAAAACACGGGTTTTAAAAAGTAAAATAAAATATTGTCTAAAAGTTTTTGTACCGTACCATGCTATGAAGAAATTTATTAGATAAAACAGAAGTTGTCACACTTTCGGAAACATTTTGGCTTTCAAGTGTTACTTCCCGATCACCTTGGTTATTCTTTGTCCCCCCCTCTCTCTCCCTCACGGACTTAAAATTAATGATACACCTTAATTGACTGACTAAACGGGTTTTACTTACACCAGATTTTTTTCGGAAATGCTTTCATTAGTTATCTCTCTATCTATAAAAGCAATATTGGTAAAGGCATTAGTAGTAATTTGATTATTGATCTGTTGTTTATGATGATAAGTATGTTTAACTTGTTGGGATTTCCCAAAAAAGAGCTCAAAATTATTATTGGTTGAAACTAAATGAAACGTAGACTTATAAATTGCTAACATTTATGCATAAATTACTTAATTCAAAAATTCCAACGTACCTGGAAAACATTTCATTTTTCTTAATGAGATTCTAGAAACTTTTGATCCTCTTCCACAGGACAGTTATTATTTATAAATATTATTTATCATCGGTTACCAAGAAAGGAGTGCCTTTCCAGAACTTATCAGAAAAGAAAAAGATTACCAACAGTTGTTTAAATTATTAAAATAATTATAGGCTAATAATGGAGAACTATGAACTATTAATCCCCAGCTGACTTTAAGTCAAATAATATTTCGGCTTCGTTGTGTGGATATTCTGGTCTGTGGTATAGTGAATAACAATACTGAAACGATAAGACATATTGATAACATTTCCACAAAACAAATAAATCTGAGTGGATTGATTCACAATTTTCTAATCCAACCTAAAACCTAACTACAATACACGGCTTTTATAGAAAATATTTACAAACGCTGATTATAATAATAAACGTAATATCTATCAACATTGTACTTATTTTTCATTTGGCCAACATATAATTACGTGACTTTTAATCTGTCAGAAAATAAAAAATATAAATACATAACCCTTAAAACCGTAAGCTGTTCATTTTGTATAGGACACATTAACCTCATAGTTTTACATTAATGAATGATTCAGATAACATTGGATAGTAAAGCACATTGATAATAGAAAGTAAGCCAACAGCTTTAGCTTAAGAAATCAAATGTTTTGATTGTAGACAGTTTGTAAACAAACTAAACTCCCCATAAAATTGACATTAGAAATTTAAAACGTCATAAAATCGAAACTTATGGAGTTTTCAAAACATTTTTTTTACTAAAACCTTCCCAGACACATATAGAGCAACTTCCTAAAATTTCATGGCGATCGAACGAGTAGTTTGGCAACGTACACAGGACAGACATACATTCATTTTATACGTAGAGATTTGTATGTTTGAAGTTTATGCACTTGGACATCGTTGGACGATTTGCCATGAAAAGTGATACACTTCGGTAAAGTTTCATGGAAGACGTTTATGAATCGTCAATTTTTTGTAGTTCAATTGGGTTTCTCCCTAGAAGCCCAAAAAGTATCCCATACTAAGGAACCAGAACTTTGTTTACATTATAACTATTTATTTCTGTTTGTTGAAGATATATACGACAGATTGAAGCACTTGCATTTGTTTACGTTTTTTATTTTGTTTACATTTCGGTTTTAAGGTTATGCGAGTGACTAAACAGTTTACATTTTTTAACCGTGACTTCTTATTGCGCATTTTGTGTTACGTTATTTTAGTTTTAATGGTATGAAATTTCACACGCACATTCCCCACACCGCCATTATCTGTATTCTAATTACTAAGGACTTCCGACAATAGCCACGGGGGCCAACGAGCGAAGCTAGTATTTTATACTTTCAAATTTTACTGCTTATTTTAGTTATTAAAATAAAATATAAAATAATTTACCGTGTTATATTGTATTGAAATTCAATGAGCTTTACTTTTCAATGATCAATGATCCTGGATAATATCACTAACAAAACTACTGCATGATATTAAATCCATTACACTGTCATGTTCAACCTGAACTCTAACATACCTTCGAATACCTACTGGAGAAATTCGTCGTATAAAAATAAATATAAATACAAAATCTAATTCAAGATTATCTATTAGTCTTCGTCATCTGTCTATCGCTATTTGTCTTTATCCGATCGTAAATATAACATCTAGGATTATCAAAGTGACACAAGTGGATTGTTGATGTAAACAGTGTGAGCTCATTTACGGCTATTAACACTTTGGCTGGTAAATTGTTTCGTTTATAGCCTCGTGAATGACTAAAACTCGCTATTTCACAGGAATCTGTAATTAGCACAGCTATTATTCAATAATTGCGACGTACTCTGTTTCATAACACAATCAATTCTTCACCTGGTTTATCCGGTTTAGGGGCCGAAAATGATGAAATTACTACGTATAAATAGTTTTTGTTTAACCTTAAACAGGTCTCAAATTACCAATACGAACGGTTTTCGTGCTATGAAAGGTACCAAAAATATACAAATTTTAACTTATTTTTTTATTCGGTATTCTTATTATTATACATATTATTTGGTACTTATTAATCAGTATTTAAAGATTTAATGAAAATGAAAGGGGACTAAAGAAGATACGATTTTGTAGTAAGCTCCGAGGAGACACAACTTAATGTGTTTACCACGGTCAGTAAAACTTCCGTAGAATAATAGTTCAAAGTAGTAAATTGTTTATTTTTTGCTAGTTTTGAACCGCCAGTTTCACAGAGATCCGGGTAGAATCAAATTTATTTTTGACCCAAAGCACTATAAATCATGACATTTTGAACCAAACTGTTAGAGCCGTTTTTGAGAGATTTGAAATTTTCACTTTTTTAAAGGTTTTGAATTGTGAACTACACTTTAAATAAAAATTCATAGTGAAAATATGGGTCAGAGTATTGCTAAAGTACCAATTTGATAAAAATCGAATCATACAGACAGACAGATAGCTGTGCAAAAAATCATTTTAGTTTAGGAAGCCTAAAAACGGATATTTCCCCTTTCAGCTCAATTTTTTACGAAACAATACTTTCTCCATATAATATAGGGCGAGAAAGTAAAAAATAATTAAATCTATATTTAATAATATATCTTTATAGTATAAAATGTAAATAAATAATGTAAAAAGACAACCTACCTCATTATCACATTTAAGACTTTGTATTCTAATAGAATGAAATCTGTAATACAATAGTATATTTCAAATATGATAGTTGAATGTTAATTTTGAAAATTGTTTAACCTCACGAGTGTTTTTTTCTTATAGAAACTATTTTCCGGATTTTTACATCTCACGACGCCTCGTTGTCTCCAGTTTCCTCACTTTTCTATCAGCCCAATCACAAACAAAAAAACTCCAAAGTCTCATTTAGCTCCCTCCTTCCTGATGGAATCTATTTATACTTACGTGTTTGAAACTCATTCTATTCTGTCCGTATATCCAAATCTTCTCCTGTATTCCCGCATTTCTGTACTTACTTCTGTATTTTATTTATGAGGTCTCCCTCCATTCCTAATCAATCCAATCTCCTCCTTCCTCGCATGGTCCAACATTTTTTCCTAAAACTACATTTAAACAAAGCTAAGCACGCAAAAAATCAAGAATAAATTTATACTTCTATTATTCATACCTTTTGAAATGGAGATCTACCCAGGTAGATTTTAACCCAACTATGATTGAGAAATGAGTAGTAGTGATGATTGTAGTGCGATTATTTAGTCTTGTTACTGACTAAGGCTGACACGTTTCTTAGACAGGACTGTTAATTAATAGCTCATCAGCCAATGGTATTTAAGGGGTCTGCAGATTAACATGGAATCCTAACCAATATTGCCTCTGAATTACGAACTGGTCGTTTTGAGGATAATCTATGCAGTTGATCGTAATAAGTGTGGAGGTTAATCCACAGATGAATATCACATCCTCCGACCATCGCTCATAACTATCCACACTTTGACTTCCACAACCATTAAACACGCAAATGATAATACCCAGTTAGTTTTAGTCTTTTGACACGTTTGATACAACATTTATCAATAGTTTTTCACCCGCACATATTGGCTGATTTTACAGGTTCATTTTACGGCTGAATGTTACACCACGTCCACAATGACAATTGAAACGTATAAAGAACGACAAATCACAGAGAATCGATTCATTGTTCGCTTTGTTAATTTAAATCATCTGATTGGACCACGTACGGCCTCGCCTGTCGTGCGTGCGCGCATGTGTGCGTGTGTGTGTGTGTGTGTCGTGTTCGCTCACCAAGGACGACATACATCGGTCTAACACCGCTCTATAAATATGACATGTGGACATATGATTTGGCATATTTACTGCTCCTGGGTTTAGGTTTGCTTGCCCATGAAGCTGTCACCGACTCTGTACGAGGAAGCTCAAGGAACTTTAAAACTCTAGCTATGTTATTCGTATGTACACGTTCATATTTAAGGAGCAAGCCGTATTTAACACATTTTCAAGAATTTGAGTTCACGGAATTCATTTGGCATGTTTATGTTAAACTTATTTTTGTGGTTTAACGTTTTGTGAAGAACTCGTTATTTGAAATTAAGAAGTATTTAAAAATTAAAATTTAGGTTTTATCACATAGTAGTATACACTCCCCCGTGCAGTCATTTTGATCTATTTAAAAAATAATTAGAACATTCCCTTTTTGATTGCAGTTGTGTTAAAAAGTTCAAAAATTTTATCAATGTTATTGATAGCTTGCAATCACCTCAGGCTACGCCCCATGAATGCACTAGGTTTCAATGTTTCCTACATTTTCAAAGAATATGTATCAACATAAAATTACTTGAATGTCAACAGCTATGGGCTCTAAACTCTGAATGTTCGGGAAGAAGAAAACATATCTGCCGTGAACTTCCTAGGTTTTAATGGTCACATTTTCTAATGGTAACATCTGTTTGCACTACATTAAGTTCGGGAAGAAGAAATAAATTTCATTTTTACAGATAAAATTCTGGATCGAAATTAGTATTACTAAAAATGGTAGATTTTAAATTTTTCCCGGTGTCTGTTTTTATTGCGTTATCCCTAAACCTTTTCCAGTATTACTTATCTCATGTTTTATTTTGTCATGTTGTAGACACTAATGTTTTGTCAGTTTGTTAACACTCGTATTTAAGAATGTTTTAGATCATGAGTATAAAATATAATTAGTAAATATCTCTTTTAATTTAAATAAAATATTTAACGTCAATATATTACCTCAGATAAGTAAGGCTAGAATATAATTCCAGTATTTGTGATTCATATTTAGTATTAAATAATTGTTGAAGAAGATTTTTTTAAACTTCATACATATTTCAATTTTTGAATATATTGTGGGATGTAATGTATATAATTTCTCTGAAAAACTTTTGTATCAGTACACCCCTCAGCTATTTTTACGTGTGCAAAGAACGGGTACATTAAGCTAGTTTGTACACATTTCACACCCTCAAGTCAATATGCGGAGTGATTTATGCGTTGCTGTTTAACTCGTAGTAAGTAGATAAACAAATGTCACAAACACGTCCGTAGCATCAGCTGTTGCTTGACAGTTCGTGGAAGCGGCGCGTCTATCGCTCAGCTGATCGGCCAACTGGTTTACTGAAAATACAAGATAATTGAACCATAATGACCATGCGGTCTCACCAGTACTTAGGCTGCAGCACGATCTCTCAGCAACCTGCATCGTCTCCCGCAACTAGTATTTTGTTATTACACTCTCATAAGTTATTATTCTATATAAACACCAGTACATATCCGCTCCACAGTTAACAGGCTATTTAGCGAATTTCATGAAAACTATTAAGATTTAAAATCAGATCTACACTAATATTTCGAAGAAAAAAACAGTAATATCTTTCTGGTTCCTAAGGTAATCTCGTAAGAGCTTGGTATGCAGTTACAATCACCTTACCCTGGACAGTATACTTTAGATTCCTGGTAATTATTTTGATTATGGAAAGTATTCACAATAGACTTTAACAATTGCCTAAATGAATAATAATGTAGGATGTTATTCAACTGGGGTGTGTAGTGAGAGCACGACCTTGGTAGCGAGTGATCACGTCCGTGTGCGGTGACGGTTCCTGCTAGGTAACTGTGACATTGGAACTGTTACTGGACAAAAACTGGATGCAGTCACTCTAAATACGAATAGGAACTGACTTCTGCAGTTTATGATCACTTAAAACGCTTTGCGAATACTGAAAAAGAGTTTTACATTTTAAAATATGGACAAATTTAAAAAAAATCTTTTTTTTGCATTTTCTTTCTTATGTGGACACATTTTAAGTTTCGTATAACCTTCTAGCCAAGGTCTGATGATTCTTTATTTAGCAGGGACCAACGCCTTAACGTGCCCTCCGAAGCACACTGAAAGTCTGAAACATTAATTTTATAACGTGTCAAACCGGGGATCAAACCCCTTTGAATGTTTTTAAAGCGGTTGATTCTAGCCACGGTAGTGTAAAATAAGGTTTCAACAAATCCTTTTGAAGACGTATATACTAAATGAACTGCGCATGGTAAACCACGTTTGATAGAGGATAAGAAATTGTACTCATAAATTGTTACATAATTACATCTTGATACTAAAGACATTCTATAATATTTGGTTACAATTTACGAAAATTGGTTACTTATTTTAACTTCCATATCTAAAAATTTAAATTTAAGCGGGCAAAAAATGTATATAGTACTTTTATCATAGTATACTATTTATCTAAAAATATTTTCCTATTTAGTACTCACTCCTAATGTTATAAATGTTATAATGTTATGTCCTCAGTTATAAAGATAGGTTTCATGTAATAAAATTCAAAATAATTATTTCCTCTTAATATATTTTTAGTTGCAGAGCAGTTACCATAAATTTGATTTTATTTTTTAGTATACTTCTGACTGGTTAAAATTTAGAAGACCAAATAAAACCAAAAATATTATGTTCCTAAAAGGCTCATATCGTTTGTCCAACCAGATCTCATTGTTTTATATAAGCTAATTTATAGTCGCACAATCTTTCCGATAGTATTTAAATTAAGAGGATCAATTACATAAGATAGGTAATGTGAACAAAAATAATAAGAGATAGATAACAGTTTTTAGAGATCAAATATTTGATGATCTTTTAGGCTTAGAAATTACGATAATACGTCACCTTAAAATAAATTTTATTTTATTCTGTGGTCTTAAGAAATAGCAGTAATTAAAAAACGGCTTTAGCGATGGATGTTGGGGCACTGAACCAGAGTAACAGGCAAAACGAATACCTCAACAATTAATGAAATTACAGAAATGCTCTGCGATTATAAACGTCTGACGTAGGAACAGGTTTGTGGAACTAGTTCTCAATGGTTTACAGTTCTAATGGCTGCTACCACATTGATGGTTTTCAAAACCACGTTTACTATTTATTCTTGGATAATTTTGAGTTTAAATACATGGCGTTTCTTCAGTGCAAGTGTAAGTATAACGAAATAAACATTTTATCAAATACTACAGCTACATTGGGGCTACATTCCTTTCCGTAATTGCAAATGCAACCATCTACGTAGCTAAGGAAATGTCGATTCTTCTACAAATCTGTGCGGTCAAATGAATAATTACTCAAAGGAAATTTTCAAACGAACAAAACGTGAAGAGAAACACAATACATTTGAATAAGTTAGCAGCTTACTTACACAAACAAAAAGAGCACGCGATTGAAAGTCTTCGTGGTATTGCTTGTTAGTTTCTACTAATCTTATAATTTTTATATCTATTTATTTATATTATTTTTATATGATGATTTTTTAAACGATTAAGCTTGATATTTTTTTAATCAGCCCTAAATATTGTAATAGTTATATTAAAGGTATACTGTATATTATTAATTTACTATTAATTTAAGGGGGAAAGTATTGTAAGTTTAGTGATTGTTTATTTTAACAAGCAGTATCCATTAATTTTATAGAATTTGCTAAATAATGTAGGCTGCGATCTTCGAAATTGAATACTATTGAAATATTAAGAAAACCATAAGTTACTTAAAGCTATTTAAAAACCTTATAGATCACTAAAATATTTCTTGTAATCATGTAAACTTTACTTATAGTTTTCTAATTTGTTCGATAGTTCGATTTCATTAGATAATCAAGTAATGAAGTAGAAAATGGTTTAAACTATGTTTATCTTAAAGTTACGATAAAAAGCTGAACCAAAAGATTTCCCTCATAATATATCTTGTCGCCTAATTTACAGAACCCACTAATGCATTCTCAAACATTATTTAGATCCGGTTTTCGAGCACAACACAGCCCTCTAGAAACCCTATCCTCAATTTGCTGCCAACAGCTGTTAACGCAAATTGTACTGTCACCTTGTGTAATAACAGTTAAAAATGTACAAATAATTAAACACAACATGATGCGGTGGCAATTGGCAGGCGGCGCGGCGGCGGCACAGAGCTCTGACGTCACGCATCATTGTTGCAAACACTAGTTGGCTGATCGGCCGCTGCAGCGCCAGCGTCACCCAGTGGCCGCCACTTCGCGGCAAACCTCCAACCGAAATGAATTTGACCGTAAACTGTCTGTGATGTTTTCACCGGGTTTTTGCCATTTCCCGGTTTTTGGAAAAGTCGTTTTTTTGGTAATACAGTGGCGCAAACTTCGGTTAAAGCTGATAGGTTGATGACGTGAGACGGTCGTTGATTTTTCAGTATTTTTGTTAAGTTTGGTTAGGTTTTAGCTTTTGTTTACTTCGTGAATTTTCGTATTGAAGTGAACATAAGATATAGCTGCATTCGATATCGAATTGTGTTTTGTGATATAACTTTGTGTTTATGTGTCATCGACCGAATGGATAAGCGAAATGGATAACATATCTGCGTTTGTGATATAGCGTTCATATCATACCAGGTAGGGAGTTTCAAGTTAATATTATCACTGTAGTACACTTATTCAGTCAATGTTTTATACATATGCATATTTGTGTACGCTGAAAATTTAAAATATTTAAATTTACATAGGTTGTTTATCACAGATTTTTTTACTTTAAAATATACTGTACGTCAAACAGATAATATTGAATCACAATAAAATATGTGTGTGCATGAGTGAATATTTTTCTATGTGAAGTAAGTGCAATATTTAAAATTATATATATATTATCTGTTTATCATTTGTGTAACTTATTTACAACTCGACGATTTTTTACTTGTCAATAACTGATACAAACACTCACACCAAAGTAACTAACCATCAATGAATATTAATAGTACCACATTCACTTTTAAAATAGCTAATTATCTTGATCAGTAACATACTACAGATTCCAACCTACGAATTCAAAGTGCCATAGTAGATGGATGTTTTTTATTTTATCCAAAATCTATAACGTTTGTTTAATTATTTTAATTAATTTCTAGTGCTTCTGAAAATACACAGGCTTACTTATTTTATATTCTACTAGCCAAAGTACCCGTTCTTCGCACGGGCTAAAAAGGCTGAAAGGTGTAGGCTCTACTGATACATTTAAGGTATTGTTAATTAATTCTTCATTGTTTACAAAATGACAAAAAAGGAGTGTCTACAACATTTCAAAGTAACATATGTCAAATATTGGGAGAGGATAAGGATTAATGTAATAGAGACAGTCGTCGGAAAAAAAACTTAAAATCTACCATTCCGCTATTTCAAATAATTCACTAATTTCGATCCAGCAGTTTATCTGAAAAATCAACTTTATTTCTTCTTCTTCCCGAACTGTCAAAATATAGTGCAAACGGATGTTGTCATTAGAAAATGTAAACATTGAAACCTAGGACGGTCACGGCAGCTATTTCATCTTCTTCTCGGACTGTCAAATTTTAGTATTCACAGCTGTTGACATTCAAGTAATTTTATGTTTTCATTCTCTAAAAATGTAAACATTGAAACTTAGGACGTTCACAGGTCGTTGCCCGAGAGGATTTTAAGGAAATGAGTATGCCTATGTGTTGCAAGAGTTTAAAATCTACCTTTGTGTAAAATTTCAAATGGTCGGTTCAGTATTTTTCGCATTTACTTGCCACAACAAACCCACAAACATACAGAAACCACCTCTTCTTTATAATATTATAGATAATATATACCCACAGCATCGGTAGAGATTTTGAAGTGGATAAAAGTTTAACGTAGTAATATAAAGCTGCATACATTATGATCTAGAGTACAAAAACAATATGTGTGTAGGCCTACTTGCCTACATCAGCCACGTAACTACAAAATGACACCTCTAAGATAAACGAGCGCTGAAGAAGATTCGAAGAATTGTGTGTTTTAACGCAATAACTATGTTAGAAATACGCTGTAAATTATATCCCATAGACGATAATATTTTTTAAACCAGCCGTAAAAAAAATAAGTAAGGCATTGTACCACTTTTCTTTCAATTGTAACCATTTACTTTAAAGTTTTTTGTCTATAATGTAAAATGTCAACGTAATAGCATGAGTAAAGTTTTCTATCCACTTGCAAATTCTTTCTCCTTTAAGTCAAATATAAAAATTCAACATTTAATAAAACTACATGATAACCCTTTATTGTTTATTTAAATATTCTTTGTATCCAATAAAAAATCATACAATTTCTCCAATTAGCAAAAAGAGAAAACAGGTTAAAAGAACTGTTAAAATTTTTTAGGACGTAACCCCCTCCCCGTGATACCATTCATTTTTGAGTGGGGTTTTTATGTTTCTCTAAATTGCATACGTTTCTTGGAAAATGATTGAGAAATAGGACATAAATTGATTTTTTTAATATTGTCCACAAGAACAACATTGGGTACCCTCAGACAACGTACTGTGTCTGCCACGTGCATTTAAATTTCACATTAAATTCTTTAGGGTAAAATTTCTTTAATAATCAAAAGGTACAAAAAATGAAAAAAATCTCTGAGATACCGTGAATACCTGCATATTGAATTTCATGAACATCGGACTAATAGTCCCGTCTCTAGGTTTCTGCACCCCCCCACACATACCCGGACAGACATCACTCTAAAACCACTTTTTTCAATTCTGAGGACACTAAATAGGATATATCCACCAAAACCTCAAAATTCGAATATTCTAATGAATATTTTCTCTTTATACTATCGTATTAAGGTAGAAAGTAAAAATTAAATATTAAAAAGCTTACGTTATCAGGCCTTATTAAACTTCTTGAGACATAAGTGTTTACCATTTCGCCGTAAAATTAACATTATGACTTAGTAAGATCAGTAAGTTACTGATTTTACCTATTTTTGTAGATCAGTAAACAATACCAATACAAATAGAGCGAAGATTCAAAATACCCCCGTCGCAGCAGACCTGCGTACTCAGCGAATTTCCAAATCAATAAAATAATAATAATAATATATGACAAGCTTTATAAAAATCTGTCCATAAACATGAGAATTATTTGCCTATTCTCCATTAGATTATCATGGGAAAGAGTTTGCAGGTTAGCTGCTGTGAGGAACACTGAAAGTAAACATTTCTACCATAAATAATTTTTATCTTAACATTTATACCAACTTTCATCAACATCTGTCCATAAATAAAGGAGTTTGCCTATTCCCTATATGATTAATATGGGAAAAGAGTATGCAGGTTTGCTGCCATGATAAACAATAAACTATGATTTTTAAGCATAAATGGATAGATCTCAACCACATGAAGCTAAATATCACGTTTTATCCAAAAATATTGATTAATATAAGAAATATTAATTTTTCCCTATCCTCCATAAGATTAACATTGGAGCCTCACAATACAACGTACTGTGTTTAGATTTTTTAATATCTCGGTAACCGTTGGATATAGAGAAAAACTTTAAGGAACTTAATTGTGTAGTTTTTTAAGCTGATTCCAATGGTGAAATATAAAATTTTAATAATTACATGTGAAAAACGCAAAAAACCCCATTTTGGGGTACAAAACCCCTCCAAACTACCCGTTCCCATTGACCGATATGTCTGGTTTACGAACTCGTCCGAGCATTTGTAGGAATACACGTCTCTACCAAATTTGGTCTCGATCGGACCATTTTTACGAGGGTTATCGTGTTCACAGACACAACATATATAAATATATATATATATACATTTTAACGACTATTGTTTTTGGTCTCTGGGCATCTAAAGACGAAAAAATAACATGGTCCCTGGCTTAAGTCTTACCATGAGACCTATGGTAATATCAGGAAATTGTTCGATTTTAGGCTGATACTACATTTTGAAAATTATTTTTAAGAACTCATTAAATTCATAGACTATTGGCTGGTTATCGAACTTATTGAATAATTACATTTAATATTACAATTTATAGGGAAGAAGCTATTACCGTAGCCATGCAGATTACCGAGACCATGTTATTTTATTCTTCTTTAGGTGAACCAAAAACATAGTCGTTAAAATTTTTATATAAAAAAATATTTATGTATATATATATATATATATATAATTTGTCTGTGAACACGATAACTCTCGTAAAAATATTCCGATCGAGACCAAATTTGGTAGAGACGTGTATTCCTACAAATGCTCGGACGAGTTCGTAAACCAGACATAATCAATGGAACTAGTTTTTATGTACCCCAAAATGGGGTTTTTTGCGTTTTACACATGTAATTTTTAAAAATTTCTAATTTTATATTTCACCATTGGAATCAGCTTAAAAAACTACACAATTAAGTTCCTTAAAGTTTTTCTCTATCTTCAACGGTTACCGAGATATAAAAAAATCTAAATACAGTACGTTGTATTTTGAGGCTCCAATGTTAATCTTATGGAGGATTAGGAAAAATTAATTTTTCACTTATTATCAAATATTTTTTTATGAAACTTGATATTTAGCTTCATGTGGTTGAGATCCATACATTTGTGCTAAAAAATCATAGTTTATGTGTTTATCATGGCAGCAAACCTGCATACTCTTTTCCCATGTTAATCATATGGAGATTAGGCAAACTCCCTTATTTATGGACAGATGTTGATAAAAGTTGGTATAAATGTTAAAAATAAAATTTTTGATGGTATACTTTCATGTACCTACACAGCATCAATAACTCACTCTTTCCCATTTCAATGAGAATAGGCAAATAATTCTATTTTATCGACATATTTACCAAACTTGTCAAAAAATTATATAATATTTGGCTGGATATCGAACTTGATTGAATAATTACACATTTAATTGCTCGTATTAAGTTTCATCGCCTCTTCATTCTTTTACGAGAGTTTTAGTATGTGTGTGTGTGTATAAGTATAGAATCTCAAGCCAATGTTGTTTTTTGAATTTCGGTACATTAAACAAAAAATTGGTTTCTCGTTTAAGTCTTGTCATGATGACCACGGTAATGCTTCTATTTTCCTTAAGGGAATTCGCTAATAAACAAATAAAATATGTGTGACCACTTAATAAAAATCACTCAAATTCGTGCAAATAAGTAAATTTGCCATAAATTAACATAAATACATAACTGTGACATAAAAAAGTCTAGATAACAACTTCATGATTGGTTTATAAAAAACCCCTCAGCCTATTGTCCATTCTTTTCAACGGTTACTAGGATTTTTCAATTAACGGTTTTAATACTTTCTATTTGGTTAAAAACTGCATTGTGTATGGATTAGGTTTGCTTGAAGTGTATTTAGTACAGTGTAAAACTATTTTGTGTTGTAAAGAGGGTGTGACAGTGTAATAATATATTTTTCCTCAATTTACTATGCAAAGTCGTAATTTTCTCTGTATTTACTTTCCTGTGGGAAATAGGTTGGATCATAAATATGTCTACATAGAATATTCTTAGTTCATCTACACAGCTGTTCTCATAACCAAACTATGACGTCACTAACCAAATGGCGTGACTGTTTAAAATCTTAGTCGCGCAAACTTCTGATACCCTCCAGAGCTAAGACATAATATGTCAAAATGTTATAACCAAAACTGAATGCCATCATATGTTCACACGTGTAACATAAATGAGAGGTTGTAGCCAATGATTTGAGAATAATCCAAATCTGCTATTACTTAACGGTTGTCACTTCTAAAACTGATATAAAAAGAACTATTTGGCAAAAATAAGGTTCCGCTGAGATTAACATGTAGCTAAATTTGGTGTTCGGATAGTACTACAAAGGAGTCTAATTTATTTTAAATGAAAACAAATAAATAATAGCAGTTTTCTAACAGTTAATAAAACACAGTTTTAAAAAAATCACATATTTTTGCATAGTACGACGAAATATGTTAATTTCAGTTTCAAAAATCGGTATTTTAATGACTAATTTTGTAAGTACTATTTATCTATGTTTCAGATGTAATTATATGATGGTGTATGTAAATGTTGTCATGATTTATGTATTTATGTGTATTCGAGTGTAGAAAAGCCTGTTTTTTTGATTAAGCACCAATCGAGTTAACAATATTTCTGCAAACACAACTTATAGAGGACAGAAAGCTGTACTTATACTGGTATTTTCCGTCAATAAAACAGTTTAGTTAGGTCTAAATGTTAATGTAAATAACCACTATTTTGGAAATTATACTCAAAAGTTTTAAAATATTCGTTTGTAATATCAGTACGTTATTGCATAAGAATACTTATACAATAATTCTATACTTTGTAAAATTCTCTTTACTCTACAGTTAATACACTATACAACAGGATTATTCGAAACCTGGTTTTACGCTAGCTTTGCCGGGGTATACTGACGCCTTAGTATGAAAAATACTGGACATGAATAATTGTATAAACTTTAAAAAAATTGCATCAAATTTAAGACTACTGTAGTATAACTGCAATTTAATATAATTTGATACCTTAGGAAGTTTAAATTTACTTAAAACCTGTATAAGGCTAATAAGTTATACAAAGTATATTCTTTATTTCTAACACATTTTAGCACTGGCAAGCAATATCGAAACAGAGACAATCTTTTTTTATTTCCACACAACCGCCAGTGCCAAATATTGTCTTCCTCCATTGTATTTTAATTTTGACTTCGTCTTTGAGACAGGAATAGCATATTTGAATGGGCTGGCAGTGGGTTACGATGTTACGACTTTACCCAATGTCTGTCTGTCTGTGCCGTTGTTTATGATTGGACGGTCAGGATATTAGCGATGGCCCCCGTCCAATGGGAAAGTTCGTACTGTGCCTACACCGGTGGCGAGCTGGGGACAGTGTCAGGGTGTTTGTAAAAATATCACATCTGTTCTAAGAGTCATCAGTGGCTGTAGATTTGGTTTTGGTACGATAAAAATCGTTATTTTTTTAACAAAATTACTGATCACCCGATAATCGTATAAAAATGGTAAATTAAATTAAATATAGACTATAGTTTTTATCTAGGGAAAGCAACCCATTTCCTTTCATTTTGGAGACATTTGGCTTAAACGGTTATCTAAGGAAATGTATAACGTTAGATGTCCTTGGCTGTTGGGGCATATAACAGTCCTGTCTAAGGAACACAACCTTTAGTAGCAATACTACAAGACCTTGCTACTCTTACACTCATCTCTCTAATCTAATATAATATAATCAATAATTAATTATACTTTGCTTCAAATACCCACCTGGATAGGTCACGATTTCAATTAGGTAAAAACGTAATAGTAAGCAATAAGGTAATATTGTTGAGATAATAAAACAAGATATTCAATTGTTAAGTATAATTACATAATATTTTAAGGAAATAAAAAATGAAACATTGAACAGAATTATGTTAATTAAACACTTCCACACTAATTACTTGACTGCCGAGTGAGGGGTTGGTTGGAACATGTGATGATAATGTAAACCAAAAAGATAGTTTTCATTTACTTCACAAGTATCTAATTAGTTATGTAAGGATATAACTGCAGGGTGAGTGTGGTGGATTTGATGATCTGTAGCTTAGGAAAGACTATAGATACCATAGAAAAGAAGCAATTGTGACCATGTTACTTTTATGTTTTGAGGTGCAAATAGAACAAAATAATAGTAGGTAAAATTTATATATGTGTCTGAGAACACGATAACTCTCGTTAAAATGGTCAAATCGAGACCAAATTTGGTATAGCCGTGTATACCTGCATTATGACTCGGACGAGTTCGTAATCCAGACATATCGGTTAATCAGAAGGGGTATTTTAGTGGGGTTTTGTAACCCAAAAAGAGTTTATTGCATATGACACTGGTAATTTAAAAAAATTCTAGTTTTATATTTTACTATTAGAATAAGCTCAAAAAGCTACACAATTTAGTTCCTTAAAGTCTTTCTCTATCTCTAAATGGTTACCAAGATATTAAAAATTTTAACACAGTATATTGTATTTTGAAGCTCCTATATTAATCTTATTAATCTTACTTATTAACCGGTTATTTATTATTATTGATTTGGAAATTCGCTGAGTATGCAGGTCTGCTGAGACGGGGGTATTTTTACTTTCTTAGCCCATAAAAGCCAAAATGGGTCCTATGTTAATTCCTGTCTGTTTCTCTGTCTGTATTCCTGTAACGTTAAACAAGGAAAATGAGAAGACCCGTAGTTCTGAAACTTATTTTCACTTTGATATACATTTTGAATAAAGTTTTTGTTTACTTTAAACTGACCAACACATTATGGAAATAAAATACTATAATGGGGTTTCAAAAAAATAGTTTTGACCAATATTAAACGTAATAAGTTCTAAAGAATATGAAATGTATAAAACGGATTCAGAAATAACCACCAGCTGTCAAATTAAAACCAAAACTAGTTTTTTTTACATTAATTATTGATTTTAAACCTATTTCAAAACTATACCATGTTAAATGTTATCTTAACGGATAATGATACACATTTATTTTATTGTAAATTAATTTAGCCGAAAATCTTTTTTTATATTTATTTACTTAAGATTTAGCGTAACATTTAGTCAAATAATAAGTGTATTTCTTCTTAACATTAAATCATACAACCCGTACAAAGGACGGGCTTACTGCTAGTTAATATTATAAAGATCAGTTTCCATTATCGAAAAATCTCGACTGGGATCCAAATCCATTATCGACTGGGACGGTGGCGATGTCCTGTAATCCAGCTACTTGGAAGTCACGAATTGTGGATAGTTGTGAGCGATGATCGGTGGGTGTAGTGTTCTCTTGTGTGGATTAACGTCCGCACTATTGAATACTGCGTTAATCTGCAAATACCATCCACATAATTAGACCAATTCGTAATTCAGAGGCAGTGGTTCGCATTCCACGTTAAACTGTAGGTCCCTTAGTTGTCATCAGCTGTTGAGCTATTAATTAACAGTCCTGCCTAAGGAACATGTCAGCCTTAGTCAGTAACAAGACTACACGATCGCGCCACAATCATCTTACACTCAATTCTCATTCATACTTGGCTTAAAATACCTTCACTGTAGTATGGTCCCCATTTCAATAATCTAATCTCATTTTGTTAGGATTTCGCTCAGGATCGAACCGGCCAAGGTTAGGTAATAAGGGCAGGGCGGCACAGAAAGGGTTGTCCCTCAGCCGTGGTGGCGTAGTCGGCCCTAGCGGCTGGCGGAGTTGTCGTGGTCAGAGTCGGGACAAGGCGCGGCCTGTTGTGTTGTGTTGCGGCGCTGCTGCTATTTCGGCGGAGTTGCGCAGGTCGCTCGAGGGTCAAGGTCGCGCTCGCCCCCCTGGAGTGGCGTCTTCGTGCCACGGGCACAGCGAGGAAGGAGTGCCACAGAACAAGAACGGTTCTAACTCAAATTTGTTTATTTCAATTATAATATTTACAAGCAGTTCAGTACAGTTATAAAATAGATTAAATACCCCCGTCACAGCAGAACTGCGTACTCAGCGAATTTCCAAATCAATAATATAATAATAATATTAATGCATGACAAGTTTGGTCAAAATCTGTGGATAAACATGAGAAGTATTTGCATATTCTCCATAAGATTAACATGGGAAATAGTATGCAGGTTTGCTGCCATGGTAAACACATAAACTATTATTTTTTAAGCATAAATGGATGAACCTCAACCACATGAAGCTAATATAGAAAGTTTTATCCAAAAATATTGGTTGATAAGTGAAATATTAATTTTTCCTTATCCTCCATAACATTAACATTGGAGCCTCAAAATACAACGTACTGTGTTTAGATTTTTTAATATCTCGGTAACAGTTGGAGATAGAGAAAAACTTTAAGGAAATAAATTGTGTAGTTTTTAAGCTAATTTTAATGGTGAAATATATACATATATATAAATTTTAACGACTATTGTTTTTGGCCTCTGGGCACCTAAACATGAACAAATAACATGGTCTCGGGCTTAAGTCTTGCCATGAGACCTACGGTAATTCTTCCATATGGGATATTCGCTAAAACGTTTCTTCGTATAAGCTACTGATCTTTACGCAGAGAAAGGATCAAATACTGCAGTCCACACTTTTTTCGTTTACTTTAGTACAGAGTTTATTCACTAAATTGATTACTATAAAAATAAATGGTACAATAAATGTGAATACAAATAAACCCCAGTAATAATTGCAAAAGGATTGTTACAAATTAGTGACACAAACATCTGAAGCCAAGTCCTATTTATGCTGCGTTTACACGGAATTCAGTGACGGAATTGTCAAAGACTTTTGCCACGGACAAAACAAACACACAAACAAAAGTCATCGACACACAAATACTGAGTTTGTGACCCAGCATTTCAGTTGCTAACAAATGTTATTGACACATGGCGCGAGATATTTTAGAAGATTTTGTTAAGTCTCTGTCACGAACATGCGTCAAAGACTCTTGTGTAAAGTTAGCTTAAGCCACTTTTAACCACTTCTCCGAGACAACAATTATTAGTATCACATACAAAGTTGATTTTTTACGCTAAAAATGGAAAACAATCGTATGTAACTCTCCATTGCTCTATCTATAACTTATGAAACCGGATCAACAAACTATTATGAGATGAGTATGAATGTCAAGTCATTCAGTCTGTATTATCTCCACCATCTTGGATTTTAGTCCCGAAAGAGCGAGGTTCAAAACTCTGAAACAGTCTCTCTTCTTACAAGAATTTTAAAACAAAATCGCACGCAGTACGCTGGTGTGAGTAGAGTGAATTTCATAAAATTGTTAATCATTATTCCCATCATAGTAATCGAATAGTACTGAGTCTGCAGGTTTGCTAATAAGGGTTGTTTTACATGGTAATATGCTGATATTAAGTCTGTTCACTTAGTAAAAACACATACAATATTTTATCAAATTATGTGAATACCTAAGCGAGTATTACCAATTTATCTATTCTCCATAAGAATCACACGGACAATGAATATGTAGGTTTGCTGCTGAAGAAACAATGTCTTCAGGGGATTGAATTTCAACTTCTATCATGGTCCCGGGCTTAACTAGGAGCGTGAATAGCCCACTTTTCCATATAAAATTTGCTAATTAAAACATCGGATTAGCACAGTACTAGTGAATAATACATTGTGTTGTATAACCAAATGTTATTCTCAAAGGGAATAAAACAGAATCAATATAGTCCTTTTTATAATAGACTAGCTGACCCTGCGAACTTCGTAACGTCTGACAGTAAATACATATTATCTTTAAGATTGGCCATGTTTTGAAGTCGAAAACCATTACGGCTTCATTGTGAAATGTTATATATCCTGGATCGCGGCATAGAGAATAAAAATAACGATAAGACGATAAAACGATAAGACATATTAATAACATTCCTATAAAACAAATAAATCTGAGTGGAATAATTCACAATTTTCAAATCCAATCCAAACCTTACTGTAATACGGCTTTTATAGAAAAGATATACAACAGCTGATTATTATAATAAACGTGATAATATAAACATTTTAATTATCATATAAACACGTGATTTTAATCGGATAGAAAATGAAAATATAAATACATAATCCCCCAAAACCGTAAACTATTAATGTGGTGAATAAAGCTGTTTATTTTTTACAGTACAAATTTACTTCATAATTTTACATTAATGAATGATTCAGATGGCATTGGATAGTAAAGCATATTGCTAATAGAAAATAAACCAATCAGCTGTAGCTAAGAAATCAAATGTTTTCATTGTAGACAGTTTGTAAACAAACTTACTCTCCGTAAGGTTAACATTAGAAATTTAAAATGCCATAAAATGGAAACTTATGGTGTTTTCGAAAATATTTTTTCACTAAAACCTTCCCGAACATATAGAGCAACCTTTTAAAATTTCATGGCGATCGGATGAGTAGTTTGGCAACGCATAAAGGACATACATACACACATTGAATTTTATATAGAGAGATTAATAACTACTCTTTTGGAATTAAAAACACTAATCACGTAGGTTGTTAGCGACCCTGACAAGCGATGTTCTCTGCTGGTTAAGGGGAAATGTTGTCACGTAACTTGACGTTGTTAGAAGATTAACTTGAGGATGAGGAAATTGAATATCTCAACAGCTGCTAATGTAATGAAACAACAACATTGCAGTTATATAATAATGCCTTTGTAACAGCTGTGATTGTAAATGAGACAAATAGATTGGCTAAGCATACAAATAATAAATGAAACTGTAAAATGTGATTGCACCTAAAATACACTAGCTAATGGTTTGAGTGTTTTATCATACAAATTATTTAGATGATTTTAAAATGGAGAGAAGGAAGAAATGTCTTCAAGATAATGATTGTGAGATATTTTAAAAATTTGACACGAAGACTCGATCAAAAGAATGAAAATGTTAAAATGATAGAACATTTAATTATGTATCTGGTTTAAAACAATTTAATTGACATGTTTTGATATTAAATTCAACTTTCTTAGTTGTTTTGTTATAATAATCGACGATTGTGGGAAATTAATGAATTACCCTTTACTAAAAATGATACTTAGCGAAATCGATTACACTCACCAGTGATGTATTTTCCTCTTAAAATATGTAAGTACTTTGTTGTATTTGTGTCAAAATATATACGAGAGAAAAAGGGGTCTTAAAATCTACGGTGGTATAAGTTTATTATTACTCTACAATTGAGACAGTTTACGGTCAATTAATTTCACTAGCTTCATAAACGATCATTAGTTAGTTTCTCCTACTTTTATTGAATTTAAATTGTCGAATGGATATTCTGTGACGATTAATCAATTTATTTTAATTAGATCAACAATAAAAAATGAAATAGTGCTACGAATCTTTCAGTATGAAAATGTTTAGTAAGAGATATTGTATTTTGTCAAAACAATCATTAATGATATTTTTTTACAAAATAATTACTTTTTTGATATGGATTTGTTTTAAAAAGGATCTTATAAAAATAGATTGACTGTTTACTTACCATTTACGCAATTTTTAATAATTGTCATCAATGTAAAACTTGTTTTGATATGTTTAACATCAGTTTTTTTTGAGATTAATTGTTTGTACCTATAATCAATTAACAATTTATCGTTTAGGTTTGTTAACAATAATAGTTTTAGAAGTGATAATCCAGGCTTCAAATAATAATTCCATAATGTAGAATAGGACTTTCATAAACTGATATTAGTTGTTTCAATCCATACTGTCGATTCATCATAATTTGATTCTAACAAACATAAGTAAGATCATAGATGAAAAATATTTACGTAAATCTAAAATTAGAGTTACGTCTAATTAGAGTGGTTAAGATCCCTTCACTTAATGTCTCATAATAACCAACAACGCATGTGCACGTGTTTTGAACAAATACACAGGGTTTACAAACTCGACAATCCAGGATGTATCCGATATGTACACAAGGTTTATGCTATACAAGGTTACCATCTCGAGTTCCGGTATTCCAGACAAAGCATCGGCCTTACAATGATGAGATGAAATTTTTTTTCTCACTATAATAGGAATACATAGTCGCAACCTGCACTCACGAATTTCCATCAATATCATAATAAATAATAATAATATTATGACATTTATTATCTGTAATTATGAGTTTTTGAAACTATAACATAAAGATAGCTACAAACCAATAGGGTTTCTAGCTACAATTATTTTTTTCATTTACACGCAATGTTACGTACTATTTACAATACACATATATATACAAATATAACGCTATGCGGTATTAAAAGAAGAAAAAATACATTTTTCTCGATGAGATACTTCTTCCCTAGGAATACAAAACGTTTTGAAAACACTCTCCCACAAACTTCAAGTATTCAATTTTTGAATGATCAAAATACACATGGAATATACATCATAATTGTAAGCTCTATTTTAGCTCTCTCTAGGTAAGTACATTATGTATTGTTGTGAGAATTGTTTTAGATTGTAAGGGTACTATCCTCTATCCACTATAAAAATATATTTTCTGCGAATTACTAACTTAATTTAAGCGACAAAAACAGGATTCTCTTTAAAGGATCTTTCATTTTTCTTGTCTTAGCAATATTATTTGATTGCACTGAGGTGAATACAGTGTATAAGTTATATTGTTAATTAAGCTTTATACCGTATTTTTATTGTTTCAACAGTTGTATGGAATTGTATTCAAATGTTTGATATTCGTAATGTATTATTGAAACAATAAAGATTCTTTTGAATAGAAAAACATTATCTGCACCACCTCTTATGAAGAGTAAGCAAATTAACATTGGGTAATATTAATTGAATTTGTTTACTGTGATAAAATTTTTTTGACAGTACATCTTAGTACATAATATTGTTTATATCTTCATGTGTTATCTTCCATTTGAAAATGTACCAATAAAGTTACTGAAAGTAACATCATTAAGAGGCTCATTATGAAACGGAAATTGAAAACCGTTGCATTATGAGTTCATAATGATACAGATTTTTCATATTGATACAGGTTCTAGAACAATCAGAGCTCAGCATTTACAAAAGTAATGTCATTATGGATATAATGAAATGCATAGCTGAAACAGAACTTTATTTACAAAAATTATTTGGCTGTCTAGAAATTTAAAACATCTATTTCAAGAGCGATTACCTTAAAGTACAAAAATGAAACAACGTAGGAGGAAATTTTCATACTTAATCAATGTATTGATCAATCAGCTGTTTAATGGTAATAACTTTAAATAGCTTATCGAATTGGCTCACTAACAGCAATGTCACATAATAACAGATGATATTGGCTTCTGCACAATTTCTTAAAAATGATTTTTCTTTGTAATTAAGAATCGATTTTCTTAAATTTGGTGTAGTTAGATTTTATAATTGAAGTTCCTAAATAAAATGTAATAGTTTTTTATCATGTGCGGATTTTCAGACATTTCCGTTTTAAACAATTGCCATTTCGAAAATTATTATTGGAAAGAATTATTTTTTGTAGGTTTTATGTGGTTTATGCTACATACTAAATTTCATTTCATTAGGCTATGTGGGCAAATTTTTAGTTTTGAATATAAACTTTCGGCTTGTATATGGTCCTGGAACGATATCTGGAAAGTTCGGTAGAGTGTTCAGGGACACCCTGTATATATTCAGCAGGATACCTTTAATGGTATTTAATTATTTCATAATATCAGGGTAACCACTTCCGCATCCAGTCCCAATTCGTAAAACTTGGCTATTAGCTAACTACCTATCTAACAACAGGTTGACATTAGATGGAAACAATCCAGGGTTGGACCGTTTCTGTTAAACAAAAATGACTGGTAATCGTAGAAAAAATACATCAAATGTTTGGTGTTTTATGAATTCTGCTCTCTCTCTCTCCCTCTGAGCAAAGCTCATCCCCCTTTGACAAGTGAAATTACTCTGAATGAACCTAAGCCAAGCGCGGATGAGTCGACAGTCAACACGAACACGCATGCAAGTCCACCTGTTCAAACTTCGGCACATCTGTTCAAAGCCACTACCGCCCAACAATAGGCCCGAGGCAAGGCTGCAATGTGAAACTTATAGCACGAAATTGCGATGGTTAGTTCATTAGTTAATTCGTAGTGTAGAGCACTAACGACACCAACAAGTATCGATTTAAAAACTTTCGCTGATATATTCACAAGATTGATTTTAATTTATGATTTTGACTCGGCGTTATGTCCTAGTGCATTTTTGGACTTTTAGAATGGGATATGTAATTATATGTGAATCATGGGAGGAATACCGCATTCAGAATTCAATCGTCCATTCAGGTAGGTAAGTTGTTGTATTTACATTTGCAGTTACTTTTCTGTGTATTTGGTCTAAAATGTAAAAAAAACTTTATCATACACAACATACACTTCAAAGTGATTCCAAAAATTGTGAACAGGTCTAATGAAAACGGTCACGAATTCACATTTAAGCTAAATTAAATTTTTCTTTCTCCCCTAGTTGCCATTGGCTGTTTGGCTATTAATTAACAGTCCTGTCTAAGGAACATGTCAGCCTTAGTCAGTAACAAGACTACAAGATCGCGCCACAATCACCATACACTCAATCCTCATTCATACTTGGCTTAAAATACCTACATTGTAGTACGGTTGCCATTTCAATTATCTAATCGAATCTAAATCAACAAAAAGAGGTTTAAGATAAACTGTATGTAAACCCCCCTACTGTAGTCTAGTCCAAAGAAATTCACCGACAGCTAGGCGTGACAAACAAGAAACTGTTATCACCGTCGTTAAGAGGTGCGATGGGTCGATGTCTCACAGATAGGAATAAGATAAACACAAGTCGTAGTTTATCGATTAATCAACTGGTCAAAAGGTGTGTCATCGTGCTTAAGATATGGATAGAGAGAAGATAAGATATCGCTATTTGAGAACCGAAACACAAGTTGTTCTTAATCGAATAATCAGTCGGTCAAACGGTGTGACATCGTGGTTAGGATATCGATCGACCAACGACAGAGTGTGTGAGAATCTCTGGATGACTTTCCATGTACCCTCGGTTGGTCACACCATAATTGAGCAGGTAGTCAGATGTGAGGTCGTAGACATGCCTTTTGACCCCTTCACACTAGATACGCCTTCGGTAAGTATTTTTCAGTGGTGATTTCACCAAGGATTGACTGGCAAGATGGCAGAAGACTTCTTTATCCCTGTGAGTCAGAATGGTACACGGATGGCTCTAAGGAAAGTAAGGAGCTGGGATACTGGGGATGTAAGATAAGGTTCTGCGTTTCCATGGGCCGTTCCCCACAGTGTTCCAGGCAGAAGAGGCAGCCATCATGGAATGTGCTCTGTTCAATCTCAACAGAAGTGTTAGGCACAGGAACATTACTATTTTCTCAGATTGTCAAGCCACTCTCAAGGCTCTGGAGTCCTGTACCTTCAATTCCAAGATAGTGTGGGAATGCCGCAATGGGGTATTATGGGCAATGAAATAGCTGATCGTCTGGCGAACGAAGGCGCTTCGATCCCATTCGTGGGCCCATAACCCTTCTGTGGTATCTCCAGGGCGCATGTGGATCGAGAGATCAACACGTGGCACGTTTGTGTCACCGCAGAATATGGGCGTAGCTTCCCCTCCTGAGAGTAAGTAAAATATCTCTCAGTTCTCCCTCTTCGAGGATCTTCTACAGTTAGGTAGTTCCGAACTCAGACTCATTGTAGGTCTTATCACGGGACACGGACATATGAGGAAACATCTTGCTCGCTTGGGATTCTTTTCTGGAGACCCAATCTACAGGGAGTGTGGGCAGTCCGAGGAGACTGCTGATCATCTGCTGTATGGCTGTACCAGGCTTGTCGGGGTGAGAGCTGCCACTCTCGGCGTTATGGAGAGGGGTTGTCACCTTTCCCGGGAGGAGCTGGTTGGGAGACTACGGAGTTCATTAGGTTTTTAAGCCTGGAAGGTTCATGAGACATTCAACAACAGGGGTGCGCAAAAAGCCACATGGCTGACGCGCTACAAAAACTCTGTTCTGCCCTTTTGTGTAATTCTGTAATTCCTTACGACAGAGGGTTGAGAACCTCAACATAAGATGTTGTTTATCGATTAACCGGTTAGTCATAAGGTGCGACATCTCGAAATGTGTCGATCGATCGACGTCCGGGACTGCGACAACGCACTCCGAGTCGCCAAGGCGGACGGGTGCGGCGCGGACCCGGACTAGGTCAAGAGCGGAGACCTGGCGGCAGCTCAGGCCGTGGAGTATGGAGTTGTGAGCAGCCTGCAGATACAGTACGCCAACTGACATGTCAATCGTCTTAGAATAAAGTCGTGTTACAGCTATACGTCTATTTAAAAGAAGGCGTAGCCATAGGTTTTAAGATTATCTACGTTTCAATACTTTTTTCGCAGTTGCAAATACTAATATTTGTTTTTTACGATTTTTGTGACTTAAAGCTGTTAATCTATGTTGTAATCTTTAATCTATGTTGTAGGAATCAATCAAATAATCGTAATACATAACACATTGTACACGTAATTGTACATCTATGTAACGTACGTTGCTTTTTAAAACGAGAAAATATGCGTAATTTTATTGATACTGTTAATTAATTTATTTCTTTAAGAAATCAGGACATCAATATTTAAATGTTCAATATAATTTGCCAACCAAATAACCCCTTGGATTAGTATTGGGCTCACTCTTTAAGGTGTTATTCTGTGATAAAGGAGGTTTTTACTGTCGTGTAAGATCTCCGTAATTTAGCTCTCAACGCCATAGCGTTAAAAGTGCGTATTCTTATTCTCTGAAACCAACACATATATGTGTGTATTTTAAGGTGAATTTGAGTGCAATGAGTGAATGGATTTTTATGGGATGAATATTTTGACGATGAGAAATATCAGCTGATTGCCTTTTCAGGGTCATTAATCCATAGTCCAATGAATAAAGGCGACTTAACCGTGGTATTTTGCCGTAACAAGTTTTAACATAACGACCATTAGTATGGGCTACTCAAATGAATAACCAACTATGAAAAAATATTTGAATTGTAAATTGATTCTGAGAAGTTCATGTTGTGTTTTCCGTAGTTTCCAGAAACATTTGTATGCAAGCGGCTAAATGTTCTAAAAGTGTTACTCGATTTGCATTTACTGTATTGAGATGATGACGGCACAGAGCAACCATTTACTGTGTTTATTCGTCTGTTCATGTTTATGTCACTATACTGTTACTCATATTTCTTCTAGTTTCAACATTCATCGCCAGAGAGCAGTAGTGTAACATTACAGTGTGATGACCAGAGAGAGGTGGCAACACGTTTGTAATTTACTGATAAGAACGGTCGCCTTATCACACGAACTTGACATCATCGACCTCCAATTAAGCTGTTAAACACGAGATTTTGACGATGATCGTTTTGCATACATGGAATTGCTCTGTATATTGATAAACGTTTATGTATTCAAGTGAAGTCTTCAAACCCCCATACTAAATAGAAGCAAAAAAAGTGTTATGCAACGAAGGGTTTACAGTTTTTATTTTAAATTATTCAATCCTACGCAGAACAAACCTGATCTCTCTTCGTCTTTAAATTTATCAATATTCAGAGTAACTCCTATTAAAACTTCAGCGAGTTTTTGTACTATTTTAAATTACCAACTGATTCGAATGGAAAATAAATAAAATCTGAAAGAAGTGAGATTACATTTTATCATCTTCTAGATTCATTTTTGTGTCAGGATTAAAAATTACAGTTAAAGAATTCTGGTACATACTGTCGTAAATTGAAAGAATTTACCTTTTCTCATTGTTGCTTCTAAATAATGTACTGCTGAAGCCTGATAATGGAAATCATATAACACTATTGTCAAAAACACAGTCTCTCCCAACAGGCAGAACCTCACTGGAAATGAAAAATTCATAGCTTGTCATATCTTTTACTACATTCAATCCAGTTTATGCAAGTAAACTGAGGATGTTTTCTTTTTATAATAATTAATTTATAATATAATACACATTCACATTCCTTTCCCTGCTAGCGACGGATGTAACTGTACGTTCTATATAGAACATTGCCCGGAATGTGGTTAACATAGCGTTAGTCTTTACCACGCTTGTAGCTTTCTAGACTAGGGTGCTCGTAGCTTGCCCATCGTCTCACGTGGTTGGATAAACCCCAGAGCCTCCCTCACTTCAAAAAAAGATTGTGATTTATTTATATAGATTTAGGTCTATTTCGATTAAACAAAAGATTGTCTTAGTATTTAAACTATTTTCAAACTGAAATAGTTTACCATTTTTAAATTTACATTTCGCATTTTTCGTAAAAATGGAAATTTAATGCCAATGACAATTTTTCAAATGTTCTCGAAAATACTTATATTTTCTATTTTAAAATGTCTGATAATCATGAAATTTTTATGTGTGCATAAAATTAGCCGGGGAAGATTTTGTTTTACAATAGACTCCGTTATCAGGCCAAGGTGTGTTGATAACAGTGTTACATATAATCACTCGGGCGCGATAATGCGCTACAGCGTGTCAAGATCTTCAGACAACTGCGCAAACAGATGTAGGCCTACTCGCTGAACACAGAACACTACACACTGTCTGCGCACACTTCATCATGATTGATTCGGGGGAATTCCCACTTCAGTTAATCTGAAGTTCATATTGTTTTTATCTGAAATGGAAAGTTTTAAGAATTTCTCCTTCAAGGTGTAACAGATTCTTCACTCATTTTCACCTTTAAAAAAGTAAAAGGTGCAGTTTTTTGTTAGGGTGTCTTATTAGCCTTGTGGTGTTAGCGTCATGAACTTCATAGTAAGAAGTTACGGATGCGAATTCCAGGTTGATCGGGTTGAGTTTGGTCCGCTTTATCAAAGACTGTGTGAAATCACTCTCAGAATCATTAAAAAAGGCCTGTGACGTTGATATAGCTAATAATTCCATATATAAGAAACCAACCCAACAAGACGGTGCCTTGAAGAAAACTAAAAACAAATGAAAATTAATTTGCATGTTGAAACCTGTAAACTTGTATGTACTTCTTGTGTACTTGTACTTATATTTACGTCTTCATTATTTTTGTCTGCTAATTTTCTGTAAAGTATTCAAAAAGTTTTATTTACTTAGGAACATTATTTTTTTATTCGTACAAATAATATCGAATTTGTTAATATTATAAGCAGATATACGACTCAAAGTTGAACCAATTTCATTGCGTATCGTTCCAAGAAGCCGTTGCACGAGCGAACACACTGGTGCAAGCATCGGTCGAACCCATTCTCTTCGTCCTCGTCAGGGTGCAGGATCTCCTCGACCTTCTCCGGGTCGAACGTCGGCAGCAGGAACATCTGGGACCTGCGCTTGCTGGGGGCGGCGGCCGCAAGCGCCTCCAAGGTGTCCTTGTCCACAGCCAGGATGTAGTCGAAGTCGTGGAAGTCACGAGTATCCAGCAGCCTCGTTTTCCTGGTAGTCTGGTGCCAGAGGTCCTCCCTGGTCAGGACGGGGCGGAGCGCACTGGTCACCCGGGGATCAACCTTCAACCCCTCGAACCACGGGTCGAGACCCGCGCTGTCCGTGTGCCACGAGGGCTCCGCCCCTCTGGCACGGGCGATCTCCCGGAGCACGGCTGCGGCGAGGGGCGCACGACACGTGTTAGCCACCGATACAATCAACGCGCTTAAAGACATCGCACAGAGCTTAAAAGCCTTCCCCTTAAAAACAGCGAAAAATCAGCTAATTTTGACAAAATTACGTATCAAAATTTTGTTTAACTATATAACAACATAAATGTACATTGTTTTGATTTGTTTTGTTTTGACATGTCCACCAGCTGATTTTGCTTTTTGGAATTTCAGTTTGAATTTTTGTGTTTTCTGCCAGTGATTTATAGTGTTTTGATGTGAAACGTTCCAAATCATAGGCTTATTTACATGTTAGTTCAAAATTTAGATAGTCGTAGATAAGTAATTAATGGAATATTACCGGGCCATGTATGTTTCTGACTAATAATAATAACAATTAGTTATTTCATTAACAAAATAAGTTCATACTTTATACTTTTAACTGAAAATGTTTATATTTTAAATCTTATTTCCTGTCGGAATAATATATTTACATTTAATTAGGTATGGTAAGCTATAATATCCTATTTCGGTCTTCTTGGCAGGCTATGGCTCAGGAAAACCATTCCAGTATTTACCTAAAGAAGATAATAATCCAAACAAACGCATTCAGAATGGCAATGGTAGTGTCAATGTAAGCTACACCCCTCCCGGGTGTGAGGTGCAATGTTGGAATTTTACTTTTGAAATTACTGTGAGGTAAACATTACCTATACTCTAAAAGGGAAATAAATGCTATAATTTGTGATTCACTATCCCTACTATGGCAATAAAAATTATATCAGAAATATTTATGTAATCATCATGGACGCTTTGATCTTACGTCATTTATTTATTCTGTCACTTATTTGGTCTAATTTCTAACAACACAGTATTTCATTCATTCAGGCTGACACGTTTTTGCTACACAAAGCTATGAAGAAGAAACACAGTGAAACTATAACTCTTGTTAAAGAGCAATTTAACCTATCGCTTGTTTATTGTTTACAAACTAATATACTAAAAGGCTTGTCATGTAAATGGGCGAGAAATACCCTCTTACGTCTTACCGAACAACGATAACCAACTATCAAGCTGTAAAAGGAGATTATGCTGTTACGGTGATAGTGTACAATTTGGTTTACTTATTTAAATTTATTTTTATTTCAACAATACGATTTTTGTCACTGAAATTCAATTATTATTTATTGTCAGAAATCATTAAGATTTAAAGCATAATTTTACTAATCAAGGAGTATGAATAAATCCTTCCTCTATATAAGTATTAAGTTAAATTGAATGTACTCATAAAATAAACAAAAAATTACTTATTTTGTCGAAAAATAGGCCATTGTATGTTTTTACAAAAACGTTATAATTAAAAATATTTAAGATGAAAATTTGCACAATATTTATTTTGAAAGTATTATATCATTTAATTTCTTTTATTTTCAAATGACGGCGGTTAAAAAATATTTTATTAAAATAACAATAATAAAATAAGTTTTTACAAGGTACAGAAAAAATTGAAATTTTAATTTCAAATCTAACGGTACTTTGGTGAACGAAATCCGTCCACGGATAACCGAGAAAATGTAGGTTTAATGTTACATTACAATCGCCTCCCGTAAAGAAGCCGCGTTGTGCCTGCTGAACTCCGCTCAAAAAGGGAATAATCGACAGCATCATATAAGGAAAGATAACTTGGATGTTTGCCTTAATTAACAGGCAGTGAAAATTGGTGGTTAAATTTGATTTAATATTAAATTATAAATTAATATTTTTAATTATTTTTTCATAGTGCAGTATTCAAATAAAGTGAGCCCTGGAAAACAATATGTAACATTGAACCAAATTAAAAATTTGTAAAAAAGTACTTAATTAAAAATTCACTATTTAATGGAAAGTTTAACTATTCAGTTGATGACCCGCCTGGTGACAGTTAATCCCAGGACCATGATAGTCATAACTCAACCTCCTGAAAACGTTTTGGGGGTCATTCAAAATGTGGTGTTGTCAGATCTTAAGTCTTTGGCAACAACGATAACCAACTACAATAACTACATTGGTGTTGAACTCTATTTGAAGTTTTCAATTTTTTTTATGTATATTGTCTGATTATTATTTTTATTGATTCAGTAAAAGGCAAATTCATATTTTTTAAATACGATCTAGGTTAATTGTTTCTATATTAAAAAAGTAATACAGTACTTTGTCTAAATTTGTTATGTAAAGAATAGCTAAAAACCAATAACTCACTTATGTACCAAAATATTCCTCCAAAGTTTGCATATATATGTAGAAATATATCCATAAAACCCCAAATGTAATATTTATTACGGCAGAAAACCTACATATTTCATTGCAATTCTTACATAGAATAGATAAATTGGTATAACTCCCTTAGGTATTGACATGATTTGATAAAATTTATTATGTCTTTTTACATAGTGAACAGCCTTAATATAAGCGCATTACCATGTTAAACAACACTTATTGTTGTAAACATGCATACTCAGGTCTATTCAATTATTAAGATGGTAATAATATAGGAGGCTAAGTTCTATGAAACTCGCTCTACTCCAACCAGCATGCTGCGTGCGATAATGTTTATAGTTGTTTTCACTGTGAATGAATATAAGCCCTAATCTAAAACATTTACTACGCTGCTAATTTATATAAACAAATCTAACTGGATATGTCTACTGACAAATTACCCTGGCTCAAAGAATCCTGAACGTTCTGTTTCTTAGAAAACTGGAACGCCGGAACGTCCACCGAAAACGTTTAAGAGACCAATCATCGGTGCTGAAGAAGTCTCATTACTTAAGTTAACTGGTGTGCTAACGAGCTATTGAGTGAACAAAGTAGCTTGTTACTGATCTGTAGGCGAAGGCACGAGGTCGTCATGTGTAAGGAGCGTTACACTGCACAAAAACAATGTTACAAGTAGCAATCTTGGATGGAATGCCATCGAGAAACTGAAGCAGATTCTACAGAAACTATACAGTGGGCTATTGTAATGGTTGTAAGTCAGCACAGTAAGCGCTAGCTCAGCTAACAGCTTAGGTACTCTTTGATGATAGTTTACACAATGGTGGGCAGAATTTTTCACAGAATGTGAAACATTTTTTGGTATAGTAACGTTTAAGGTGACACTAAGAATTTACTTGGTTGTGTATATTTTCAGTTGAAGAGTTTGGATGCATACTTTACAACTAGATTAAAATTGGTATTATACTATTTATATTAATATTAAAGTAAGTTTTATTTCGTGAACAGATTTTTTATAATCGTTATCATAGTGTCTTTGCGCTGGTTATACATTTGTAAACATGTCAACAAAAATAAAAGTTAAGCTGAAATAATCTTGTAGTGACAAACCTCACAAAGATGTATTTTTCTTGCATGTCAATCCATACATTAGTAGAAGGCGTTTCTCCCTCCTGGAGTAGATAGTGTTTTTTTTATTTCTATGCCTCCTTTAGTAGAAGGCGTTTCTCCCTCCTGGAGTAGACAGTGTTTTTTTCTTTCTATGCCTCCTTTGGTATAAGACGTTCCTGGCCCTCCTTGATTAGATGGTGTTTCTCTCAAGTTCTCCACCTTTAAGGAGTGCTCTGAATAAAGGGTTCATCTTTGTATTTTGAAGTTCCACTAAGTCTTGTGAGAGACCACTATTGGCTTTCTTCTAAAACAAAGAAAAAGACTTCTCGGAGTCCCCCATTTCCCCTTGTCTCTCGTGTTGATACGTGAAGATACCTTTGAGTACTCTTAGTGTATTTAATATCCCGAACTTAGACCTGGATTAGTTTGAAGTTTTTCGTGGCCCATGCTCTTTCAGGATAAAGCAATGCTTTTCTACCATATTCAAGTGAATTATATTATATTATTGAAACGGTGACCTTACTACAAGATAGGTATTTTAAACCAAGTATGAATGAGGATTGAGTGTAAAATTATTGTGGTACGATCTTGTAGTCTTGGTACAGACTAAGGCTGGCTTGTTTCCTTAGACAGGGTTGTTAATTAATAGTCCAACAGGCAATGGCAACTAAGGTACCTACAGATTGTCGTGGAGTCCGACCCACTGGCTCTGAAATACGAGCTGGTCTAATTTATCAGGATAGTCTTTGCAGATGAATATAGTATTCAATTGTGCGAACGTTAATCCACACTAGAGAATTTACCATCCACCAGCCATCGTGAGTTTTTAGATTAATACTGGTTAATAATATTGCTTTAGCTAAGTACTAACTTTTAATTTATATTGAGTGTTTTTATTCGCCTTCAAGAGTTAAAGAGTAGACTCGTTGTGTTTTATGTTTCCGATATTTAATCCTCGTCTAGTTGCTGTGTAATATTTTTCTAAATAAATCCTTGGCATCCGGGTTTCTTGTCCATATTACTTTAAAATCTTACAACAGCGATGACGCAGGAATACTAGAGAGAGAGAGGTCAGGAAGACCTCGCAGTATTGCTGGAGAATTCCAAACTCGTGCGGATACCTCCGGAACCGGTACAATCTGTGGACTGCTGAGTTTGCCCATCTCTCTACCCCCTCTCTCACTCTCTGACAGCCGTTGTCTGTCTAATTGTCTGTTTGCCAACACGAAATACTCGGCTCAGATAGGTTAGATCGAGTTGAATTTTCGCGTAAAAAGTTAGGGTTTGTTGTAGGGCTCTTATAGTAGGACTGCTCTGCGTACCATTGTAGCTATCTACCAATGTTCGTATTTGACCTATTGAAAATAGCTTTAAAATGTGTACGCTTTACCGTGGATGTATTTACTTATTAAAATGTGAGTGCCCGTAACAAACGTAGGCCTAACCAAGGCGATGCACACTTTACTTATAACAACATTTAGAAAGTAATATTTTTGTTTTCCTTAAACTTTAAAGCAAGTATGAATCCTATATCAGTTATTAATAATATTTTATTGTTTTATATTGTTGCTAATAATTATTTGCAATAAAACCGTCTAATGGAGGAAAGTTTCCATAAAATGTTTGATTTTACTTCCCTGTAGAAAATAGGATAGATCATGGATATGTATAAAGGTATTGATTTCAGTTCCTCTAAACAGCTGTTCTTGTAATCTATGATGGCACTAACCATATGATGTCACCGTTTCAAATTTTGGACTAACGGATTGCAAATCCCCCCCCCAAAGATAACACATAACAAAATATATCAAGATTGGAATATAAACTTAAGTACTATTTTCTTTGTTACTTGGATACTTCCATTTAATCGTGTATTCTGAATGAGCTATTTTCAGTAATCTAATTCAGTTTAAAGCTTTTCACAATGACAAATATTTGAATTGAAGAACTCATAAAAACTAAAAAAAACCCAAGCCTAAATAATTATTCATGCCCACTATGTCCAGGTTATAAAGTTAAAGTGATAACCTTCCAGCTATCATCTAGTAGATTTTTTCAAGGAATTTAATATACAGTAATTGTTACATTTTAAATATTTTTTCATAATTATTTTTATTGCCAGCATCAGCCATAAAGGATATATAGAGATGTCAGGATTCAAGTGTAAAAGTAATTCACATTTCTTACTGTGTGTCTATAATTTAGTTTTTACGTTGCAGGTATTTACCAGTGCCATTTCTATACTCGTGAGTATACAGATTTAAATTACTGTACCATTCTTAATATATTAACTATCCTTTAAACTATATAAATGTTCCTGGTTGAAACAAATTATTTTTATTTAAAATGTATTTATTTTTATTTTTGCGTTATAAAAAAATTAATAATGAGTAAAATCTAACACAAAATGTTAAAGGTAAGTACAGAAGAACAGAAATCATGAAATGGTCATTTTTCGCAGGTGTCAATGGATATCACTTTTAGTGAATACTTATCAACAAAGATCAGTAGTAAATTGATCAACAGAAACCAATAGAGGTGAATTGATTGCAGGGATATAAATAGAGTTCCTACGCTATTGACATTTAAAAAGTAACGGTTTCATTAAAAACTTTATTTTTGTGCAGTTATGCACGAAAAATGTGCGAAATGTGCAGTTTTCTGTGCTGTATTTTTATTGGCAATGAACATTTTTCTTTATTGTTTTTTAGTCCTGTAATAGAAATTGGAAACAGTTTTTGCTCGTGAAGTGGTTATGGTATGTTAATTCACTTCGTAGCGTTGCTATTATGTTAATTTTATGCTTAAGCCAACTTTCACGCCTTTTACTCTCCGAATACGTCTCCTAAAACTCCTTTAAGCGTCTGGCCATAAACCATTCTTTAGTAGAGTAAGTTATTGGTACTTTAATGGTATTTGTCTTACAGAAAGATTTTTTTTCATTTTACTAGTGGTTTTAACAATTTCCCGTAGTTACACTACAGTAAAGGAATGTAATTCGATGGAACGTCAAGTGGGCCTTCGTGGTACTGCGGTCAAATACTCTATTACTATCTCAATCATGTCATTCAAACTAAACCATCTGTTTATTTAAATGATAGAGTGTTTACCGCTACCCTAACAGCTGGCAGTCAGCTGATCTCTTTAAGAAATACTGAAGTGCGCTCTGAAATGGAAAATTAGTTGCATCAAGGTGCCTACAGCTCTAACGTAAAACAAAGCTATGAATGATCCTCTGTTTAGAAGAAATAATTGTGTTATAAATGTGTAGTTAGTAAATAGTATTTGAAATCAGAATGGAACATGTTATTCATGCCGGTATGTTACATTATAATAACATAGAAGAAACAATTTGATACGTACCTACTAGGTTGTAATGCAAGACAATCAATTTTTCGTTTTAGCTACTAAGCCTAACAACCTGATTATGGTTTTATGTCTTAGCTACTTTCTTGTATAGCTTGATTCATATATCATATTACGCTCATTTATTGCCGAGAATTTTTTTAAAGAAAAGAAAAATTTATCTTCATTTTTTATTTAAAACTTAAGCGCAGTAAATTTTTTTATGGATATCTTATAATTTTAGAAGTTTGGGATAGGAAAAATATCTTATTTAGATTTTTATTGTGGAAATTTTCCATCACGATTTTAAGTCAAACAAATCCTGAAACGTCGTGAAACTTAACACGTCGTTTCAGGATCTGAAATCTAATCCTTCACGCGAACTAGTATCTAAAACATAACACAATTAACACATAATCCGGACTAAGCCGGTATAAAGCTGAAAACAAAGTAGGCCTATTTTATAATCTCCAGTTTTTATCTTTTTAAACTTTTTTGAAAATAAAAAAGTTTAAAGCGGCCAAAAAACTTAAAAACAAACCATTTACTAACCATTACACACGTAAGAAACATCCGCTAGTTACGAAGACGAAAAATATGAGGAGGAAAATTATGTTGGGGAGTATCCATGTTAGAGAGATGGTCCTTCAAAGCTTTAACGCAAATATTACTGTGTTCTCTAACTTTCACTACCTCTAGATATCCAAAATTCAGCTTTACACTTGTTCCAATCTAAATAATAAAGCATTAGTCTGATCACAATACGTCGGACCTGTTCTTTTTTCATATTTATGAAAGTTAAAAAAATGTATTTTAGTGGTAATGTTACTTGCGGAGTCTTTGACCCTAAACTAAATTGTAAGCAAATTTGTGTGATTTTACGTAAAAGTTTTTTACGTTTCATAAAAGTACCCCTCAAAAATATAGGCCAGGGGTACGTAGCCAATGACAAGGAGCGAAGTGGACCCGCGACCAAATACCGCAACGGTAACGGCCGCAGGTAGCCGTGACCTCATGGATCGGCTCATGGTCGGTCGGGAATGGATTATATCCAGGTTTAGGGGAGCTTCACCTCTGAACCTCGAACTCTGAGTACAGTCACTTGCAGATCTTGGCAATCTGCTCGATGATGACTAAGTCTAATCTCTATGTATAAAACTAGCTGACTCGGCGAACTTCGTAACACCTGACAGTAAATACATGTTATCTTTAAGATTGGCCATGTTCTGAAGTCGAATAGCATTACGGCTTCATTGTGAAAGGTCATATATTCTGGGTCGCGGCATAGTGAATAACAATACTGAAACGATAAGACATATTATTAACATTCCCAAAAAACAAATAAATCTGAGTGGATAATAATTCACAATTTTCAAATCCAATCCAAACCCAACTGTAATACGGCTATTATAGGAAAGATATACAACAGCTGATTATTATAATAAACGTAATAATATAAACATTGTAATTATTTTATATTTGTCCAACATATAAACACGTGATTTTAATCAGACAGATAATAAAAATATAAATGCATAATCTCCCAAAACCGTAAACTATAACGTGGCGAATAAAGCTGTTTATTTTTTACAGCACAAATTTATTTCATAGTTTTAGATTAATGAATGATTCAGATGGCATTGGATAGTAAATAAGCATATTGCTAATGGAAAGTAAACCAATCGGCTGTAGCTAAGAAATCAAATGTTTTCATTGTAGACAATTTGTAAACAAACTTACACTCCATAAGGTTAACATTAGAATTTAAAACGCCATAAAATAGAAACTTACGGAGTTTTCGACGATAGCATATTTTAAACTAAATTAAATTGCGCTGGAAATAGGCTTAAGCTATATGTAAAAGGATAAAGAATTAACTATCCTATTGAACAAGTGGTTTATTTATTATTACTTCTACATGGATAAAGTATTGTTTTGTTAAAAACTTTCTAATTTGAGTTTAGAGTTGATTATATTCGTTTTGAGAGTCCCTAAATCCAAAAAAGTGGGGTTTGGACTTATGTCTGTCTGTTTTTACGCCTGTACGTAAGTGTACGAACCCTCAGATCACACTGATAGTCCGATATTTTAGGAAATTAGGTACATTGATGTGTTTGACCGCATCGCCATATCATTTTTTATTTTGTGTTTTCCTCAAAAATTCCTCAAAATCTGCTCCAAATAATGGAATTAAAATTTTACGATTTATACATATTAAGATCCCAAATAATGCGATACCTCCCCTATGTCTGTAAAACTAATTGTTCAAAGGATATGAGTTTTTAAATCTTAACAAAATATTGTTTACATTTTCTGGCAAAACAGTAATTTTATAAAAGAATTTGACTATTATTATTAGAACTGGCTTACAAAAAGTAAATATATTAGTATTTTGAATAATTTGTCTACGACTTACGGTTCTAGAGAAAAGATAAATTAACTGTCATTAAACGCAGTACGTTGTCTGGGCGCCCAAAGTGATTCTTATGGGGAATATTAAAAAATCGCTCTCTTCCTTATTGCATAACCGTTATCAATGAAACTTGCTATACAGTGTATTTTAATCACTCAAAAATATCCGCTTTAAAAATTTTGATATTATCTAGGGGGGGTGGAAATCTAAAAAAACTATAATTAATTTAATTCGTTTACTCTTGTTATTAATTCAAGGACTTGGAGGATTATTTTTGAAACAATAGCTTTTAACGATATTAAGACATTTTAAAGAATATCACTTAAGGATGGAAGTATGTGTCAGTCCACTGATACTGTTTATTTTAAGTTCGTCAAAGTATTAGCTATATCAACTATGTTATCTATCTACTTTTAGCCCCCTAAAAATGTATTGGACTTATAGAAAATATTGGGGTGATAAAAATAATAGCGTTATTATAATAAACCATTCTTATTCTTAGTCGTGAGACCCAACCCAATCATGAAGTGGTTATTTTTTATGGATATGAGTGAAGGGCGTGTATAATCACTACAACGGATTTGAAGACATGTAGTTTTGTTATTAATAATTACAGCCGATTAATTTTTTCCCAGGACTATTACTAATAGCCTACTACTGATATAATACTTAATCTAATATAATTTCTCAAGCACTTGCCAAGAACACTCTAGTTGCTCCAGTTGACGATGCGGTGACGTCATAATGAGTCAAGTTCGTGGGAGAGTTTCCACAGAAGAGGCTCGGAAGTCGGCGTCCAAGGGCGTGTATGTGCCCTCGGTGAAGGACATGGGTGGCCAAGGGTGGATACAGTGTTCGGTTTTTTGCTCGTAATAATCGATACAATCTATTTGTATCGATTATTACGATACAAATAGAATAGAATATTATGGTATGATTTTTTCCAAAAATACAATAATTACAATTTTAAAATTCTATTTATAATTAAAACCTTGATTTAAAACATAACTAACTTGACGGACTGTTTTTATTTTTTTACATAGGTTATTGATAAATAAGGCCTAATTAGGCTATTTCTGTTTTGAGGTTCCTTCATATCACATTATTTATTCACATCTGGTTGGCGATCTGAAAAAACTACGAACACAAAATTTAATTGAACTTTGCGGTTATTAAAAAACAATTTAAAAGAATTATAAGCGAATTAAAAGAAAGAAAGGAATTATAAGAATTATAAAATAATTCTAATATCCTACGTAGAAACTTCAAAAATAAAAATAAACCTGCTTACTTAAGCTTTAGAAATCACAGTTATACATGGTTTTTAATTCAGTTTTGAAGTATATAAAACACATAACATTAAAGTAGTAACATTAGTAATAATAAAGTAATACTCAATTCTACCTACATATAATAATAGGCCTACTAAATAATATTATTATAATATAAAAATCTCATACATTATTATATTATAATAATACCAAATGTAAAATAATGTATAAAAGTCACCATTGTCCCATTTTTTATTTTCATCGTTATTTATACTTTTCTTTACTGACTCTTTTCAATTTTATACTTCAAAGCACCTCATACCTACGTTTTTCTATATGCAATACGGCGTTTCGAAATAAAATTTTAGTTTAGGTAGAAAAAATAAATTAATATTTTTCGGTATTTACAAACAAATATAATTAATTAAATATTTCATCTCCAGTATCAGAAGGTAACATAGCACAATACCACGATTGTATATTTTGCTATTAAGCCCCTTACTGTGTATTGTTAGTGCAATAAATTAATGAGTTATAGAACAGGATTCTTCAAAATTATTTTATTATGTAACAAGGTAGTTCTGCTCCTTAGAATTCATACCATGTCACAGACACCACACGCTTCTTGAATCCTAATTATGAAAGAAAATAACCTTAATGTGACAAAACATGCACTGTTAACTATATTATACCCAAATTACTCGTAGAAAACACACACTTAGACTTTAAGTCTGAATAAGGTTTCTGGTACCTTCACTTATGGTATCTGATCGTAATTTAATGGAATAAAATATTGCTCTTTAATTGATATTTGGTAATATAATCTTTCAACGTAGATTGCGTTGATGTTACACGAACCACAGTCCGAGATATTATAAAAAAACTCAAAACAAACCTTACCAAATTTGTTTTAAAGGGTGAACTTGAAGCAATCTTATCCGATGGTTTCAAGTTCACTACTAAACTTTTTTCCTAAGCCTAGGACTAGGCTCGCATATCAAGTATGGAGGACCGGAAGACCTCGCACAGCTGTCGTGGTTTATAGTCAAGGTCATCTGTTATCATATTTGTCACTCTATCGTCTGAGGTCGACGTTGTAATCGCCTTCACTCTCGTTAGTTTTTAATTTTAAAATCATAAAAAGGTTACCCAAAGCCTACTCAAGGTTACTCAAATTGTGATGTAGACTAGAACAAAAATACTTTTTGCATTTCAGAGTAATTTAACGTGCAGTTTACATAGTTTTATAGGACATAGAAAACAATATTGAATTTTTCTTTCCTGTATTGGAAATTCAAAGATGATTGTTAACACCAGTTGTTTGACATCAAATTTCATCAAAGTAAAATACGTAATTTTAGTTTTTGGGGTTTGCTTCTTAGTTCATTCTTCAAATATAGTATACGTATATGGGTTGTTATAGGTCCCGCTTAATAGTCTGAAGCTGCCAGGTGTGTCACTGGGTTCAGTTGCCTTTGATCAATGATCCTGAGAAATGAGATACTGGTGGATTAGTTTATTAATCAAGGCCTACATAGTGTTAAATTATCTTGAAAGATTGGGTCCCTGTTTAAAAAAATAATATAATGATATAATAATGTATTGAGATAGGTAAACAATTAAAGCATTATCCAAAAGCATGAAAATTGCAAACCAAAATTTAACAAGTTATCTTCAACGAGTACAATAGACATTAAACTTTCTGTTTATCATCCTTGGTTCCACAGAAGATTAGTCTAACCCCGGTCAGCTGATTTTTGCACAGCAAGGACGATTTTCGCGGTCTTCGAGGCAGAATAATCACACTATTGAGAGACATCAGCCACGCCGAGGGAGATCCGCCGCGCCAGCTGGGAGCACATAGAGGAAGAGTAAAAAACGACATAGAGGAATAATGGAGTACAAGGTCAAGGTGGTGGCCATCCTGCGTGACGAGATAAGCATCGTGTGAGAAACCGACGAGTCGTGAAACTAAGAAAATTGGGCTTATGTAACAACTAGTCTGCCACCGTGGCGCGTCACCGCTCTGTCTCTCGGACTGCTTGATGCACTTTATATAGTTTTTTTACATGCTTATCTATAAATTCTCATTAGCGCGCTCAAACACACGGAAATTAATAGTTTATTTCCTTAAGTATAGATTGTTGACGTGTAATAAATAATGGTGTTCCTGATTAGTTATTCCTGAGTAGTTTCCTGATGCTAAAACTACCATAATTTCGCATACTATAATGTCCGTATAATGAAATGGAATTATTCATACCTGTTAAAACCTCAGGGGGAATTTTATTTTCACGAGACGAAGATAAAATATTTTGTTTGCTTTCGTAATATGCAGCTCGTCAGGTATTGCATGAGCGAATCGAGTGATGAAAAGATTAGAATACGTGACATAATCAGAACTTCCTGGCTTGTTCAGTGAAGGTCGTCAGTTGAATCATTCGCAAAGTTTTTTGACATTTCGTTTCTGCACCCACTTTCATTGGTTTATGATCCCTAGAAAAAGAATGAGCTTTAATGCTAGATTACAAATACTTTACACTCATCAAACTCACCTTCCACTCACATTCACATTAAAATAAATACCTGGAAGGGTGGATGTCTTAAATTGGATCACAAAAGCAAAGTAATCAGCTAATACCACTGTAAGTTAAAAATTATTTGAATTTTCAGGTCTAAGTCAAATCTTGGATTGAACCATAGAAACATTAGTAAAACTATGTGTACGCTATGAAACTTTGTTTACATGTTGCTAACATAAATAATGCGGTCTAAAGCAGGGTTCTATCAAACCTCTAGAACTCTTGAATTTTCCTTCCATTGCAATGTTTTTCCGTGGTGTTAAGAGTCTGCATCAGTGGTAGCCATCTTGAATTTTAGTCCCGTAAGAGCAATGTTAAATTCTGGCGGAACATACCTTCACTTTGGCGTCTGTAGTGGCGTTAATTATCAAAGTATCAATGTAAAACTTTGGAAGTACATTGATGAGATGTGGCTCAAGGGCATGATCTTTTAATATGTTCAAAAATTGAACTTGATTTTTGTTTTATATAAAAACAAAAATCCAGGAATATTTTACAAAATAAATCATTATTATTTTTTTATTGAGAGCGAAAATAAAAAGTTCTGTAAGGTGGTGCCCTGGAGGACTGTAATACCTTTAATTTGACACCTCTTCTGTTAATTTATAATAGGTCAAGGAGATATAAGCGCCAGAATTTAACATTGGTCTTACGGGACTAAAATCCAAGATGGCTACCACTGATGCAGACTCTTAAGGCGGATTTTGCCGTGAGGCAGGCAGCTGCCTCAAGAATATCTATTATGACACAATCTGTCGGGAGGTTGACTAATGTGTAGTCATGACTAAGGCGTTTTGTTGGTCTACGATTCACCTGATAGTCGTGTCAGTCACGACTGACACCATCTCATATCCACCACGAAGTAAAGTGGACTATGGTCTAAGAAAAAGTATCGTCGGTGGAAACAAATCACAAACATAGAACTGAAACATCGGAACGTTTTCAAGTTCACTATTTATTTTACAAAAACTTATGTAAAAACTGTAACGATGATTGTAATTTGAATATTTTCTTAATATTTCTTTCAATATATTTTGCCAATCACAGATGTCGCTAAGTAGGACATAATACAGTACTTTGTTGTTCTAAATCACGTATTGAGTTTCAATAACGTTATATATTTCCTAGGCATATTATGAAACAACTTAAACTCATAACTGACCGATAAAAATTATTTATTATTCATAACGGAATATAAGTTCGTAGAGTATGGCCGTGTTTATCTCTAATCATATTCTGTGTAGTAATAAAATATTTCCTCATTATTTTCTATGGAAACTCTTTAGTTGTACAAGTGCTTCTTGTTATAAGACCTCTTTGCCAGAGGAATATTCTTCTTTGTCATGTGTATGGTTCGACCTTGCTCGTTTCCTGCTTCCTGTAACATCTCAGTTCGCTACATTATTCAAGTACTATGTGATTGTTTTATTTGTTTTAACTATCGGGTGAACAGATTTTTACACTCAGTATTTACAAACCTATGTGTAAACTGAACAAATTTATGTCCATACTAGCAGTAAGTCCGTTCTTTGTACGGGTTGTAGGATTTAGTTTAAAGAAGAAAGATTACCATACCAAAATGTAAACCTGAAATCCTAAACAAATCAGTACAATAAAGATAAATCAATACTCAGCTGTATTATTTAGCGCTACTTTACAATGAAATTGATTAGAACATTACCATTGTTATAATTAGTCATGCGTTAAAATAACTTTTTAATATAGTATGATTTCGAAATCGGTATAAAACCAATGACTAATATAACCTAACTAATATTGATTTGACAACTGTTTTAAATCTTTAAACTACAAAGACAGCTGATTATTACAAGTAGGTGGTTTATTGATAATTGAAAGCAAAATGCGACTAATATCATGTAAAAAGTGAGGTTAAATGCTCATGATTTACTTTTTAAGGAGCTGCGGACAATTTTAAGCATTGAAAAACCTTCTCTGAAATGTAGAGAATGTATGAAATTAGTTTCATTGTTATCAGTTCTCCCGTTTTTTCGGAGAAGACGGCGTAATATGCCTCCTCGAGCGTCACGGACAAACAGACTCAAATTGAGATAAGACTTGTTTCGGCTTCTCTAACGCATGAAACGTAATAATAACTAAAAAATGAATAGCTCAATATACAGACAAAGCTCTATTTTTATTTATATAGATTAATGTTAAAATATGGATATTAATATATTTTAAAATATTGAGAAATAAAAACATAAATGTAACACCAGATAAAAATTATCTAAATTCTTAAAACTTTTGTGCCTTTTACAATTGAATTTGGAAAACTGGTCTTTTGGAGATTCAATATTAATCTTAAGTAGGGGGAAAAATGTATATCTCGCTTATTATTTAAAATATTGGCATTTCCGATGGAGTTGTCCTCTGCGAGTTGCATCTTCGTATCGTTTTGTAAAGTTGTATCTTTTCAACATAATGTGGTCACGTTCTTCTTCTTCTCTTTACTCCTGTAACGCGAATCTCTGTGGAGGTTTTCTTTACTCGAGTTACGTGAGTCTGCTCGTCGCGCGTCAGAGCGATATCACTAATTGAGGTTGTGCAACTGCTACCTGCCTAGCGATATCGCTATCTTTGCCAAGGAACTTCCTGTGAGTCGACAAAGGCATCCACTTCATTTGTTTTTTACGTATTGACATTAATGGGTATTTTTAAAGTAGGATATATTTTAGAATAATAGTCTTACAATTAAAATTTGGGTGATCTAGAAACAAAATACTTTTACTAATAGCTGAGTTATCAGGTGCTTATTTAAGTTGTAATGATGCAGATTGAGTACAGTAATTCCATGGCTATTTGTTCCCCAATCGAAACTGGGCCTCAGCAACACATAATCTCCATCATCATCACTCTTTTCTTCTGTTAACCCATGATTATTGATAATACCCTAACATAACATAAACATAATATAACACCCTGTCCCCTCAGGCTTCACCGGACCACTCTATCGAGTCCTTAGCCTTCGTCTGTCATTTTCCCTCTAGAAGTTCCCTTTTTTCAGACTGAACCTTTCTTTATTGTAATACAGTATGTGTCCTGAACATACCAGTTTATTAATGGATTCGTATTCCCCAACATGTTATGTGTCTGTGTACGTTTCTCTTATTTACGTATTCTTTCTCATACCTTTCACCCTCTATGTTTTTTCCGTTGGACCCAATATTTTTGTTAAAATCGTTGTGCTCTCAATATTTGAACATCTCTCATCTCCAAACTAGTTCGACATATCACTCCTAAAAAAAAATTCTGTTTGATTCTCTGAACACAATGTCCGGTCAGACCTGGAGTTTCCCCAGTCCCAGAGGTACCAGAGTGAAAGGCAGTGAGACTCACATTGGCTAGGCAAAAGGCCAATACGTTGACAGCTCCTTGCCTCATTTCCACCAATCAGAAAGAATAATTCCCTCGTCGCAGATTATTTCTAAATACTCCTGGCTCTGAACCTCTCGGCGATTAACCAGTTTTTAGCACTCCCTGCGCAGACACACGCACTCGCGCGCGCGCACGTATCATCGTTGACCTTTGGCTTTCGTCCTGTGGCCGCCGACCATTTTCATTCTCTACGTGAATTAGATAATCTTCATAGGCATTTTGCAAGTTGCTTATGTAATGGTGTTGGCACGCGTAATGTCCCGTATAATGTGTTTAGAATACTAGCGTATCTCTTTGAACAGGATTTCTGAATCACAGGTATTAAAAATTCAATGACTGTAAACAGTGAAAGTTTGAAAGCTCTTATTTGCCTAAAATGAAAAAGGTTCATTTACAGCTTTATTAATGTCTTATGCCTTATTATGAATCACTCTGGTTCACTGCCACGGAAGACTATGACAATACAATGGTTTTGTGAGTCCTTTGTACCAAACCTTCATCTCCCTTTATAATCATCCCCATCCCTCATCATCTTTAGTCCTTTTTAGTGTTCGTAGTTCGTTTGTGTGATATCGGTGGCTACTCATATATAATTGCCGTTAAACCGAAATGAGTCATGGATTATCATTTTGAGGTCATGATGTTTTCCATGAACAAAATCATGATTTCCATTGTCACAGACGGCTTAAGTAAGAAAATTGACTTTAATTTTTTTCATTATTTCACAAGATAAGGCAGTTATATAGAGTAATTTTGGTAGAAATTTCATAAATCTTTTGTGTGATCATATGTAAAATGACTTACTCCCTTTTGGCCTACTATTTACTAGATTATTTGCAGTTTTTAACATTACTCTTCATGGTCCTTCATACTGGTGTAAACCCCCCAGTTTATAATTTACACATTACATTTCTACTACGCGTAAGCCTCACTCAAAGCTTATCCCTTCCATAAACTCCATTCTTCACAGGGAAAGAGTTAGTAACTGTTGAGCTTGAGCGAACACGACCAGCAAAAGTGCATGTGTTCGCTGAATATGTTTCTTGTGTAAATTATATTCTCGTATAAGTGAAATAACAAAAACATTTTTGAGGTTTTTATTGAATAGGAAAAGTAATTTTCTTCCTTACCGCAACATTTTGCTTTGGGTGCGAATAGATTAATTTATTAAAAAGATTAAATATGTTAGAACCTTTGGAATTAGTTCAAAAAATACGATTTATTATTTTTGAATCTTTATTTCGCTTTAAGTCAATTCGTTACTAAGATATAGTAAACTAGTAAACACAGTACGTTGTCTTTTGAAGCTCCATTGTTAATATTAAATGATCAAGGTAAACATTTATATCCCGATTATTATTTGTGAATAAATTGTATTCAACTTCATTTAGTGAAGTTCTATTACTGTATGTTGAGAATGTTAAATAATTTTTTTGGGGGCAGTAAACCTACTTACGCTTTGTTAAAATGTTATTTTTATGGAGGTTAAGTAAATTGATATACTTATGCGGTTTAATTATTGATTAAGAATAGTTTGTATGACAAGTAATTTCTAAATGAACCTCGTGAAGTGTGCATGTCTGCTGCTACGGGGGAGTTAAAAAGATCCTGCCATATTTTAGAAAGCGTATATTGACGCTTCACCACGCACGTTGCCAGAACACACGTGATGTCACACACTCGGGTCACATACGTAGAATCATGAATAACAGAGACAATTGAGTTTAATTGTTATCACCTCTAGAGAGGTCATCTGTTCCAAGGTAATTGTCAGCTCAGTGTGTCACTCAGTTTCCATGGACCATCAGTAAGCTCTCTTGAGATAACGACTTTAACCTCTTCGTCTGTAGACGCTTTCTATCAATATAATACGATGTTAAAAATTTTTTAAACGTCAATGGTGTTTCTGTTTAGTTGATGCAGTGCCGATGTATGTCAACAGATGTATTTCTATGTCAGATGTATTTCAGATAATACTGTATATTTATATGTACGGTTCTCTATTTAGGAGTGTCATTGTACGGAGCTGGCACTCCGCGTCATTTTCAATCAATGTTAATTAATATGAATAATTTAATATGTATATCAAAATAAAAGTGTACACAGCTCACCAATAAATTTTCAATTTTTTTATTTGATGAATGTTTATGTATGTAGCTGTTGTTTCTGTTGTTTAATAAGTTAGGTTGCAGTATGTTATTGCGCTTCGTTCCCCTATTTTATTTTTATATGTTATTTATAAAAATGAACTCATTCTCCACACATTTCAAAATTTTATTAAACTTTTCAATTGTTTTTAAACATAGAAAATTTATAAGCAAACTGAAAATAAAATAATTAATATTCCTTACTAGCTGACCCGGCAAACTTCGTAACGCCTGACAGTAAATACATGTTAACTTTAAGTTTGGCCATGTTCTGAAGTCGAATAGCAATACGGCTTCATTGTAATTATATAGCCTTCGCGGCATGAGTCATGACGATAAGACATATTAATAACATTCCTATCATAAATCTAGTGATTAATTCACAATTTTAAATATGAATCCAAACCCAAACTACCTCTGTAATGGTTTATAGGAAAGTTACACATCTGTTTATAATAAATGTTAATATACTTTTATTATCATATAAACACTTTTAATCAACAGATGGAAATATAAATACATAATAAAACTGTAAACTATACGCGGCGATTAAAGTGTTCATTTTTACAGTACACATTTACTTCATAGTACATTAATTAAATGATGATGCATTATATTAAAGCATATTGCTAATGGAAAGTAAACCAATCAGCTGTAGCTACGAAATCAAATGTTTTCATTGTAGACAATTTGTAAACAAACTTACTCTCCATAAGGTTACATTGATTTCGCCATTTTATTGGAGTTTTATATTTTTATAAAACCTTTCACACATTTCAAAATTTAAAATTTCATGGCGATCGTTGTATTTTCACATAAAAATAACAAACAAACAAATAAATTTATTATTTGAAATATTGTGATAAAACTTTGTATTCAACGTCATATAAATAATGTCTTCTAATGTAAGTTGAAAAGTCTAAATTATTTAGTTCCTCTTAGTAGCAAACCTACCTACCCTTTTCCCATGTAATTCTTGTGCATGAGTAAATTGATTACTTCCTCATTCAGCTTACGGTTAAGCATAGTTTGAATAGTCCTAATTCCTAAATCAATGGAAATCGACGTAATATGCAGGTCAGCTACAATTGGTGTACAATCTTGTGATAAAGTTTCCCATAAATTTGTTTTGCCCAATCAGAATAATAGTAAAGCAACTGTGTTGATAGATATTCTCCTTCTCAATTATTCATGAAGTACAATAAAACAACCCATAAACACCGAGTAATAAATAAACTGGTCAGTGGTGAAGTGTTCAAGCCAGCGACGTGTCCACCAAGGCCACGTCGCTGTTAACCAAACTACTGAGTTCTAACAAGAAGCTTCGACGTCTGACTTTCGATTATTTCATATAAAATTTTAATTGTAAAAAATCGTTGTCACTACGAAGTAACGTGATTAAGCTAGGAAAATTGAGTGTTGCAGAGGTTAATTTGCGTTTTTCTTCGCCTTTCGGTATTTTTAACCTTTTCGATGGGGAAGCGTCCAATTATTTCACTAAAATAACACTTCAAATTTTAAATCACTTTAAAAGTAATAAGTGATCTATAAATCACAATAATATACTATTAATCTATAGTAGAATATGAAATTTTGTTCATTGTCTGTGTTTTCTCCTGCTAACCTTTTTCAATCAAACACTATTTCCCAATGGGAGAAAATTCTTTTTTAAGAAGCACCCCTTATTATTCAGAACAAAATTAAGAAAACTTTACACCGGTTTTGGAGAAGGAAAAGTAAAGATCGTTATGTCGGCACCTGAATCATTGAAGTTAGTCCACTGATAACAGAAGACTTCGGTTTACAAAAATAACAGCCATCATGAATTAGGCCTAATAGCACAGATAGATAGTATTGATCATGGCTGGCTATTTCCGGCAGAAGAAGTCGGTACTACGTGAACTAGGAAGGTGTCTTAGCACACATTATTTGTTTCTGAGTTACTTTTTATTATTACGTTATTGGATTATGGTACGAGAGGTTCCTTTAATATTAATTTACTATTTTTGGGTCTTTTGTTTTGTACGCCTCTCGGCATTTTTTAAACGTTTTGATTGGGAACGGTTCAAACCCCGGCCTTGTTATCTTACGTCAACCTGTTGTTAGTTAGCAACATTAATTTGGCTACAATGACGAAATGGTAACTGGTTCCATAATCGACCCTCCGGCGACCTTCAGTTCTGAACGTGGGCACCATAACCACTCAGCCAGTTGTTCCCAGACGATGCTCCTGGAACACCTGGAGAGAGGGAACCACGTTTCGCAGACATTCCTCAGGTGACTCGCGGAACAATGGTCGCGTCCCACGTGGGCTTGTCCCACTACACAATGTAAATATTAATCTCAAACGTTCAAGCCTACGACTATGATGGTTCCCGCGCTCGGGCCCGCCTTGCTAATCATGTGCCCATTTCATTTATCTATGTATCGTTTGGTTGTTATAGCGGAGTAAAACTTTCAATATTCGTCTGTGTGTGTGTGTGTTTGTTTAGGTACCGCAATTATGGAAGAACAGTTGGAAAGATTAGTTTAAAATTTGAAATGTACGTTCTTTGACACACTAAAGTCGAAATTTCAAAATGCGGACAAATCGGTATCTCAAAAGGGGATTTAAAGTGGATTATACTCAAAAATTTGGTTTTTTTCGGAAGCATTTTTAGTTTTACAAAAAATAAATTGTTATTGCAGTATTAGAATTGTCTAAAAACAAACAGGTTAATATTTTGAATATTCGCTTTAAGTCGTTTACTGAGGTAGACTCTGTATACGTTCTCTGTTAATCTTACGGAAAAGGGGTAAAATTGATACATCAATTGTTATTTGTAATATGATGATAAAACTTTGTATTCAGCAACATATAGTTAAGATCAAATGATGTAGATGAAAATCTAAACTATTTTGCTCCTCGTGATAGCAAACCTACTCACTCTTGTCCCATGTCATTGTTATGAAGAGTAAGCAAATATATGTCATTATACTAATGCATATAAAAATACTAGTTTTAAAATTTTCTCATGGCAGCAAACCTACTTCCTCTTTTATTACAGACAAAAATAACGACATTAACGTGGACTATAAAGCTGTGCTTCTTCTGAGTTTGCCATTACGTGAATATTTTAGTGTATTCCCAGTTAATATTTATATTCATTTCTAACACACGCCTCACTATGGCTGCATTCACTTTATTTTGCATACAAAATCTGAGTGATTTTAGTGAGGTGTGTATAAAATCTTTGTGACGATTTGCTGAAAATGTTTAAATTGGAACCACACAACTAATTACCGTTCTAAATTATTTAAAAATTAGTACGGTATATGTGATATGTTTTCACGTTAGTACATGGTGGGAAAAATATATATTTTCCACTAATGGCATTAGTTGGTCTCCCACAGTTCAGTTGATGGTAAACATAAACTATTCATTCCAAAGTCCAAATCATACAAAATTACAATTAATTTCAAAGTCTTTTTGAGCATCAACCAGTTTAAGTATACACTTTGTATTCATTATTGAAGAAAGGCCATAGAGAAATGATGACCAAACTTCTGATATTATTAATTTAATATATTAAAAATAAATCTCTAATACTACAGCTGAGTGTGAAAATTTCATAGTCTAAGGAACATCTTCAAGAGGTAAAACCACGATGAAATATTATATAGCTCAACAATTTTATAAAACTATAATTCAGTAAAACTCTACAAATGAATGGTGGTTGAGTTATGCTATTCATCTTTTGTACTTGAAATGTAAATTGTGTTGTTTATATTCTGAAATCTAATGAAACCTCCTAAAAAATACGGAATAAGGGTGCGGAATAGGTTGAAAGTTTTACCTTTAATAGTTTTATCATTTAAAAAACATTAACGTAATAAAAGAAATTTTAGTTTTTACACCTACAACCAAAATGTTTGTATGATTTTTCTATAATTACAGCTTAATCATATAATTATCTAAACGTCTAAATATCTAATTCACTAATTACAACTTATACTTTTAGTTAAAACTGTAATGGCTTTACCAATTTTTATGATCTAATATAAAAATCTATTTTAGTGCTAAGTTTTATACCATTGGACAAGTCTAGAACAGTAATAAGTACGTGAAGTGATATAGTTAGGTTATTTACTATTTGTTTCACTCAACTAAAATGCTTCCAAATCTACAATAATGTTGTGACATATTAACCCACATATACAATCATCGTTGTTATGAAGATTAGATCCAAGTTTCGATAGTTGTATAATTTCATTAGGCATTTTTGACCGATTTTTTTATTTTATCTTGTATCTTACTACCCTAGCGTTTTCATTATGGCAAAATACTAATGTAATTCCATTGAAATATGGTTCTAAAAGGTTTAGATTTAAATTTTACATGAATATAAGAGAAAATGTTTTTGCCAAAGCATCATCTATCTTATTAGGTTGAACTTCCAAACGCAACGGCACTAACTGTTTATAAGGATGAGTAAGTACTAGTCGAATGGTGTGCAGGACGTTGGACAACCTGACAGTTACCAATTGGGGGGACTACCGGTATTCCTCTGGAATTACTTGGGTAGTTGGGTTCGCTTGGTTCTCTGAAACCCAACTCTATTCAAGAGTGACTAGCCAAGAATCCAACTCCCTATTTACCTTTTTATCATGCGAATATGATAGATGAGTTAGTTTGATTCTTGTATCCCCAATATGATGGTAAGATTTGTTAATAGAAGTTCAATACACTTTAATTGGTCAGATTCATTTAAATCTCAAATCTAATGGCACTCAATCTAATACGTCTAGTTGTAGTAATATGGGAATGCGATATTAAATGTGGAAACACGTTGATGCTTTGCAATCAATTGCAAAGCATCCGGTTCTTTGACACCTCGCAACATAAATAAGAACTAAACTTTTTAAAATCATCTGTATTCTCAATTATATCTTTTTGTGGTTATTTTTCTATTGGAGAGGTGCTATCATAGTGAGATATATAAGAAAAATAGAATGTCCAGTAGCCATGTGCAATTGGGAAGCTTACAGCTACAATAGGATGTTACAATGCTGCAGTGTGTTAAAATGGTGTATGGGAGCATCGAATTCATTGAAATTCCGTCCTGCAGTGTTAATCCTGGAGGACTAGAACGTCCCAGTAAATCTGACTAATCACGTCTTCCTGCGGAATATTGTACAGCCATCGGAGGGAAGGGCTTATAAGGATGGGAGAGAGGTAGGACATGTATTAAAATCTACCTCATTCCAAGAGAAATTATAAAACCTCCAAACCAATCCATAACCTAGCTCGGTCCTTATAACGCCCTTAAAGGATGCATTCTCCAACTCAACAACCCCCGAACCAAGGAAATCCGAACGAGGATACATCTAGCTCTAACTTTTCATTTGAGTGCACACTTCCTTGGACAGTAGACCCCTGCCCGGCACGCACCGAGAGTACGACAAATCAGTATCCTTCCTTCAGGGAACCCCTCCCAGATAGACATTAGGGAGATACAACAGTACCAGGAATCCTTATTAGACTGGGGGTTCATGCTCAGCCGGGAGTCAAGCCCTCATGAGAGAGAAGAGGGAACCAATGTGATCAGAAAGCCCGTCCGAATTTAAAGGTTTCTCTTTAATGTACATAAATTCGATCTCTGATATCTATAGAACCGTTATATTAATTTGAATTGATATAATTTAAATACTATTGCACTCCACCAAAAACTTCAAAACCGTTTCGGTTGTACATGCATAGTAAAAAATCCTTGGTTCGGTTGTAAATCTCGGCCTTGACAAAGATTGTCATCTACCACCGAGTTATCCAGATGAATACGTCACAGACCGGATCTAAAACGCGACCGCAGTCGAAGGTGTCGGTCTGCTCCAATTACAGCAGGACACTGATTCGCTGGTGTTTCTGTGGGGTGGGGGCTGCAACAATGGATGGAACTAGGACACGGTGTCCTCCGTAAATGTGAAGGCCGAAATAGAGGACAGAACGGCAGAGCGGTCCATTGAGTGGCGGGTCACGTGACCTTGGTCAGCTGATGTCATGCTGCCGCCGCGATCAGCTGGATTGGGGTGCTGACTCGTGCGACAACAGTGTAAACATAACATAACTACGGGGGCTGCCACCTGGAGCGGAACATTCTCGATATCATATTTTATTTATTTTTAAATAAAATACTCTTAAACCAGCAAGTGATCATTTAGTATTAACAACTAAGTAAATCCAATCCTATGAAGAGAATAAATGCTTTATACTAAATCAATCTTCATAACTGAACTGTAAAAAACAATAATCATATGTAAGGCATAAATAGGATTTTGACAATCATATGGCCCAATGCTACACTTCTCCCCATTCATGCTCCGCTTCTGCGGCGAACTGCTCTGCATGTGATCGCTTTAGCACACCATCGACCATGTTTTGGTGAATAAGAATGCTTTATTCTAAATCCATCTTGATAACTGAATTGTGAACAAAACAGTAATCATGGTCTGATCACGAACTGACATGAAGTAAAATTCCGAACCTTCAATGCCAAGCGTATTTGAAACACTTCTCAAGTTCAAGGGACAGGCTGTGCTAGCACAAAACCAAGTTTCGATTAATGCTAGCACAAAACCTAGATTAATGCTGGTGTGCTACGTTCGGATATAACCGAAGAAACGTTTTAAAATACTCAGTTGTATTATAGTTTTTATCCCACCCATTTTTAATTTTCATACTCCTACAACTCTTAACAGTTTTTCTAACTTCAGAAACGGGGGTTTCCTTTATCCCTTTTTATGAAGTTACAAACTCAGGTCCTGTTCCATGGGGCGAAATCGCCATCCGGTTACTTAAGTTCTTCTTAGTAATTTTCCACAAACCTTTTAGTTCTTTGTCTCTTTAGAGAGGTCCAATACCGAATAGGGTATGAAAGGAATTCATATAGTAGAAGTTTTAAAATTAACCAAACCCTTCTGACTAAGGCCCTAGTTGGCTAACCACATGAAACATTCAACCAAGGAAACGTGCGCTTGGACAATATCAGCTTACGAAATTGCGAAAACTCAGCATTTTGAGATCATAATTTTTGGTCAAAACCACTTTCCAAAACTGGTGAATTGAGTCGAGTTACTTTTTCTCGGCGAAGCTATGGGGAAATAAACAGGAATCGATACGGAGTTAAGACCATCACTCTCGTTTTTGCAAAAAGTTGTCTTTGGCGTGGAACTTTCGCTTGTTAGTCCGTCGCGTGGACCCAGTTGTTCGGGCATGCGTCGTTGGGCAATCTGTCACGCTCACCTGTCCACTCAAGATCCATGATCCAATCAGTCAATCCATTCATTACGATGAATCTATTTCCAGAATCAAATAATAATAATTGGATGGTGTTAATACCAGATGTGAGCATGGCATGTGTCACCGTGTGTGAGTGATCTTGTAGTATACGATTAAAATGTGGTGGCGTGGTAGACCTGGTAATTTTTTTAAGCAGCGTTGTACCTGGTGTAGTTGGTTTAGATAAACCTGCGACCGTTAAATTATAAACCAGTGGTGTGATTGACCTGGTATACTACATTTTTCGACCTGTTAGATATTTCGTTCAATTTTCAATGGTTCATGTTTTAGTCTGGAGTAGTAGACCGGTCTGGAGATTTTAGCCAGGTTAGGGGGGAGGGCTGGCTCATATTTCAGCCTGGCGGAGTGGTAAACCTGGCATATTTTTCAGTCTAGTGATGAGATAGACCTGTTACATATTTAAACCTGGTGCATAGTGGTGTGTTGAGCATGCTACATACTTAAATTTTGTAGTGTAGTAAGCCTGCTGTTTATTTCAGCCAGGTGAAGTGGTAGACCTGCTACATATTTCAGCATAGTGGAGTAGTAAGCCTAGTATACATATTTGAGCCGGTGGAGTGGCAGGCCTGGTACATATCTCAGCGCGCAGGTGGTTGTCCTCTCGACGACATGTCGGTCAAGGTGTCGGCTTAGTGTAGGAGTGACCAGATGCAGATAAACGCCATATATAACCTGCACTTGCTGCTGATCGCTAACCATTATACCATTTTGGCTGAAACGATTATAACCTTACAATTTTGAACTACAGTGCTATATCGTAAGAAATCTTCACTTTCTGTATATGATGTATTAGTTTATGTAGCTTTAAATTCGGTTAACGCGGTCACCGTGTGTGTCCGAGGGTCATAGGTTCGATTCCAGACTCAGGTTTCATTTTAATTGTTTTCTTTATGAGTGGCAGCTAGTGAAAATAGTATATGCTACTGTGTATAGTTTCTATTTTAGGATCATCATCGTTATCAGAATGAGTATTATTAAAAGGCTTATCAGACACAACTGGCTTTTTACGCACTCAACCAGGTTAGGTTTAGTGTGAACGGATGTAAGAAATCATGCAAATTAATGTACTAGACCTAACTAACCACTATATCTTGTTGATGAAGCCATCTTATATGGTAATCAAAGCCCCCCCTCTTAGATTGATCTTCGTTTTTTAACACCACAACTGTTGTAGGATTTCCCAGTCAAAACGTAAAAATTATACTAGCGTATAATACACAGGAAATAAAACAGGAGGCAACTTGCTAAGAATTTGTCATGATGTTAAATTTAAACAATCCTTGTGACTTAATTTTCCATCGCAAAAGCTTGTTTTTGGTATCATTTGAAAGAGAATAGAATGTTTAGCGAACTATCAAATTAGAGTTTTTATTTTTTCACTTTCTCCACCTATTTAGTGTAGGGCCTATAGGAAGTTTTCGTCAAAATGTTTGAATTCAACTCGAGAGCAGAATAATGTTTTGAATCTATACGCTCCCTATGAAATGACCCCAGTTAATCCTATGTTAAACCATGTTATTCTTATGGAGATTACAAGAACATCAAAATCTCCCTCATTTCTCAACCATTTCTCATGAAACGTGATATATAGGCAAACTTACATTACCCAATAAAAACCAAACCAAAAAGGTTACAGATTTTAGTTTTATCAAAGGTTAAAAGGAGAATGGTTTTGTCAGTTCACTGATACAGTTTGTTTGAAATTTCCATCTATTTAGTGGATAGATAATAAACTTTCAATGAGAATCAGCATAGCAAAAATATATTTGAGACTTTTCAAATTAGTTTAAATAAACTATGATTGTTTAGATAACTTTTTAATCATATAGACGTAGACATTGGTAATAAGCATGTTCAGATTTTGAACTCGTCAAATTTGTCCTAATTTTGAAACTGATATTTGAAAAGAGACGTGTTTCAGAGGCTGCAATACATCTCAAACTAGGGATTCTCGAACTACATCACTAAATTACAAGTAAAACCATTTACATTTTGAAGCGCTGAAATAGGTCCTACGTCTTATGTCAAAATAAACATATTAATCTGATGTGAAGCTGTTTTCACTTACTCGACGTACATAGAGCGTAAACATTCAAAAGTCCTTGTCACTGGTGTTATCTTTATTCTCGAGATAACGCAATTGTAATCCTAATCGTGACTGAAATAGCATTTAAACGTGACACTACTCATAAGACTACAGACTTCTTATGTTCTCTTAATAATGTAACAACCCAGCTTAAATTTATTACATTGTAAATTTATATTGTATTCCAATAAGTATAGCTTATACACCCTAGGAGAGAAGAATTGTAAGGATTTGTTTTGTCGTTTTACTTATATTTGAAGAATTATATCGTCAAGAACTTACATATACCAAGAATTATCACATTAAAAACATAAATTTTTACAATTTATTTTATTACAGCCCTAGGGGGGGGGGGGGGGGGGGGGGGGGGGGGGGGGGGGGGGGGGGGGGGGGGGGGGGGGGGGGGGTGGTTTTAAAGGGAATGGGGGGGGGGGGGGGGGGGGGGGGGGGGGGGGGGGGGGGGGGGGGGGGGGGGGGGGTGTTTTTTTGTTTGTGTGTGTTTGGGGGGGGGGGGGGGGGGGGGGGGGGGGTTGTGTGTGTGTTTTTATTTTTTTTTTTTTTTTTAAATTTTTTTTTTTTTTTGGGGTTTGGGGGGGGGGGGGGGGGGGGGGGGGGGGGGGGGGGGGGGGGGGGTGTTGTTGTTTGGTTGTGTGTGTGTTTTTTATAAAAATTTTAAAATTTTACTTTATAAAATGGATGTATAAACTAGGCTAACTTTTAGTAATTGGTGAACACCGTTTTAACTTATATACTTAGACTTTGAAGTTTATTTAAGGTGGGCTCCCACTCCACTATACTACATATTTGTAAGCCAAATTGGGATTGCTAATAGAACCCTAGCACTTCCGAATGGCTAGAACGTTGCACTCGTCAATGTAACGCTCTAACCAATACAGCCACCGTGCCTAGTGGTATAAAACGCCTACTTGGCTCATATACCCTAGTGATAGTTTAATGAACTATATGAGCCGGTTCACGTGTCAGGTCCCAGAGGGCAACAACGAACGCCATCAAGTTCACTGAATTGACGACAGATGCCTCCACCTACCACTTCTTATCTAAGTTGTAAATGCGTCGTAAATTCGTGTAGTTCGCAGAACTCTGTACATAAAATAATCCGATGAATACTGGAAAGTGCTAATAAATTAAAACATAAATCTTTACCTTTAGTTTTCCACTTTGTTTGGTCAGATCATTCACTGAAGCTGGTGTACTAAATTATTCTAAACTAGCGTAAAAGGCTAGTTTAGAATAATACAGTACAGTAGTTTATATATGTTGCCCTAGATAATTGCATGTATACCATTCAACGTTCAAATTTTTAGCTGAAAAATATGTACTGAAATTAGTATCTTATAGAAAAATCTTATAGAAAATATCTTATTAAATCTTTAATTGTTTGAAAACGAACTACGATTAAATTTGAACATGCTTTCAAATGGAAAATTACACTTAACAGTGCACAGGATTGGGAAACAGCTGACTTGAGATGAGGAGCTTTGTTTATGCTCATGTTACGAAGTGTCACTATTGATTGTTGAAGATGTTCACTACAGTGTTGACTTTTGAAACAGTTATTGTCAACCAGCTACCATCATTTGAGCTGTAAAAATTATTCATATATTTTTTTAAACAGAGCGCGACTCGTATTTGATACAATATTGAGGAAAAATATTTTGACATTAATGCTAATAAGACTTAAGAAATCAAAAACGTATCCGGACTGTTCGTGGAAAGGAATAAAAAGGTGCAATTTGCGATGAGGGTGCCATCTTAAGAGCAATATAGTACTTGCACCCTTTTATACTTACTTGTCATAAAAATAATGATAAATTTAAACAAACACTATGACATTTTATGTATCAAGAAACCATGTAACTTATACCATTTTGAAGGGCAGTATAGTGTCTAGCGATCTATCTAGTCGGAATTTAAATTTCTAATTTACTCTGTGGATAAATTACTGATAAGTTATGATACACGAATGCTAAGAAATCAGCTCTGCTAAATGTTTGTATTTACCTCCCTTTAGGAAATAGGTTAGATCATGGATATGTCTAAAGTTAATGTTTTCAGTTCATCTAAAGAGCTGTTCTTATAACAAAACTATGACGTCACTAACCAAAAAGACGTCACTGTTTCAAATTTCGGTCAAATTGATAAGACAATTCCATGTCAAAAATAATAAAATTCATTTCAAAAACGTTCAATGAAATGTATCGCTGATAAATGTTTGTGGTAGACAATATTTTGGTCCAAACTAATCCAATTTTAAACATCGATTACAACTTATGATGTGTCTTTATTTGAAAACTCGTGCTTGAAGAGACAAATGTTTCAAAGTGTTTAACATTGTTGTTATGGAACTAAAACCCAAAGATGGTGGAGGTACTTCAGACAGTTCAATCCATAGTTCGGAATTGAAAGTTAGTGTTGCACTTCCTCTTTTCCCGCGTCGGGTTGCATATCCAGTTGCATAATGCTGACTGATTGTTGCCGAAGTTGTGAATCATCGTGGTCCGCCTTTCACCCTGGACCCGTGGGAATTCGATTTTAGATAGGTTTTATACTAAAAACTCTCCAGTCATTATCAATACACCCAGCGCTGCACGAAGAAACTAAGGCAAAATTTGTATATTCCAGTTCAACCGTTTTTGTCTTAAATTTTACTGAGACTACAAGTAGTATGTAAAACTCTTCAGTAGGGAGATTTTAAAATAGAAAAAACGTAAAAACATAGGCCTACTGCACATAGTAACCAAAGTTGATATTTTTATTTTTATCGAAGGTTATTTTCGTTGGGCAATTTTCAAACTTTTCTCTTGCAATTGTATGTAGTATGCTCAATTTAACCTAATTAAGTTTGTTAAAATCTTTCGTTTAAAATTTAGCATAATAGATCATTTTAGGCATAAAAGTAGACGATAAAACCGGATGAGTGGTTACAGTTATCACTTTATAATCTTACGTTCAGCGGTTCAATCTCAGACTGAGTCCACCTTTCCATGTTGATCACACTATTAATCAATAATGTCCTGACAAAAACTACTCTGACGATGTCGAAACAAAATTACATAATATCATTCAAATCCCTCACACATACACGGGTTAAAATATCCTAACGATTGTTAATTTGTTTGAAGAGGCTATTTAATTCAAATGGACAGTATTAAAAATATATGACAAAAATATAACTTTAAATTAACAACATCTTTAACTGTTACAATATTTTATTTTATTTTTACTAAAAGCCAATAACTGTAGCATTAAGTATATGTATTACGAATACCTTAAGGTATTTTGCTTCTACAACAGCCGAGATATTTTACCCATAAGAACATTATTTTAAAATAGTATAACATTTGTTAGAAATCTTAACAGGTCTTGGGTTTCTCATGAGAAGCGTTTCTCCCGAAAAGGAGAAAGGTTAAAATGCTGACATTTTCAACAAAGGGTCTATATTTCTTGGAAACAAATTCGATTGACCTTTTGTCAAGATGATAATAAGTTTTGTTATACGACTTATTAGTGAAAATTTATATTGATTTTATTATTTTTATTGATAATGAAGGGTTGAAAAACCTCTCCTTGCAAAAAGTATTAAAATTTAAATTAAATAGAAATTATATTCGACTGTGTTTTGAATAAATACTTTTCGGGTAGGAAATAAATATTCATATTGAAAATAAAATATTTTACGAATTCTATGTACTATGTTTATTCCAGTTCCAGTGATAAACAGTCTTTAGAACTGACTGGTGGAACGAATCGCGTGCGGGAACCGGTTCCTGTTCCCAGATCGTGCAACCGCTGACGTTAGGGACATCGGAATCGAAACACACCGGTAAAACTTCGCTAACCTTACTTCACAGATAGGAACAGATAGCTAACTCGCATGTATTACTCAGTTTCACAACAACCTTAATCTATAAATATTCTTAAAATGTAGGATCTTTAAAGATAAATATTATGGGAAAGGTACACCAGCTGGGAATTAAAGTATTGCGTCCGTTTATGATAATAACAATACTTCGCAATAAATATAAATAGCTACACAGATTAATGACAGTTTTATCTTCGCAAGAACCAAATATTTACACTACCTTCATACATATATTTTATCATCGTCCAGGTATTTTGGATATTGATTTTTTTAGGATTCAATGAAAATTATTTAAATTTTCTATAGAACCAGAAAATAAAATTATAGATTTATCTCGTAGTTTTGTATGCAGATTGACATCAGCCTGGCTTGTGTGTTTAGAATGGAGCCTATTAGTAATTGGGTCAATAAAAATCCCAAAATTTGTACCGGAAAATTCCAAAATCATACGTTTTAAACCTCTAATAGCATGTACAATAAAAATAAGCTAGGCGTTTATAGGTACACAAAGTATACTGAGATCGTTAATATCGGTAAAAATATCAAATGAAATACTCTACATTGAATGTTGGAAATATAAGGGCTATCTAAAGAGTATGCATGAGTGGCGAAATTCAGTATTTCATTTTTTGGCCATAAGAACAATGTTAATTTTGTGACAGCATTTCTGGTTTCACGATAGAAAGATGGTCGAAGTACCAAATTTCTGAAAGGTTAAGTGAATATATCTAGGGAATTACATTATTAATTTTTTAAATTATTTTATTCTTCAGTAAAATGTATTACCACTTAATTATATCCGATAGTTAACATCTAATTTTTTATCTCTGGGGGAGTATTAGCAATTTGTAAGACCAAAATTTGAAACATTACACAGCTGTTTAGATGAACTGAAAACATTCCTTTCAGACATATTCATGATCTAACCTATATCACATAGTTAAGTAAATACAAAAATCTTTTTAATAGGTAAAAATTAAATTCACTATATAATCACTTATTTTTAATTTGACACCTCAACCATGTGTTTATGACAATCAAGTGATCAGTGATGATGTCACAACATTAACATTGTTCTTATGACACTAAAATCCCAGATGGCGAAGGTACTACAGCTTCTAATTACCTGCCCCTGATTAAGTTCTCTGATTACCTCATTGTTCTTTGTAATAGCTATTTTATTGTTGTGTTTTCTTCTTATAAATTCGCATTTTCCGAATCTCTTAAAGGTTTTATTTTAGGAGGGTAGACAAAAAAGATATAATATGTTAGGATATACTCAATAATATATAAAACATTTAATATATTATAGCGGGCTAAACAGAATGATTTTACTTATGTTTTTCATTTTTGTTCCAGGTAAACATTGGCACACAATGCTGCTGCAAACTAGAGTCAAAGTCAGGGTGAGTTGGTTTTGATTGCATTGGTGGATTCCCTCTGGTAATATCGAACCAGAAATGCGTAAAAGATTGTTTATATGTTAAGGGGAATGAATATATTTTGTTTTATTTTCTGAAAAAGATATAGGTAATTACGAAACAGTAATACCCGATGATTTACAAGTACAGTAATTATATTTTGATAACCACTTTTTAATTTTCCACTTCAGCTGTTTTTTTATCCTAAACTAAATAAATTCTTTTTTTACATCGCTTAAACGCGCAAGGATAACACTAGTATATTATAAATTAATAAAAGATCCACACTAGTGAGTATAAAAAGTTATTTAAGATTTAAAGTACCTGGAGACCAAGCTTAGGTTGGATGGAATAAGTCAATTTAAGGAAATAAAAATAATATTTATAATACAAATAGTTTAATAATTATTGTTTTAATTATGTCGACGACAGAACATGATGTTTTTAGTTGCTTTCTTGAAATAAAAAAAACAGTCATAGTTATTTATTGAACAATTATTAACGCCAAATTTGTTTACTAACCTGCATAAACTCTAAACAAAAATACATCCGCCACGTTCGGGGATCGATCTATCAACCTCTATCACTTAAGTCCGCCGCGTAGGCAATGAGCTAAGACGCATTTATACTCAGCCATGGTAGTGTGTTTTAGCCAGGCTCAATTGTTGGGGCTGTCATAATTATTCGTTCAACTATTATTAAACTGTGGTCAACAATTATTGTGTTAGATACGGATTGAGTACTAAAAAGCAAAAGGGAAATTTAATTTACACCAATTGGTTTGTTAAAGTGGCTTCAAGCAATACAGTGAATAAGTTTTCTATCAAAACACGATAGATTTCGGAAATACTTTTCTTTGCTTTTATTTCGCACAGTTATTTTACCCTTTGGTTTTTACTAATTCTTTACTAATTAGATAAGTGATTAAATTTTATTTTATTTTCCAGCCTCACTTAAATCATAAATATTAGTTTAAATTACTTTATCTTCCAATAGTTTTTATTGTTACGGATGGATGGATTTTCATTGTATTGACACACGGGTACACGGTTTGTTGTACCGTACTTCATAGCGAAGGACATCACATAAGTATAAAGCCCACATTAACTGTAGCCTCCGTATTCAGCCTCCTTTCATTATGAAGTAAGCGAAACAACAAAGCTTTGAACGGATTCTTAGAGAGCAAAAACTAGTTTCCGGTACCATCCGAAACTACCTCCAAAATCACCTGTAGATAAGACAGTTTAAACCCAATTTTTTATAATTTTGTGCAATATTTAACGTTGCAGGCACGCTAATATCCCAAGTGCAGTCTGTCGCAGACTACGATTGTGTTTGTATGTATATTATGTTTGATTCCTGGGAGTGTCGCGCTGACACGTGCCAGTAGTCATGACTCCGTCGATAACGCCACCTAGCGGAGGTTATGCGCCGACATGACTGATACAGATGCAGCATCACGATATGGTGGTTGTACTCCGTTGTATTGGCACACCTGCGCAACTGTAACTATGAAAACGTGGGCATTTTAAAAGTGTTTATAACATTTTTAAGATGTGCCTTTCCTATCATCACAGCGCGAAATAATTGCAACTACCCTGATATCGTAGTGAAATATTTACGAAGACTTTGTAGAGTATTCAATGGTGAAACATTACATGGACATTGACACTGAAATCCAAGAACGGGCCACAGTTATCCTACACTCGTTTTTTTTATTTTCTCCTTTTTTTTTTTTTTTTTTTTTTTTTTTTTTTTTTTTTTCCCCCCCTCTCTCCTTTTTTTTTTTTTTTTTTTTTTTTTTTTTTTATTTTTTTTTTTTTTTTTTTTTTTTTTTATATTTTTTTTATTATTTTTTTTTTTATTTGTTTTTTTTTTTTTTTTTTTTTTTTTTTTTTTTTTTTTTTTTTTTTTTTCTCATTCATACTTGGCTTAAAAGCTTAAAATACCTACCTTGTGGTACGGTCGCCATTTCAGTAAACTAATCTAATCTAAAGTCAAATCATTACACGAACAGTGTAACTGATAGTACAGTGAAATCGTTAGAGAGACGCAGGAGCTACTAATTCCACAGGCAGTGAAGCAAACGTTACAGCTAAATCACTACACAGACAGTAAAACTGACATCACATCAAAATTATTATACCGAAGCTGTAACTATGAAGAAGTATAGGACGAAACTGTAACAGAAGACGCTATAAGCTGTACAATCCTCAATTACGAAAGCTTAACATAGACGTTGTACCTGTAATCATTAGGGGAGAACAGGTTAATGGCAAACAGCGGGCAATGCCGAACACTTCCCTTTATCACTTCAAATGCATTATTTCTTAGTCCTGTGAGGTTCAACACCATAGCGGGAGTCATTCATTCATTTATTCGAAGGGTCGGATTACTCCAAAGGTGCTTCTGCCGTGTCGGCCTTTAGCGCACCCCTAATTTCTCTTTCATAGAGGATCAGGAATCTTCCAAGTGAAGAGACCTGGAAAACTGCAACAGCCTCTCGACAAGCTCGTCAGGAAGCAGAAAACTACCAAACTACTCCTTTACAAATTGCCTAGAGTGGAGGACCTTACCTCTGCCAGCCCTATAGAATCAAAGACCCCAGATCAGATGATAAGCAGGTTCCTCCTAAAGATAACATTTCCTGCTCAGAGGGGTCCCCTTAAAGATCCACATGTGTAGTTGATGCTTCCTCAAATTACCGTGTCCAGTGATACCTGTGATAAGTTTGGCATCCTTCTTGACAAGTTTTATGAGTCTCTCATGACCTGTCGAGATGGAGAACATAGATTTGTTCACGAGGTGTTTTTTTAATGGCAAACCAGTTTCGGTTCATGGAGTTTTGTATTGTCCTACATCTTTTTGGTATTACCACAAACATTGCACTTGTCTTACACGTTTTATATGAGTCGTTTAATTATTCCACATATTTCTTTCTGCTATGTATATACAATAACTGTACTATGCTCCGCAGTGGTTGGAAATACCGAACAAAACAAGGGTTTCATAATTTGAAATATATGTCAATTTATAGGTCACAGTAAATATATAACACATTTTTGACATGGATATGTCTTAGCTCTGAGTGGAGGTGTTAGCAATTTGTGAGACCAAAATTTGAAACAGTGACGTCATTTGCTTAGAGACGTTTGCTTAGTGACGCTATAGCATAAGTAATGGTCATAGTTTGATTATAGAAACAGTTGTTTAGGTAAACTGAAAACATTCCCTTTTGACGTATCCATGATCTAACCTATTTCCTAAAGGGAAGTAAATACAAACATTTTATTTTGTAGTACAGTACAATAAACTTACTTTAATTGGAACAAGCCTATTTTTTGAATTGTTAATTTATAAGAATGAGAACAGCTGTTTAGAGAAACCAAAAACATTCCTTCAGACATATCTATGGTCTAACATATTTCCCCCAGGGAAGTAAAATAAAAAATTTAAATCATTAAGTCATTTTGGATTTTTTTAATGCCTCAGGTTCACCGTTTCCCTACTACACAGACGATACATCTGTCATAACTCCGAAATCACTACGTAGACACTAAATAATCTTAAACTACGAAATCATTACACGAACGCTGTAACGCTTGTGGCACTAGATTGACGCAGTAACGCCGCAACGGCGAAATGATTGCGCATGCGTAGTAAACAGTTGCGCAGGTTCGCTGCGGCTCTGTGATGGATGATGTCTGTCACTTTTCATTAGGCTCACTACACACTACAGCTCCGGTCATCAGTCATTCAATTGTTTAATTATAATGCGTCATTTCCATAGGAGTTCCAGCGGTGTTAGTCACACAAATGGAACAATCAACACGGTTGTGTTCACTCATGCTTCGGTTAGTGTTCACTTTTAGAGAATATTCGTGTAATGCCTTTAATGATAACGGGCTGAAGTTTTACTTAGAAAAGTATAAACTTAGGTTTTGATGATGAAGGATTTTAAAAATTAAACATTAAACGGTAAGTTACCTTTTTTTAATGTTTGCAGATTAATACCATTAACGACTCTGAATGTGTTTACCCCTCCAAGGCCAGGCCCACATTTGCAAGGCTTGGTTAACGGGTCGGCGAATTGCAAAACGGTGACACGCAAATTTGCGAATTCCAATCCGGGCAGCATATAACTAAGGCTTCTGCGTCCAGACTTTCTCTCGTTAATTGGGCTTGGAACTTGATTGACTCTGCTTGATTGACTTAAAGGGCAAACATGACTAAGGGCAAGTGAATTAAGATGTGAGATCGATTCATACTCAACTCAGGATTGTAGTGTAGTGACTTCTACAACTGATCTCGAGAATTAACGTTGATTCATTCAATTTCGGGTGGATTTTGGATATGATATTTTTGATATGAAAATTTAGAAATTTACGGTCATCAAAGATAAATGATAATTCACTCGGGCTTCTTAAGAAAGTGAAGGTTATAATGTACAGCATGCGTAATTTCCGAAGGAGACCCAACAAAGTTTAACCATTGTGTCGTCCGAGTGAGCTCTCCTTCTGGTAATTTAAACTTCGGTATGAACAAACTAGGAGGATTTATTCTTTAAGACCTTACAGTGTACGTGCAAATAGGATACACTACTCCCGCCGAGAGTTCAAGAAAGCTCTTCCCGTGCTCAGCCTGGAGTAAAGCTCGTATAGACAAAGGAAAGCGTCTGGAATATGAATTGGAAGTAGGTCTTAGTGGTTTGATAAAAATATTGACTAATAATGTAACGGCTTCTTTTTAATAGCTGATAACCGATTTCGGGTCATAGACCAGTCTGATAATCATCTATGACTAATCGAGTTTATATTACCTCTACACACCTAGGAAAAACCCCACCGTTGTGAAACAATCTGCGTCATTTCAATGTAAATGTGCATCCAGTCAACGCACTCGACGCAACAAAACTTGTCCAGTCTGTTTTACGATTCTGGTAATTCCCAATTACGAGGAAAACACCGGTCAAGCGAGTTACAGACAAACAAGACTGTAAACCTCAAACCATGGGTAATAAAATCGAGCAGACAGTCGTACAGACTAGGGAAAGTGCGGTGACCTTGAGTGAAGGTTATTCGGGTCGTGAAATGGTGAGTCGAGCCGAGCGCTTCCGACTTTCAACGAACGTCTTCCCTCGACCGCACGGAACGACGGGAGGCGTGATGGTGGCGGCCTTCTGGACCATCCTTCCGGGCGTGCACGCCTCCTGGCCTCTGGGCGACGAGCGCAGCGAATGAAGAGAAAACATTGCCAGGCACTACAACCTGGACACTCGAGTCGAATACTCTTCCAGGGTAGTCGACGCACACAGCAGAGTGAATGTAGAACCCGTGTGTTATCTTCAATCACGGACTGGGATCAACCGCTTTTGATTGTGGTCTATTAATATACACAAACTATAGTAGCCGTAGATGGTTCATACTGTTGTAAGGAATGAAGACGGTTTTGTAACTCAACTTGACAGGTGTGGACATAATTCACATATTCCTAGGACTCGCTTGGATGTTTTTCCGGGGATGCTATAACTGCGCTTCACGGTCAATGTCCTAATCCCCTATACCAACTGCACCTTGTGTTTACGTTTCACTATAAGTTATTATGAATTAATAATGGCAACAAAACTACTTGATTGTAAATAATTATAATCATATAAGTGAACGAGTAATTACCCGGTTTCATAAAGGATATAGAATATTCATAGTAAAATTTAAACATATTGAGATATTTTAATTCACTGCAAAAACAAAGCTTTCACCGGTACCTTTTTTATTCTGCACACTTAATTGTATTTACTTCCCTGTTAGAAATAGGTTAGATCATGGATATATATAAAGGGAATTTTTTCGGTTCATCTAAACAGCTGTTCTTATAACCAAACTATGCGTCACTGACCAGATTGTGTCACTGTTTCAAATTTTGGTCGCACAAATTGCCAACACCCCAACCAGAGCTGTTTTGACATGTTCTTGTCAAAATAACATAATTATATTTATTATAAAATAATATTGTGCTACTTATCTACACTCTGGACCTCGTTTGATGAATATGATTCGTACAACCTGAACCTGACCAAGTTCAAGGAACAGCTGATGGTCCTCAGAAGGCATCTATGTCACCGCCACGATCGACCGGGTTCCGCCCTATATCCAAGGTCATTCAGCTGGATCAATAATGCAGAAAACTCAATCCGTGTGATTACACGCCATATTCGTAAATAGTACGGTATATTTCTAAACTCAACTTTGCAAACACCTGGAGGTTTAAAAATGTTTGCTTTTCCTTTTCTTTGGGAAATAGGTTAAACTAGCTGACCCGGCGAACTTCGTATCGTTTAAAAGTAATGTATGTTCTGTTAACTTTTCCATAGCTGTTTATTTTAACTTGAGGTCCACAAATATTTTGTAGATAATAGTGCAAGGGACTGTAAGAATTTTTAAATTTTAAATGCTTCTTTACATGATTCTTAATCTAGTCCAGCTATACACCTCACTGCTTTTTCTGTTTTTTTCTTTTTTTGTAGTAAAAGTAGTTGTCTGATACTGGATTTAGAAGTGAATCCCCATATTTCAACACGGTAAGCTAAATTTGAATAGTAAAATGAATAGTAAAGCATTTCAATGTTTCCGTGGAATAAGTCTAAGATAAACACTGATCTAGTTAGTTTTATACAAAGATATTTAATTTAGTCATTCCAGTTAAGATCCTCGTTGCCCGTGAGACCTAAGAACTTAACATGTGATGATGTTTCAATAAATGTACTTGAATTCCACAAAGGGGCGGAACAGTGCTCCTACAGCACCTCGGCCATGTGGCTTTTTGTGCACCCCTGTTACTGAATGCCTTATGGACCTTCCAGGCTTAAAAGCCTGATGAACTGACGTAGTCTCCCGACCAGCTCCTCCCCGGGAAGGTGACTACCCCTCTCAATGACGCCAAGGGTGGCAGCCACTACCTCAGAAAGAGTCATACGACAGATGATCGGCAGTCTCCTCGGACTGCCCACAATTCCTGCAGACTGGGTCCCCAGTGAAGAATCCCATGCGAGCAATATGTTTCCTTATATGTCACGTGATTAGACCTACAATGAGTCTGAGTTCTGACCTACCTAACCGTAGAAGGTCCTCTGCGATTCTCAAGGAGGGAGAACCCCCCTCAACAAGGAGGGAGGACTGATAGATAGTTCGCTGACTCTCAGGCTACGTACAGGATTAAACAATTATTAGATATTTTGTATTTTTATTTTACAACAAAATAATTATCATGTTTTATTTCTCCCTAATTAAGTTTTTTAAATAGAATTACAAATATTCTTTTTTTTCCTGGATTAAGTTAATTTTAAGTCTAAATCTTTTAGTTATCTAGAATAGAGCTGTGAAAAACTTGATTCAATTCAATTCTTAAGAGACAAATTCAACATGGCAGCACTGATGACTTGTAGTTGTAGCGATTGTCTAGACAATTAAAAAAATGTTTATACATTTCAGACGGATAATTACCATGCCATTATAACTGATACATAAAAAGGATTTCTGTATCTTTATATAAAAATGTAATCAAGGTGATAGACATACAAACGTTCTCCTTAAAAGTTAAATCAGAAATATCCTTCAAATAACTATAATCAATAAATGTTCCTTTTTCAAATTTGACATATTTTATAAAAAATGTCAAATTATTCAACATTTATACTTTACTTTTATGTCTTTTATGAAACCCCCAGCCTCTTAAAGATAGCAGTAATGAATTTCTGTTGGGTAGTATAACGTTAACAAGAAATCTGTTGAACATTGAGGAAAATCTTTTTTATCTTCATGAAAATAACCTTTTTGTTCCTGTTATTGATAATAGCCAATAACTAGATCAGCGTGATGGGATTTGGTATAGTATTATAGGGGTTAGGGTCATTCAAAGACATATAAATAGAAAAACACCTTGAGATATTATCAAATTGAAAAGTCGTAACGAATTGCATAAGCCTAAAATGATTCTTATCTAAGTTCCCGATCTACGATCAGCCCAAACACGTTCTAGTCTGTAGCATGACGTATGGACACAACGCAGAGTTGTTAACAACGAGTATGTGGTGATATTTACTATTTCAGTTACCGCCAAGCACACGTGATACTCCTGTTTATCACGAATACGTCATCGTGTAATTGAATTGGCGACGAACCGGGGCAGTAAATAAGAGAACAGAAATGTGGTAACTGCCAGATCAAACGAGAAAATTAGCGAGCGGAGAGGAGAGCACGCTAACGGAGATGTCGGACAGATCAAAACACTGGTGGGGAGATCGCGAATATCTGCGACGGTCAGCTGGGGGTCATCGACCTCAAGGTCACTCAAGGTCACGAGGCGGAGGAGAAAGTGCGATGGCGACAGTGGCGCATAACCTACAACAACAATCACCGTATCTGTCTCGACTACGATGATCAAGAGTAACAATACTACAGCCGTTCCATATAATTCTGACAGTATTATTTACAAAACTATTGCGTTTGCAGTACTTCCCTGTGGGAAATAGGTTAGATCATGGATATGTCTAAAGGGTTTTTTTAGCTCCTCTAACCAGCTGTCCTTATAAACATATAGCGTCACTAATCATATGACGTCACCGTTTAAAATTTTAGTCTGATGGCCTGTCAAAAACCTCTACGACATATTCAAAAAGTTTAAGAAACGTGTCATATAAACATATTAAGATATACATCTCATTAACATATTTATAAAATTACAGTACTAAGGAATATACTATACATGCACCAAAAATGGAAAAAGTAGTATGATGTCATAGTTGGTTATGTAAAGTGGAATGGCATAACTTAGTCAACAAAACAAAGAAGTTGATCATGCTGTGAAAGCTAAATAAATTTTACTTACAAAACTAAAACGGGTTTTATAGCTTAATGGGTTAAATACCACCGGAAAAAATGGAACCACTCACGATAAGTGAGAACTACAGATAACTTTAACGATGCTACTAATTTTAAAACTCTCTTACATGGTCGCTTAAGTCAAAATAAGATAAGAGCATGATTTAATCGAATACCTTTTGATGATTGCGAATGCAATAAAACCAATGAGTACATTGATTAAGACATTGATGACACCTTCACTCGTTGCTTGATAAATCGCGATAATAAAACAGTAATTCTGATTGTCCTCTATTTGTCCTCTGTTCGTCATTACTGTATTGTTTTTGAATAATGTTAAAAATTTGGACACCATACAAGGAGTAATCTATATAAATAAAATTAGAGTTTTGTCTGAACATTACTCAGAATTATTCATTTTTTAGTTATTTTTACTTTTCGTGCGTTAGAGAAGCCGAAACCGGTCTTATCTCAATTTTTGTCTGTTTGTCTGTGACGGAGACACATTACGCCGTCTTCTCCGAAAAAACGGGAGAACTGATTACAATGAAACTTTGTATTCTCTACATTCCAGAGAAGGTTTATAAATGGTTGAAATCATCCGCCGCCCCTTAAAAAGTAAATAACGAGCATTTAAAAACCCACTTTTACGCGATATTACTCGCATTTTGATTCAATTTTCAATGAATAACCTACTGGCAATAACCAGCTGTCTTTGTAGTTTAAAGATTTAATAGAAAAAAACAAACAGTTGTCAAATCAATATTAGTTTATATTGGTCATTGATTTTAAACCCATTTCGAAATCGTACTATATTAAAAAGTTATTTTAACGTATAACTAATAATAATAATAGTATAAAATGTTCTAATATATTTAATTATAAATGAATGCTAAATAATAAAGCTGAGTATTGATTTTTTTCTTTGTATTGATTTGTTTAGGATTTCAGGTTTACATTTTGGTATGATGATCTTTCTTCTTTAAACTGAATCCTACAACCCGTACAAAGGACGGGCTTACTGCTAGTTAATATTATAAGTTTACATTCCTTTTAAATGGGTAAAAAACTAAAATAATCACATTTATTATTTTTTACGGAAAATTTATGATTTTAGATTATTTTACGAATTAGATGATTACGTTGAAATAAATTTTACTCACAAAAACAACATATACTGTATGGGTAAAAACCTCTCACTATTCTAGCTGACCTTAGTCGTTCTATATACCAATACTTGTCACATTAAAAAATCTTGCCACAATCGAATATGTTTATAAGTGAGCAAAATTTGTTCCCAATCCAGCTAATTGGAGGTCACGAATTATTGTGGATAGTTGTGAGCGATGGTTGAATACTTCGTTAATCCGCAAAGATCATCCTTATAATTAGGCCAGTTCGTTAAACTGGACTCCACGTTAAACTGTAGGTTCTTTTGATACGTCATTGACAGTTGGAATTTTAATTAACAGTTATTTTTAAGAAACAGGTTATATATATTTAACAAGATTTCGCCACAATCATCCTATACTCATTTCCCATTCCTACTTGGCTTAAAATACAAATCGTAGACAGGTTGTCGTTTCAAATACCTAATTAACTAATAATCAATTAAAATATTAATAAAAACGGAGAGGTAGTACTGGAGTACCAACTGTGAGTGGTTGGGGCTCGAGAATTAGCCTGTTACCCCGGACCGCGGTAAGGCGCGAGTTCTACCTCTTGAATCGATAATTGTCAGCCAACTGAACCCGTCTGCATCTGCATGAACCATTGTGCACTTCTTATCACACATCTACGAGCACACGCGCAGAAGAGATATGGCAATAAAGGGAGTGCTCATTTTTGTTACAGGTGGCTTGCACAATGAATCTTGATAGACGTGCATTCGCAGGAAATGTTCCTGTGTTGGGATGAGTTATCGGCTGATAAAACCCCAATTCAACAATAACAAGTCCCTAAAACTAACGCTCTAGACCGTGATGGTTTCCGGTCCACCAGCCAATCCCGCCATCTTTGGCAACTGATCGACTTCTGATTTTCAACGCACAATCAAAGCACTGTACGCACGTCAAACTGAGAACAAGGAACTCCTTTATTTTTTTCATTCCGTCTGAATGAAACCACTCACTCATCTGTTTACTGCGTTTTTTTATCATAAAATAAAAAAATCTATCTCTATGGAATAGAAAAATACGAGTGCAATAATTTATATTTCGTTGTATATATTAAAAGGTATTTATAATTTTATAAAATGTACCGTATATGTTTTTAAGCAATACGTACTTGAAACCCGTATTTATATTGTTTTGATTTATTTTGGTAGTAAACGATGGAATCAAAAAATCAAGTTATTTTTAAAACTAAAGTTTTTAATTTCATTTGTAAAATTAAAATTGTTAACTGATGAATGGACTTATATTCGAGTTAATCGAGCTATAATCTAGAACTTCTATACAATCTATAAACTCTGAGTAAAATCTGGCAACATGATACGGCTATTTCAATTTCCATTGCTTTAGCACGGCGCCGACGCAATATAAGTACACGTGCCGTGCAGGTTGCATTCCGGCGCCGCGCTGTCCCCCAAGCACCCTGCACACGCATTCAAATATATTTTATATATTTAATATATTAAAAAATTCAAATATATTTTTTTCGAATTAGGTGTGATGGAGAACACAATCATTGAACTTAAATGCATTTTCGTGAAACTGTTGAAGACTGTTAAGATAAACCAGAGACGGAATGTGATGAGGGTAATAATTGATTGATGACATTGTTTTTATACTGACAAGATCAGGAAGTGAAACACTAGTAAATATAGGCAACTAGGTCCAGTATCAGACGAGTTTTCAAGATTTAACTAGGGCTGAGTCGGTCATTCTAATTAAATAGCCGATGTTTCCTTGCTACCAAGTAACTTTCTGAAAATGGGAAAATAAGAGATTCCAGAGGTTTCGAAGAATTATGTTTTTGAACGCATGAATCTATATCTATAAAATAGGATGTACTGTATATTGTTTGAAGTGTATGCGCTCTGACACTATTGGCCAGGAAAAGCGGTACACTTAAGTAACATTTCATGGAGAAGGTTTATGGATCAACAATTCTGTTGTAGCTCAATTGGGTTTCTCCCTAGAAGCCCAAACAGGATCCCATACTAAGAAACCAGAACTTTGTGTACATTATGTTTTCTTTTCAACAGCTTTGAGCTTTTCTATATCTGTTAGTTAAACATATACTCGACACATTGAAGCACTTGCATTTGTTCATGTTTTTGATTTTGTTTACATTTTGGTTTTGAGGTTAACGGAGTGACTAAACATTTATGCGAGTTTTCATTTCTTAGCTTTGACTTCTTATTTTTCATTTTACTACTGTGTTACGTTATTTTAGTTTATAATGGTATGAAATTTCACACGCACATTCCCTACACCGCGATTTACTGTATTCTAATTACGAAGGACTGCCGACAACCACGGGTTATGTGATATAATCAATGCACAGTGAAAAGGATTTTATGGGGAGTGTAAAATTGCTCTTATACTACTATCTATGTCCGTTCCAATGAAAAAAATGATTTAGCCCTAAAAATAAAAAAAATTTGTTAATTATTTATTCCATCCTATATTTTCGTGTGTCGTCTATAATTTCACAACGTAAGATACCAATTGTACAATTGTTTATCCTCAGTGAAATACTGTTCACTGCATTTTACTGTTTTTATGTTATAAAGCAGGATTTTTCGAAACCTTGATTACGCCAGCTCGACTGGGGATGGATCCCAGACGGACATTCTACCTACATTGAGCGTCTCCAATCGATGTTATGTTACAACGCGCTATCCAAACTCGTATTTTTGTAAGTGATTAAAATGTTAAAATACCCCCGTCGCAGCAGACCTGCGTACTCAGCGAATTTCCAAATCAATAACATAATAATAATAATATATGACAAGTTTTATAAAAATCTGTCCATAAACATGAGAATTATTTGCCTATTCTCCATAACATTGACATGGGAAAGAGAGTGTGCAGGTTTGCTGCTGTGAGGAATACTGAAAGTAGGTGTTTCTACCATAAGTAATTTTTATTTTTAACATTTATACCAAATTTCATGAACATCTGTCCATAAATAAAGGAGTTTGCCTATTCCCTATATGAATAACATGGGAAAAGAGTATGCAGGTTTGCTGCCATGGTAAACATATAAACTATGATTTTTAAGCATAAATGGATAGACCTCAACCACATGAAGCTAAATATCAAGTTTTATCCAAAAATATTTATTAATACTGTATAGGAAATATTAATTTTTCCCTATCCTCCATAAGATTAACATTGGAGCCCCACAATACAACGTACTGTGTTTAGATTTTTTAATATCTCGGTAACCCTTAGAGATAGAGAAAAACTTTAAGGAACTTAATTGTGTATTTTTTAAGCTGATTCCAATGGTGAAATATAAAATTAGAAATTTTTAAAAATTACACGCGAAAAACGCAAAAAACCCCATTTTGGGGTACAAAACCACCCTAAACTACCCGTTCCCATTGACCGATATGTCTGGTTTACGAACTCGTCCGAGCATTTGTAGGAATACACGTCTGTGCCAAATTTGGTCTCGATCGGACCATTTTTACGAGAGTTATCGTGCTAACAGACATATATATATATATATATATATATATATATATATATATATTAAATAATTATGCATAACTTAGTACCCTTTTTTTTGTTTGAGAAATTATTTTATTTAAAAACTCACAACATGTTTCAGACTTCAGTCCATTATCAAGTGGTGTATTAATATGTATATATATACATATATATATATAAATTTTAACGACTGTTGTTTTTGGACTCTGGGCACCTAAAGAAGAAAAAATAACATGGTCCCGGGCTTAAGTCGTACCATGAGACCTACGGTAATAGCTTCTTCCCTATGGGAAATTCGCTAAAATGTGATATTCTATGAGTCATTACAATTCAAAGCTCTTACCCTATGACGTACAAATGAGCACAAAATTATAATGAAAAGTTCAGTTCGTATGGAGTATGTATGATGGCGAACCTGGGGGTAAAAGCATTTCTCATGGCTGATGTATTGGAAGTGTGGTAGATAATGTGTGTTTGCAGCGCACATCCGTTTGGCAGCGCTGTTTCCGGTCCATCCGAATGACAATTGTTGATGGCAACGACAAACAATACGCTCATGGTCGAAATGCTGTTGGCAAAACAAAAGAGACCCAAGTTATTTAACACAAACTAAAAGGTCCAACCATCGTGAGTTTTACTGTTAAACTTCAATAATAATGCACTTGGTAATAACTGTGGGAAGTATTTATGAACTTATATAGTCAACGCAACCAGTATGTTTGAATTAATAAAAGTTAACCAAACAATTAATTTGAAACAATCGTAAAAGCGACCTAGCTCTATAAAAAACATGGAGTTTTTTGTAAAATGAATTCTCAAACATATATAACGTTTATGGCAAATTAAAAAAATATATATATGTATATAAATATTTGGTCCTAAAACTTAAGATTGCGCTCAGTGTGTTCACGTAAGAAGTGAAAAACTGTTTTGGCAATTGTGTAGAAATAAAAAATACACTATAATCAGACAAAATTATAAAATAAAATATATTAATAATGAAAAAGGATTGTTGTTATGATCGAAGAATATCCATCACCCATGAAACAGTGATATGGAAAATGATTCATAATCATTTTATGTGTATACTGAACAAGTTATTTCTGAGCAAGTCTCAAGCAGTATAAAACATTCACGACCTTGATCCAAGATTAGCTTAAGTCGGGTTCACGCGGGATAAGCAGATAAGAGTGATCGCCTTATCACTTATCAGTCATATAGCAAAGGGTGCAACACTACTCATATAACAGCTGCTTCATTGTACCCGACTAAAGGTGTCTGGCTACATCTTGGCAACTTCTCTTGTGATTACAGTACATCTTTTGGTTCAGAACTGTTCTCTTTTTTTGTTTTGCCTAAAACAATAGCTTCTCATTAGAGTTAATTGTAATTTAGACTATGATAAAGTGGTTCCAGGCTTACTCTCATCGCAATGCCTACGACAATAGCTTATCCACTTGAAGGGAAATTCCTTAAAATGGATGAACTACTAACTTCACTAATTGTATACAGAGGTAAACGTATAGGTAAAGATGCACAATTTTAGGCCAGTTCGTTAACTCCTCCTTATTCATTATCTTTAAATGCTTTCCAAAGGCATAAAGTAACCCTAAGTTATAATAAAAACATAAAACGCGAGAAGCCTTATGGAATTTTTAGATGTTTAACAGCTTTATGGTCATACATAGGATAGTTACGATTGCACTAACACTAAAAAGGGAGACCAAGACCACCTGATTTTTTTTATTGATCATTAATAAATAGCCCTTTAAGAGTCTGCATCAGTGGTAGCCATCATGGATTTTAGTCCCGTAAGAGCAATGTTAAATTTTGGCGCCTATATCTCCTTGACCTATTGTCATAAATTAACGGAAGAGGTGTCAAATTAAAGGTGACACCGTCCTCCAGGGCACCACCTTACATAATCTTTTATTTTCGCTCTCAATAAAAAAAAATAATGATTTATTTTGTAAAATATTCCTGGATTTTTTGTTCTTATATCAAGTTAAATTTTTGAACATATTAAAAGGTCATGCCCTTGAGCCACATCTCATCAATGTACTTCCAAAGTTTTACATTGATACTTTGATAATTAACGCCACTACACACGCTAAAGTGAATGTTTGTTCCGCCAGAATTTAACATTGCTCTTACGGGACTAAAATCCAAGATGGCTACCACTGATGCAGACTTAAAGCCAAATGGACCCGGTATCGAACCATCACCAAACTGTGTTATAATTTAGGTTAATTGGAGCTTAAGGTAATTATCGGGTACTACAAAAACTGTATACCTCAGTTAGTTATAAACTTTTATATGATCCTAAAAATTGCCTAAAATGTTTTATTTGACTCTAGTTCTCATTAGTCCCTAATTAGGATCCTGATAAACGTAATATAAGGATAACATTAGAAAAGTTTGTTTAAAAACTATACTTCTCAAGAAGAGTACGATGTATATCCCTATTGATCTACGATACCTTGATACACAAGACTGTCCAACCCATCGGCCCTGACCGACCACCATCGGTAATAGCTTGTAAAACCCACTTGTAGGGATATTCGCAAACTACAAACTTCATTCATTTTCTACACTGGCAATAAATATATTGATTGTAATACGGTTTGGAATTTGATGTAATCGAAGCTGTCTTGATCTAATCAGGCCAGTGAAAGTGGACGGTGTATATGGTGCAGGAAAACGCAGTTAATATGTGACCTGGTCAGCGCTTGGCGCAGTGGCGCACCTCGTGGCAGGGTGAGGAAACATGGTGAAATGGCGTGCTAGTGTTAAGTATGGTGTTTAATATGTCGAATGGCTCGACCTGGCTACCATTAGACTGTAAGGTGGTAAAACACCCGCTCGCATTAAGGAGTAATTTAGTTTACTTATAAGAAATCTAACCTATTATTATTTATACTTTATACTTATTTTATAATGAGGTACTAAAACTATTTTTTAGCTTACTTTTCTCAAATTCCTTTTTCACATTTTGTGATTTTCATTATTACCTCCGCCGATTCTTTTGCCCTAAATTAACAGAATGATGTTAATATGTTACAAATTCAATTAAAAAATGCTGTTACATAATAATTATGTTAGTCATGCACATTATTTAAATGTGTCCCATTTTTAGTAAAAATTATTAACTAAGCCTTCGTTTCATGGTAAATAATCACTTTATTTTCAATTACAACCAAGTCCGACTACTTTAAAATGTTGTAATAGTAATTTCAGAATGAAAATTTGGATGAGAACGAGCATGGGTAAAATTTTCTATTTAGGCTAGAGTTAATGTGCCCTATAACCGTGTTCCACGCGAGCGCCGCTAGGGTCTCAGCAACTGGTCCAATTGCAATTTGGTTCCCCAGCTGTTTGTCGACGATATGAGATCTCGTTCAACGATTTTGACGCGGCAAGGCGCTACCTCAGAGGTAAGGTTATGACTCCTCATTAATACCTGTTGACGTCAAGCTCACTCGCGCGACGGCGCCAAAATAGCACCCGGCCTCGACCGTCACTCTACCTGCGCCACGTCACGCGTCACGCATCACGTAGCGTCACAAGGAAGTGCCAGAACAATACTCTGGTCCCTAAGGGCTTCCATGGGTATATTTTTAATATTTTCAAAACTTGTATTTATCTACAAAACTAGAAATCTAAAATCTAGAAACCGCTAAAATTATTTAATAAGAATAATTATTTCCCATCCTTGGATAAAATCTTAGGTTCCCCATAAAATCATAAGAGTAGACAAAATTGGGTCAATAGAATTTATTATTCAAAATATTGATCAGTATTAGTATATTCTGTGTCAGTGAATTGACATATACGTTCTTCCTTTAACAGTAAACTACCCCCTCCCTCCATGGTAATAACAAACTTTTTTGTGGGTTTTATTAAGCGATGTGATCTTAAGTTACATACCAATTTCCATAAAAAATGTGAGAAACAATGAAGAAACAAATTTGTTTAGGGACCTCCATCTCTCCATAAGAATGAAATTAATGAAATAATGATTTGGAGACTTTTTGGATGTCGGTAAAGGGGTCTAAAATTTATTGTGGACAAATCAATCGTGATGCAATAGCTTAATCGACCCAAAGTCACAACGCACCAAATGTTTGAAACTGATTCCGGATATAGAATGTTCCTGAAAATCCTCAGTTACCCTCGTAACAATAACAGGAAAATTGAAATTCGCTTCCCTCGCGTCAGCACGCTTGGAGTCATAGAACCTCAAAATGGATCTTGCTTATTGTTTGCGAAAATGCAGTAACTAAACAATTCTTTTATAAATTAATTTTGACATTTCGCAACGTGAATGTACATAAAACGCTCAATCACAAATCAGCTGTCGTCAAATCCTCTCCGTCACTGATACGACTGATACCACCAATTGAGAGTTCTATTATTGTCAGATTCATAACCGGCACCTGTTAGATCAGTACATTGATGTACATTTTATATATTTGGCTAAGTGATTGCACCTTGGTATACTAATTGTTGTTGCCTTATATGACGTCATAGTGCCTGACTCCCGCCTTAGCATCTCGACTGTCCGTCACATTTAGTGGTCATTAGTGGAGAATATGTTAACCTTCGTAACCTTGCCCTGTTATGCTGATCTCGTTATGTACATTGTTTTGTCCAGGTCATAGTCTTTATTAGTAAGATATTTGTTATTTGTAAAATGTTGTAGTTGGTGTATTTTTAAAGACCTAATCGGATTTGTGTCCTATGATAGTCTACTCTAGTTCAGATATCGAAATTTTCTACATTAAAAATAAACGGTCACATTACTGATAATTTTGTTTGGTTATTTGGTGTCACTTCACTTCCTTCCTTGCTCCTTCACTTTGCTTCCTTCTTGCCTCTCCTAGCGGCTTAACTCTCGGTGGAGCATGAACACCCTGTGACCCGGTCTTTTGGGGAATTGTGTACCTTCCTATTGGAAGGGTACCTTGGAGAAGGCATGTTTACTTGACATGCTCTTGGGTTTCGCTGGTCAGGAATGTGCAGTGCCCTAGGGCGTTACTCTAATATGAAAATTTGAGGGCTCCTTGGGGTGAACCCTTCCTTGACTAGTGAACTCTAAAGGTGTGTTGGGTGGAAAAGAAATTCTTTTAGGATAATCTGTGACCTTTACCAGATTCTGGATTGTTTGGAATTTGTTAAGTAGACAGTAAATTTAATTCCTTTCCCATCCTTTTGAATTCCTCCTTTCTTTCTGTGTGATTGTACAATATTTGGCAGAAAGGCGTTACGTGGAATTCTTAATCCTCCAAAATAAACGTATTCCTGAACATCTAACAAATAATTGACATGGACATGTCTTAGCTCTAGGGGGGAGTATCGGAAATCCGTAAGACCAGAATTTGAAACGGTGACGTCATATAGGTGTAAGGACGGCTGTTTAGAGGAACTGAAAGCATTCCCTTTAGTCATATTCATTTCCAACAAGGAAGTAAATACAATAAATTTTCTCTGAAACCTTAAGATCATCCTTTAAATTTCCTTTTTCTGATATATTCATAGGCCTAACTCGGATACAACGTCATGGGAAAAGTAGTCTGTTGAAAAATTCAAACATCATGTTGAAATTATTATCAGCCAGTATAAAATGGAATTTTAAAGTTTGAAATTATGGGATATTCTTATTTATTTACCTCTGTGAAACTCCATGATCTTTCACATTATTAGATACCCTATCCATTATTCATTAGATTAAAACCACGTAACATGTGAATAAATCATTGAGGTACCTACCTTCCATGAATCTGGCCTGTTCAATTTATGTCGAAAAATTTTTCTCGATGGCTTACTCAAATTATAGCCTACCCTCATTTTGACACTGTCAATCAATTTACACAGTTTCAGAGTTAGAAGATTCCAGTCGTTAAAAAAATCAAAGAAAATCGTGGCGAAAATATTAAACAGGCCTTATCATTAATGAATGAGAAAACAAGTGCTCGAGGTGTTAAGAGCAAAGCAAGTAGCAGATTTGGTTATCGGCTATTGGCGATAACCATGAGGAGGTGTCAACAGAGAGATATTAGCAGTGCAAGTTCTGACACCAGTGAGTGTTGGTGAGTGCGGGCTGTAGCCAGTGAGCCAGTGAGGCAGTGAGTGCATGGTGTCGCGTTAGATAAATGGGGTATTGAGTGTCAGTGGTATCAAAATTTCGTGAGTTGATCGTTAAGTTTAAGTAACTTTGATTTTGTTTTCAGGAGGAAAGTTTGTGTTTTTCTCAAAAGTTATGGTGCCGAAAAACTTTTTTGAATAAAGGGTCTGCCCAAGCCGCGCCAGTGTAGAAGATATTGAAGAATTCTAGTTTAGAACGCATTAATGGTATTAGCAATACGCAGTAAACTTATGTGATAGAAGGTAGAACATTCTACTCGTACTGCAGATCAGCTTGCACACAAGTTTCTATTCTCTGCGCATTGCTAACATAATTAACGCGTTCCGGAACAGAATTCCTCAAAATCTCTGCAACGCTCGTATTACCTTTCCTAGCACCAAGGAAGGATCACTCTCTTAAACTAAATTGTTTAGGTTTCATTTGTTGACGTAACTTAAAAGTAAACTTCAAGTTGGTTCTTTATAAATAAAAAAAGATATTAATGAATTGTTTACCCTAAAATACTTACTTAACTCATTGTAATTGCCAATAAAATACATTGTTTTACGAATGTACAATGTGGTAGCAAATTTACATAGGAACTGAGACATTTTAAATTTCAGTTTTCGATTTATTAGTTAAAATATTCCAGTATATGTATTTTATAACTTAGTTCAGGTTCAAGCTTGATTCAGAGGTTCAAGATTTTTTTAGAATCCATAGTTAAAATATAAAAGTGAATTATCATTAAAACTTTTGTGTTCTAATTCAGGACGTAGTTCGTCACAATAAGTATATATATGCCCCTACTTAATAAAATTTGAAACAAAATATTACTTAGTGACAATTTAATTCCACCAATCAATCCGCCACCTTGCGCAGGATTTAAAAAACACGCTAATAATTTTTAAAAAATTTAAAAACTCATAATATTAAATTTAAAAATATTTCTATTTGTTTTCTAGGATTATTTATTAGCACTGTAAACGTATATAAACGGCCATTCTGTTATCAAACCACTGTATCACAATTAACATCTCTTATCTTTTCATCTCCACGCGGTGCGTAAACGCAGATGGCACGCGTCGGACTTCTGTCACGATCAATCTGATAAGGTCTTGTCTATCAGCTGTTTCACAACTTTTATTACCTCCTTTGTTTTCACTAAATTATAAAATTCTCAAGTTTTAAATACTTAGAAACTTATTTACTCAAAGTTTTGTCGGCGAAGTGATAGTGTACTAGCGATATAGGGTGTTATAGCGTTTGAAAGTTCGCCTGAGTTTCGCGGGGTGTGTGCCCGAGGGCGGAGCCCTGTGATGGGAGAGCCCCCAGTGGTCGTGGAGGTGACCGAGGATGTGGTGAGACAGAGGATTGTGATGTTTGTGGAGAGATGTGCACGGAACCAGGATTGCTTGCAGATATTCCGACAAGGTATATGAATATTAATATAAGGTGTATAGTCAATCCTCGATAAGAAGAACCCCATTAGATCGGAAAAATTCTTCCTACTTAGGTATTCATTATTCTAGTTATTTGTGGTAATGAGGTTCTTTTTATTAACTTTTTTACCACCGCTGTTCGTCTTGCATAGGTTTTTTATGTTTGAACACTCACTGTTTGTTTTGAAAACAACTTGCCATGGAGGTCAACGGTACGTAGCTACGCCTTATAGAAATACGCCTTGTAAAGGTTTTAGGCAAGGTTTTAAGTTTTTTGAATGATGTTTGTGGTGTAGAGGCTTTATAAGCCTAGTCACAGACCACTAAAAATAATTGTTATCGAGAGTTTTGCCCGAATTTTGAGGTGTTTTACCATTAAAAGTAATTAAGGATTCAAGGTTTATTGAGGTATTCGTCACATAGAAGTTCTTATTAACGAGGTTCCACTGTACTAATACCAGAGTGTAAGTAGACACAACACTTCCTGATATCCAGAACTGGGTGTTCGAGCTCGGTCGAGGGTCGAGCCCCCACAGCATTGTTGAATCTCCTTTTAACGTGATTCTTTTTGGTGTAACCAATTTAGATCTCTCATTAGACCAATGTGTACGTCAGAGTCAAAGTTTTGGTTCGGATTCCACGTTCAATGGTAGGTCCCTTAGATAACATTGCCAGTTGGGCTATTAATTAACAGTCCTTCCAGCCTTAAGTCAGTTACAAGACTTCAAGAGACTTGCCACAATCACCTCCCACTCATTTCTAATTCTTAATTGGCTTAAACTACCTATTTCAGAAAGGTAATACTAAAGCTAAATAATAATACTGTGCTTGCGCTTATCCCCCGAGCCTCACAAGCCTTTTCTTTCCGGTAGCAATACAATATTCCACAGGAAGAAGTTGCAGTCCAATTTTGTTGGAGTTTTCTTCTACGAGTTACAAGTACTGTAGCAGAGTTTTGACGGCTGTTTTCTGTTACAGTGATGTCCGGCGACTACCCCACGTCAGACCTCACACCTGGCTCCTACAATGGCACCGGTGAGTAGTCTAACCCCACAAATCTATAACCTGTAATCTGTTTAATTAATTAACCTAAATTAACATCGTTTTAGCGAATTTCCCATAGGGAAGAAGCTATTACCGTAGGTCTCATGGCGAGACTTAAGCCCGGGACCATGTTATTTTTTCTTATTTAGGTGCCCAGAGACCAAAAACAATAGTCGTTAAAATTTATATATATATATATATATATATATGTGTGTGTGTGTGTGTGTGTGTGTGTGTGTGTGTGTGTGTGTGTGTGTGTGTGTGTGTGTGTGTGTGTGTGTGTGTGTGAACACGATAACTCTCGTAAAAATGGTCCAATCAAGACCAAATTCGGTAGAAACGTGTATTCCTACAATTGCTCGGACGAGTTCGTAATCCAGACATATCGGTCAATCGGAAGGGGTAGTTTGGGGGGGTTTTGTACCCCGAAAATGGGTTTCTTGCATTTTTCCCATGTAATTTTTTAAAATTTCAAATTTTATCTTTCACCATTAGAATCAGCTTAAAAACTGCACAATTAAGTTTCTTAAAGTTTTTCTCTATCTCCAACGGTTACCAAGATATTAAAAAATCTAAACACAGTACGTTGTATTGTGGGCTCCAATGTCAATCTTATGAAGGACAAAGAAAAATTAATATCTCCCATAATAATCAATATTTTTGGATAAAACCTGGTATTTACCTTCATGTTGTTGATACTCACCCGTTTATGCTTAAAAACCATAGTTTATGTGTTTATCATGGCAGCAAACCTGCATACTCTTTTCCCATGTTAATCATATAAGGAATATGCAAACTCCTTTATTTATGGACAGATGTTGATAAAAGTTGGTATAAATGTTAAAAATTGTTTATAATAGAAATGTCTACTTTAGGTGTCCCTCACAGCAGCAAACCTGCACACTCTTTCCCATGTTAATCTTATGGAGAATAGGCAAATAATTCTCATGTTTATGGACAGATTTTTATAAAACTTGTCATATATTATTATATTACTGATTTGAAAGTTCGCTGAGTACGCAGGTTCTGCGACGGGGGTATTTATGAGGCTAAAACCACAAATAAATGGTTAAAGTATGCTGTCACTGAAGAAGATTCCTAAGGATAATGGGCTAAGGTCTGTACGTTGGGTCGTGAAGTAAGTTCACGACCGAAAAAAAATTCGAAAAAAATCCGAACGTTTCTTTCAAAAATAAAAACACCCATTTTCAGCTAATTTAATTAATTTAATTTAATTGTTTAATTTCCTATTAAATCAGGTAGTAACAGTACCCAAACTTGCCAACCCCAAAGTTCCATTATGTCAGTTTTGAGAGTGTCTTGTATGCATGCCCGAATAAAAAATAAAAACCAAACACATAAAAATGTGACTGGCGTTGATAAACTTGATAAACTAAACACCCAAACTTCCCAACCTCCATAATGTCAATTTTGAGTGTCCTTTGTACGTTCCCTAGTAAAACACATTTTGCCCTATACCCGAGTATAGTTCGGGGAACTGCAATTTCCGTTGAATTGGAACCCCGAGTATAGATCGGAGTCAGCCTTTTAGCGAATTTCCCATAGGGAAGAAGCTATTACCGAAGGTCTCGTGGGAAGATTTAATTTGATTATTTTCGTTTTGAGGTGCCTAGAGGTCAAAACAAGTCTTTAAAAATGTTATATATATGTACGTGTCCGTGACCACGACAACTCTCGTAAAAATGGTCCGATCAAGACCAAATTTGGTAGAGATGTGTGTTCCTACATCTACTCGGACGAGTTCGTAATCCAGAAAACCCGGTTAATCGGAAGAGGGATTTTGGGAGGTTTTGTACCCCAAAACCTTTTTTTATAATCAGCCCAAAAACTACACAATTTAGTTCCTTAAAGTTTTACTCTATCTCCAACAGTTAACGAGATATTAAAAATTTAAAAATAGTACGTTGTATTTAGAGGCTCTAATGTTAATCATATCGACGATAAGAAGTAAAAATTAATATTTCACTTATCAATCAATAGTACCTGGTGACTGTACTGGTACTGCTACTAGTACTGGTGAGAATAAGACATGTATTGTACAAATTAATTAGAAAAATTAAAACACATTTATTACTCAATTAAAACATTTATGTGGTTTAAATAAACCCGATTAAATACACCATAATTAATATAGCACTGAATAAAAAGTATATACCCTGACGGGGATGAAACTCGCGACCTTTGGGTTACGAGGCCAACGCGCTACCACTGGACCACGACGTCTGTCAAACGAGAGTCACTGTTTAAGGTATTTTAGCCAACCTCAATTGTTTTGCGCAATCATTTACTGTTCAATTATCCATACAGTTATTATTAGCCTGTGATGAACTAATTTTGTTAGAAGCGGAATGAGGATTGAAAAGCAAAAGAGAAATTTAATTTACACCAGTTAATTGGTTTCTTACAGTGGTTTCAAGCAATACAATGAATACGTTTCCTACCAAAACACGGAAGATTTTGGAAATACTTTTTTCTGCTTTTATTTCGCACAGTTATGTTACCCTTAAGTTTTTACAAATAGTTTAGTAACCTGATAATTTTGGATTTATTACATACATAAAATAAATATTTATGAAAAACCTCTATTTACATACTGTTCCCCACCATCTTCAATCAAGAACTGTCAAACTGTTATAAACAGATGTTTTGGTTTGTATTGTTTACATTTAATTTTCCATAAGCGTGATGTTAAATTTTTAGATTTTAAACTTAATATTACAATAAAACAAGTATTTTCCTGGAGATTAGACCTATCTAGAACTTATTTTCTACTCGGAAATTAGTTATTTCCAAAATAAAAAGAAATTCCTTAGAGCCGTTTTAGAGATCTGTGTGCAAATATATATACACAAAACTTGCTCGTATTATAGTATTGGACTTTTGGATAAAACTTGGTATTTAGCTTCATGTGGTTCAGATCTAACCATATATGTTTAAAAATCATAGTTTATGGGTTTTTCATCCCCTTTTCCCATGTTAATTATATAGGGAATAGACAAGCTTCTTTATTTATGGACAGATTTTGATGAAACTTTGGTATAAATGGTCAAAATAAACGATTGCTGGAAGAAATGCCTACTTTCAGCGTTCCTCACAGCTGCAAGCCTGCATACTCTTCCCCATGTTAATCTTATGTAGAATTAGCAAATAATTCTTATATTTATCGACAGATATTGGTAAAACTTGTCATATATCATTGTTATATTATTAATTTGGAAATTCGCTGAGTACGCAGGTCTGCTGTGACGGGGGTATTTTTCCTTACGTCTTAATTTTTGCCGCAATTGCTTTTTTTAATGTATTGAAATTCTCCTAAATACATTCTCTGAGCAGCTGTTTAATAGTAGTAATAATTTTATTGCGTACTGTGCAGCAGCACAATATCAGCTGAGTTGATTTGTCGTCGAAACGTCTGCGTTGTGTTTGACTGGCGTAATTGTTTACATTCTGTTACGTGCAATTCGTTCATTAATAATGTGTAGTTTGAAAAACAATAATAAATATATTTTTTAAGAGTAATTAATTAATGTGTAGTATATGTAAAATGAGTGATTATTGACACAAACATACACTGGGTATGATTCGAGTTGAGTTGTCAGATGACGAAAAATGATGAAGATATTTGTTATAAGATATACGATTAAAGAAATGCTTTGATCTTAGTTTTAAATTTGGATTTTGACATGGATGTTGGTAATTGTTCAGACAAACATATGAAACAGTGACGTCATAGTTTGGTTATAAGAACAGCTGTTTAGATGAACTGAAAAAATCCCCTTTAGACATATACATGATCTAATTATATAGGAGTAATTATGTATACAACATTTAAAAAATAATATTTTAATAGTTTTTTACTATCAAAATTCCAAGAGTTTTAAAAAAAATAGATCCGTAATGTATTACATTTGCTTAAAGCTCTTGATTTCACCTGTACAGGGATGTATAAGTTGTAAGGTGTAGATTAAAAATAAAAAGGTTATGAATTATTTAATGCTAAATATCACCAGTATTCTGGGGATATAAGCTTATAAATGTCCGTACAAATAAAGATGTGTGGATTATTGTTTTGCAAAATGGTCAAGGTACTGTGGAGCTTTCATATTCCAACACTCGTGTTTTGACTGAACTTTCATTCATTTATTTACTGTGTTTAAAGAAATTTAGTTAATTAACTATTCAATTTGTTTTATTTTTAATGCCTACTCGTCAGGTATATCAAGACTAAAAAATACACTATGTCGAATTAAGTTTGTGGTTGAATCACATGTTTTCAACCTAAAAATGTAACCCATGTTTAAATACTGATATTGACCTTAAATTAAATATCAATCCAACGCTTTTGGATTGAACATTGTTAACAATAATAATCAATTAATACTGACGTATTCAACAGTTGTACTATTTATTGAGCTCCTGCAAAACTGAAATGCTTTCCGCACTACAAATATGTACTGTTGTTTGTATCTGCGTTGTCACAGGCGCTCGTATATTTTATTGAACATTAACCTCGATATTTCCTCTACGTTGATATATTAGTATGAAATCAATTATAATAATAAATAATACAACGTTCATTTGTGCAAATGCTGTTTCACATGTTTTCAAACCTAGATCTCTGCGATGTCATGCCGTATACAGAGCTCCCTGATGTGCTCTAGGCTGGACTCGGCTGCTTTCTGAAACAGTCCATTGGCTTTTGTTCTGTTAAATAGGTCAAGAGTTGGGACAACGTCCCCATAATTACAGAGTTCCTGACGAACCACGGTTGTCGTGTGATTCGTCTCAGCGACTTCGTCTGGATTGCTTCTAGGCGTTTCCTGTTGGTCTTGCTGGCCAGAATCCACCATGCTTCTGAAGCACACATGATACAAGAGCGTACAATGTAGGAACATGGTGTTCGTCCTGACCGTTGTCCTCGCTGCAAGAAGTGGCCACATCAGCCCCAGGATTGCCGTTGCCTCAGCAACTTTCCTGTCAACATGCTGTTTGAAACAGAGGCGTGGGTCCAGGGTGACACCCAAGTACTTCACGGACGTCTTCCACGGTATCCCCATTCCGTCTAGCTGGATCTCGGGTGGAACGGCTCTGATACTAATCATTAATAAAACGTTCCTCAGATCGGTAATGCAGTACGTAGTTCCTGCCGTCGCTAACAGACAGCGCTGCTGTACATTTTGACAATGTTGTAATTTAAAATGACCATTTAAATATAAAAACCATGTTTTTTTCATAATATTTCAGTATATTAAATTTATTTTTATAAGAGCTATTGAAATTTGTTTTTAAAACCCTCATCATTTTTACAGTGTTTAATTTTCCAACGAGTTTTAAATTCATTTCTCGATGAGTTTTAGTGTAGCTGTTAAATACATATAAATAAATACTTGAAGCCATTGACGGGTTATAAATACACCAGTTTCTATTTATTATTCTTTGGAGAGTCGCAGGGTGTTTCTCTCACCTGAGATCCCCAAGCGGCTCCATTAACAATTTGATACAACACCCAGTGTTTCTAATAGACTCGGGTCCTTTTGTGATTGAGGTTCTACTTCAATCAGTCTCATCATCTTATCGGTATTTATTTTATCTGTATTGTATTTTCACTAAACGAATTAAGTGGTAACAGTTGACTGGCACATACTTTCTCCCTTTAAATTTAAAAACGACAATACTTAATAAAACTATTATATTCAACAAGCTGACCCAGCGACCGTTGTAACACCTAACATAGTAAATATATAATTATAGAATTCGTTGTGTATATATTCTGGGTCACGGTATAATACTGAAACAATAAGTCATATTAATAACATTCTCACAAATAAATCTGAGTGGATTGATTTACAATATTATAATCCAACCTAAACCAAACCTAACTGTAATACGGCTGATATGTAACAGCTGATTATTATAATAGTATGTATATAAATTGTAATTATTTTTATTTTACCAACATATAAACACGACGTTTAATCAGACAGAAAATGAAAAATGTAAATAAATAATCCCCCAAAACCATAAACTATTAACGTTGCGAATAAAGCTGTTCATTTTTACAGAACGTATTTACATCATAGTTTTACCATTAATAAATTATTCGGATGGCATTGCATTGTATAGCATAGTTGCTAACGGAAGGTAAACCAACAGCTGTAGCTTAAGAAATCAAATGTTTTTGTTGTAGAAAATTTGTAAACAAACTTAGTCCCTATAAAGTCAACATTAAAAATTTGAATATTCCAACAAAAATACTAAACAAACACATACAATTCTTAACCTTTAATTTCAACAAAAACTATTGTTAGATACGTGTTACTTACTTGTATCTGAGCACCTTAATACAAAAAAATAACATGGTCCCGGGCTGTCTTGCCATAAGACCTATGGTAATAGCTTATTCCCTATGGGAAACTCACAAAAAGGCATATATGAACGTTAAAACTACCACTCGATCTCTTCGTTCTGACGAGAGCATGCTTTCTCGAGGAACCGAGTAACACAAGATTAATAATAATTCTTGAGTGATTTTCAATTTATTAGTGCGATCGTGAAGACATTTTACTAATCGATGTAGCCAACACTTTGGTCGGAATAAATATCACTTATTCAGTTTACAAATTTAGTTTTGTAATGGTTTTAAGGTAATGTAATGATTTTAACTTAATTTTTCCACTACAATCCGAAAACTAATTAAAAATTGAAGAATCTTAGGCTAAAATTTGGACCATTGTGGTAATTGTTTGGTACCATCTTATGTGTAACAATAAAACTCGAACAATTACTATAATTTATTTATAAAAATATTCTTCTAACCTTTAGCTTTGTCATATTTACTTGGAATTAAAATCTAATTTAATAGTAAAAAATAGTATAAAATTGAAATGTAATATAATAATAAATATTTTCAAATAATAAAACCACAGCTACAGTTAACGCTAGGTTAACGACGGTTATAGTTTTAGGTGTAACCCAGCCTAAGTGAATTCCCCCATTGATTTGAATTGCGATTATTCAAAAGTGAGATTAAATATGTTTTAAGGCTCCAAAAAAATGCGTTAGGCCTACTGATCCTGAATGTTCACTTTTTGCACTCATATTTTCATTAGATTATTTCTCCGTGTTGTTATTTGTTAATTTGCTGTTCTTAGGCGCTATTTTTTTATGCCTAAAAATGGAAGATTCTACTGATCACCGCTCTTTGTTGGATAATAGCTAAACGTTTGAATGTTAACAAAGGATATTCTAACTGTAATTTAGCTAAAGATAAGGAATAAAGAATAATAATAAAGTCCCTCGCCCGTACTCAGGTAAGAGTAACGTCTCGAGACTTTCCAAATATTAAAGATAATAGAACGTGTTTGATTTCAACGACTGCAAGTTGAGTTTAAATATAATCAGTGAAATAAGTTTTCTTTATGACGAGAATCAAATTTTTAAAGTTGTATTATATGAGTTTTGTAAATTATTTATTCAAAATTTTCAACTTAATTAGATCCGAACCTTATATTTAAATTATAAAATTACCACTAGTATTGTTATATTGTTATAGATTACAATATTATAAGATATATTAGTGTATCTATAAACATTTAGTAATGCTAGCGCTGTCAGTCGGGCACGAGGTGAACTATGGACTGCGTTGCCGACAGTGTTAGTACGCCTCTAGCGACCGCGATAGTTCTTAACGTGGCTAACAGACAGCGTTACTATGTCCACATGAATAATGAACTGAACTGAGCTACATGCGAGGTTTTAAAAACGGGTAAAAGTGAAATGAAGTAAATACCCCCGTCACAGCAGACCTGCGTACACAGCGAATTTCCAAATCAATAATATAATAATAATGTAATGTATACCCTTGTCGCAGCAGACCTGCGTACTAAAGCGAATTTCCAAATCAATAATATAATAATAATACTATATGACAAGTTTGGTCAAAATCTATCGATAAACATGAGAATCATTTGCCTATTCTCCATAAGATTAACATGGGAAAGAGTAGCAGGCTTGCTACAATGAGGAACACTAAAAGAGTAGGCATTTATACCATCAAAAATTTTTATTTTTAACATTTATACCAACTTTCATCAATGAAAGGGGTGTGGCGCTGAGAGCCGGCACAGATGTCGTGGCCCCCGACGAGCCGACGCACCTCCCTTCGAATCCTCGCCACTCACCTGGTGTGATTGATTTTGCTCTGTGTTCATGGTTCATGTATTTAATAATAATTTATGGGTTAACTTTAACTATGTCTATCATAAATATCCAAAACCAAATTGAAAAATATCTTCATTTTCTGTATTGACAACAGTAAATGTTATGAAGAAAAAAGTAAAATTTTTCCTATTAACATAACTGTTTTTTTTAATTTATGCAAGACGATTAACATTAATTGTATAGTGATAATATATAACACAGTTATGATTAAAGTACCTGGTGACCGAGCTTTGGCCGTATAGAATAAGAGATGTATTATAAAAATTAATTAGAAGAATTAAAACACATTTATTACTCAATGAAATCATTTATGTGGTTTAAATAAAACCGATTTAATACACCATAATTAATATAGCACTGAACAAAAAAGTATCGCCCCTGGTGGGGATGGAACTCGCGGCCTATAGTGAGGCCGACACGCTACAACTACGACGTTAGTCAATTGAGCGATGCCGTTTAACGTCTTTTAGCCAAAGCCGATCATTTACTGTTTAATTATCCATAAACCTGAAATCTTAAACAAAAAACGCAATTTGATTTTCAGCTAAAAATTTAGCATTGATCTACAATTAATTGGATAAAAATTAGAAAATCTGTATCATTATTAACATTTGTTACCTATTAAGATAACACATTTTAATTTAGGCCTTCATTAGTTTACATTGAGAGTTACTTTTAAACATACAAAGGTTTTAAATCAGTTTATCAATGTAAATGAACTATATTGATTTTAAATTTACTATTTAATCACTTTTATAGATCACGTTTTCTGTAACACCTTAAAAAAGTCTAAAATTGTTCGAAACTGGTGTTACATTATTCTCATAGTGCGTAGGTCAATAAAACAAAGACTTCCTTAAAAGGTGTAGAATAATTACAATAAGTTTCAAAGCTGTGGGTGTTGTTGATTTCACAGAGAGACGAACCAAAATTTAGATAAGACCCATTTTTTCTCTGTGGCATAAAGCTGGAAAATAGCCGAAAGTACCGTAATTCCAAGCACTGCTCACAACACAATTTATATAAAGTACCTGGTGACCGAGCTTTGCTCGGATAGAATAAGACATATTTTACAAGTTAGTTAGCAAAATTAAAACAAATTTACTGCTCAATGAAAACATTTATGTGGTTTAAATAAAACCGTTTTAATACCCCTTAATTAATATGGCATAAATACTGACCAAATATATAGCCTTCGGGTGGGGATCGATCACGCGACCTTGCATACGTGAGATCTAAGCGCTCAAGCTACGGCGTCAGCCGATTTCGCGTCGTCGTTTAAGAGTTTTTGGCCAACCTCAATTAATTGTTTTAGCTAACCTTATACTGAATTTAAATGTCCATACTGTTTGTTATTATTATCCTGTGATCAACTGATTTTGTTAGAAACGGAATGAGGATTGAAAAGCAAAAGATAAATTTAATTTACACCAATTATTTGGTTTGTTACAGTAGGTTCAAGCAATACAACGAATACGTTTTCTATCAAAACACGGAAGATTTTGGAAATACTCTTTCCTGCTTTTATTTCGCACAGTTATGTTACCCTAAAGTTTTTACAAATTGTTTAGTAATTTTACATTTATTACATACATAAAATAAATATTTATGAAAAACCTCTATTCACATATTGTTCTTTGCCGTCTTCAATCAAGAACTGTCAAACGTTTATAAACAGCTGTTTTGGTTTGCATTGTTTACATTTGATTCTCCATAAGCGTAATGTTAAATTTTTAGATTTTAAACTTAATATTACAAGAAAACACGAATTTTCCTGGACATTAGACCTATCTAGAACTTATTTTCTACTAGGAAATTAGTTATTTCCAAAATTTAAAGAAATTCCTCGGTGCCGTTTTCGAGATCCGTGTGCAAATATATATATATATATATATATATATATATATATATATATATATACAAACCTTGCTCGTATTATAGTATTGGATGTGCAAGTTTTGATATTTATTTTCTACGATAAAGGCTACTGTACTATTAAAAATGCTAAACAATTAGATTTAAGTAATTGCATTTACATAATTAAATTTCAAACCGTCCTAAAAATTCTCAGAATTACAGAGAAAAGATTTTTTATAATTTCCAAAAACTATTATCTTATTTAATTTTTACGTAATAAAAAGAGTCTAATATGGATTGTTATGTTTATGTTACCTAAGGTTTGTTTTAATTTAACTTTTGAGACCCAAATTCATTGTAGAACATTACCGTATATTGGTGTTTCAAACGTTAAATTGTTTTATTGCGTTAACCTGTTACAGAATTATATGGTTTTGTATATAAACTCATTTCCGATTATTTGAGAATTTAAAAAATTAAATAAATAAATAAACCGTCTTAGATCGTTACTAAAACCTATTACTTTTATGTTAGGAAGTAGTGTTTGATATATTAAGCCGTTATTGTTTCTGCCGGCCGCTATCCGTTATGTAGCGCCTGCAAATCTATAACGGTAGTCCGCTGTACAGTAATGTAAGACTACGAATAGTGGCGTTTAGAAGGCGCTCGTTTATTACCATACCGAGAGAGACTTCCGTACTCTTTCTTTTATTTATTACAATTTATTCTATAATCATTGTGTAATTATTATCATTATTTAATGCAAATTATTTTAATTCATTGTTACATTAAATCCGGTTTATACAAATACTAAAGGAAACCTTTTTCTGTAAACAATTGTTGAATATTTTAATTTAAAAAATATTATTTTTATCTTTGTATGGAGTTCGGTATATAGAAATATTCTTTTCGTTTATTGGCTCTGTAAATAATTAGTAGAAATACTACGATTTATACCGTTCCTTAAAAATTCCTAAAAAATTAAATTCCTTCACGTTGAATAAGGGAAATTTTGAAAATATTTAGATATTGGGTAAAATTAAGTTCTTATTTTTTTAATTTATTGTATACATCTTGTATGTTCATATACGTAAACTGAATATTCATGATCAATGGAAATCGTAACTACGTGAAAATAAATCGTAATTCTTTCAAAAGGATTCATAAAAGTAACAGACTGGGAACAGTGGCGTCGTCCTGTAATGCAGGTACAGTACTTGGAGGTCATGAATTGTGGATAGTTGTGAGCGATGGTCGGTGGGGGGAGCGTTCTCTTGTGTGGATTAACGTCCGCACTATTGAATACTACGTTAATCCGCGAAGACCATCCTCATAATTAGACCAATTCGTAGCTCAGAGGCCGTGGTTCGGATTCCACGTTAAACTGTAGATCTATTATTTGCTATCGGGTATTGGCCTATTAATTAACATTCCTGTCTAAGGAATATGTTAGCCTTAGTCAGTAACAATACTAAAAAATCGCGCCACAATCGTCTTACACTCAATTCTCATTCATACTTGGCTTAAAATACCTACCTTGTAGTATGGTCACCATTTCAAAATTCGAATATAATCTAACATCGTGACTAATTCCCAGAAAGTAACATTACTTTTTCGTTTTTGACAAATTTAACACTGATGTTTTTACAAACCTAACTTACGCACTAACCTACGTTAGTGCACAGCCTAATCTAACACTGAGGTTTGTAAGTTAGTGCACAGCCTATAATTTATTTTTTTAAATATTCATACATATTTCATCTTAATTATCAACTTCAATGATAGAATTTCTCGTGGTGTACAACAACCCGGACCAATGAACAAGGAATTTAATTAATTAATTCAGTGGTCAGAGACCCGGACATGTGTCACGTGACCTGAGCCGACCAATCACATGTCACTGTCTCAGGTCACGTGGCTCACCTCGGTCGAAACTGCCTCCGTTGCGACAATTTAATTACATTTACATTACCAGTGCAGACTGGAAGCCACGACTTTGAATCGGTCTAAGAATAGTGTTTATGATACCCATCGACAACGGTTTCAAAAACGTCAAATAATGGGAAGAGCAGAAGTTTACAGAAGATATTCTAGGGACGCAGTCCCAATGAATCCTACAACAGTTGTAGGATTCATTAAATGTAATTAATTCATCAGTTACTGATGAATTAATTACATTTATCATCAATGAATTAATTACATCGATGAATTAATTACACTAATTGTGTTGGGAATGCATAGTGACACACTGGTGTGTTACGACCTGATATTAGACGAAAGATTTTTAAATTCTCGGTTTATTTTATATATTTCGCTTAATGTGGAACAGCAGTTATTTTGTAAAACCGAGCTTTTATCTGATAAATACTGGCTAATAAAAACCTTATTGATTTATTTTAACTTATAGGCCTATAACTCAATGTTGTATTATAATGGATATCACGGTTGAGGTAACCTTTTTCACGCGACTTAGCACCACACTTGAATATGGAACTTGCTCAATTTCAAGCTTCACTCAGGAATGCAATACTAACTTAAAATGCCTTATGGAACACACTGTGTTTTGTTTGATTTATGCATTCCACTGTCTAAAAGCAAGCAGTGATGCAATGGGCGGCTGGGTGGTGATTGTGTCGTGTTACGGACAACCAGTTGCTTTCTTTGCTTCGGTGTCGCGGAGTCCTTCAATAGATTACGTGACAAACTACCATTTAATAAAGTTGTACTGAGTTGAAATTAACTCACCAATTTCTTTGCACATATTCATATTTTTATTAAGTGCGATACAATTCTGCAAGATAAATACATGAGATGACGTTACCTCTGATCACCCTGATGTTGAGTGTAAAGAACCGTAAATGGATGTATTTCGGACAATGATATAGGGAGCATTAGGACCTTGACCACTGAGTTAAGTGAAGAAGTGATCTTAAGAATGAAGAAAGAGAAGTTGTTGAGGAGAGTGCTGATATGTGATGCTAAAGATACGCCAGGTGTCAACACAAGGTACCTACAATAATGACCAAAAGTTGGACTACCATAAAGAAAAGTCTTGAGGCAAAGGAGGCCTGGCGAAGACCTGTTAAAGTGTTCACATATCGGAGTTTGGTTATGGAGTGGTCGAGGCAAAAGGAAGTACTGCATTAGTGACCAGGAGGTAGTAAGTAGTGGAAGTGAAGTGGAAAATAAATTATCCAGTATTTTATAGTATAATTATGATTCAAATAAGGTTATATGAAGGAGTATATTCTTGTTAACATCATCGCACTTATCAATCCAATCTCAAACGCTACGTATCCTGTCTCCAACACTGGCATTTCGTGAGGGGTTAGTACGCGGTCGATTGGTACATTAACTGTAAAAGAGGGTATAGCACCGAGCTCCATAGTAAAACATTCTATCCATGGACATAGGAAGACCATAGTACATCTCCTAAGAACCAAGTCAAAGTTTTCACATAGTTATTGGTATAGTTTGGGGGGTTATAGTTATTTTCCTAACTAACCATTTATGAAATTAATGAATTTCATGATTTAACTACTACAATACCAGTTAGTTAAGTGGATTGCAATGTTCTTCAATTACAGGAGACTTTGTTCCATAAAAAATTACAAAAGCACACATGTTTACGTAATTTTCTCAAAACAAATCGTTGTAGCCAAATTGAACACTCAATTGCCATGTACAGATCCAACCATTGTTACCACAGTATTTACATGGTACCTAAACCGCGCGCTATAATATCAATTAATGCACTACCCTGTTAATTAATAGCCGTAATACAGTGTAGTTAAAGTGGATTGCAATGTTCTCTGATATTACATTGAAACCATTTAATAAAAAAAACACAAAATTGTTTATACTTTTAATTATGAAATACACGAGCACCAAATCCACACCACCAACAATTGCAAATTAACAGTAACGACTGTAACCATGTCAACTGGGTATTAATTCAAATTAGTTATAAAGTTTCCAACCAGCTAAAACGATATAATTAATGAATTGACACTCACCTTGTCCTTAGTAGCATTGATAATGAGCGCTTACAAATAGATTTATAGAAAATGATATGCGCTTACCTCCAAATAGGATGAGAGGCCATCCCAGGCGTATACGTCCTTCCCTCACTCATCCGGCGATGATCAGCGGCAAACCAGGAGGGCGAAGCCACCAGGACGCCACCTCGTTCACTGGATCGTCTTTCATAGCAGCATGCGAGAGTAGAAATTGGCCAGAGGGTTGGGCCTCCAGGGTGCCACCTCGTTCACTGTATCGTCTTTCATAGCAGCATGCGAGAGTAGAAATTGACCAGAAGGTTGGGCCTCCAGGGTGCCACCTCGTTCACTGGATCGTCTTTCATAGCAGCATGCGAGAGTAGAAATTGACCAGAAGGTTGGGCCTCCAGGGTTCCACCTCTTTGTAGGCGTCCAGTGATCTTACCCGTTAGCCTGGTTTGTTTCTGCGGAGATGTCGTTCTGCGGCAGGAACTGGTGTCCTCTTCTTTCTTCTCTCTTCACCTGCTTCATCCTTTGGAGGGGCTGGGGGTTTGCTGGATGCTTGTCACGACCCCTATGCCTCCCAGGTGGAATACACCCGTGTGCAATGAGGACAAGGGGTCGGAGTGTGGGGCCTCTCAGCAAAGCGTCCTCTTCTCTGAAATTAAAATTCCTACCCTAGGCTCTTAAAGCCTTGCACCCGCCTCGGGGGTACGCAGCCAAAAGCCCAAAAGAGCTAATTAAATCTATTTAACATTACTCGATGGCTATCCTCTTGATGCCTTCGTCTCTTCACGACTGCTGGGGGTTTTGCTGGATGCTTGTCACGACCCCTATGCCTCCCAGGTGGAATACACCCGTGTGCAATGAGGACAAGGGGTCGGAGTGTGGGGCCTCTCAGCAAAGCGTCCTCTTCTCTGAAATTAAAATTCCTACCCTAGGCTCTTAAAGCCTTGCACCCGCCTCGGGGGTACGCAGCCAAAAGCCCAATAGAGCTAATTAAATCTACTTATACTAAAATCTTCGTCCATAGGACACCCCTGTAAAGAAGAAAATTCAAAATTAATTTCATGAATTTATTTCATTGTAGTTTAATGTGTTTCACAATAAAAAATCTTTTGATCTACTTCGTTCCGTATTACATTACGTATGATAACACGTAAATACAATGGAAATTTTTAATCAAACATGTTCGATCAATTTAGATTATATATTTTCCCTATTTTGTATTTGGAAATTGTAAAGTGATGAGATTTGAGATTCAATATTTAAAAATGATTGTATTTGTTTCCTATTGGAAATAGGAAATAGATCATGGATATCTGTAAAGGGAATGTTTTCAGTTCATCTAAACAACTGTGCTTATAACCATATGACGTCACTAAGCATATGACGTCACTGTTTCAAATTGTGTCCTCCAAAATTATCAACACTCCCCCCATAGAGCTAAGACATATCCATGTCAAAAATTACTTAAAATCATATTTTGTTAACTCATCAAATTGCAATGCAATCTGTAACACCTGAACAAATGAACTTGAATGACTGTTGTGTTATTGAAATACAGATAAAGATAAGAAACAGTTTTTCAAACTGTGATGAGGCGTTGTCTCAGACAAAATATTCTCTTCAACCACTAGTTACATTAGTGATGTTATTAATCAATGCATTTTTTTAAGAAATAATACAATACGATAACGTAAAATAATAACTGGGATAAAATTAAAATAAGTGTTACACTTACCTTATCAGCAAATTGATGAAAGTTTAATTCTCCGTTTATTTTTTACTCTACACTACATGACTATCTATAGTAATAGCTGGTTGGAAACATTTAACATTTAATAAATGAGTTTTCAATTTGTATAGTGGTTTAAGTTTAACCTAGTTAAAAATTATAGTATGTTACAAAATAATGTCAATGTATAAATTCTAATTGTTTCTTCTAATTTTTTAAGCTACAAAGAATAAGCATAATTAAGTTGACTTAATTCAAAACATTATTGCAGTGTAATTGGATAGAGGCAGTATTATTCACTGCACTTACGATCTTTTTTAGCTTCGGAGTAAATCAAGCGGTAAAAACGTTAACGTCTAAGAACGGGTTTGTCGACCAATATGAGTGGAAATTGCCTCGCAATAATACCCAATACCGAAATGTTCACCTTGAATAAACCTGTTAAAATTGAGTGCACGACAACATATTTCCACAGTGTGATTAAAATTCTAACGGAATTACAGTACTAGTTTAAGAAGCAAGGAAAGTAGGTTTATTATTAATACATTTAAAAAAACCAACTACATGAACATAAGTAGGCAAGATGATGAGGAAGACCATTTAGAAGTATAGAATCACAGGTTCCAAGAAACTAATGTATAAATGTAAAAAGAATTTCATAGCAGACTAATATCAGCAGAAGTATCGTACTAGAGTCTAATAAAGTTATTTAAAAGCAAAATGCTGTCAAAAAGCGGTAAAATAAGAATGCGCATAAAACTATATTGCAACCTGTACTGCTGTATGGGTCAGAAACTAAATATTTTACCAAAAATCACAAAAGAAACTTTTGAAAACAATATGGAGAGTTATAATATGGAATTCAAATAACTATATAGTGAAGCATATATTGTAAGAATAATAATTAAGAGTATGAGGTTTAGTTGGCTTGGCCATTAAAATTACCATTAAAATGAGAGGAAGATGGTGAAGATGGCGTTAAGAGGGTTAGGAGACCATTAAGAAGGCCAAGGATGTGATTGGTGGAAGAGGTGTGAAGGGCCTAAGAAGAAATAGAGCAGACTTGGAACTGGTTGGAGGACAAAAAACCAACTAGGTTTCCACAAAGTTGTTATTAAAAATTAGAAAATTATGTTCATCACACAAATACACTTTTTTGTTAACATGAATAGGTATCATGAAATGAAGTTAATTTATAAACATCAAAAGTATTTTATTTGGTCCCAAATACCTTTGAATTGACAATATAACAATAGTAATTTCTTTTTAGGCTAAACTATTTGCTTTTAAAGTGAATAAAGGTGTTAACTTAAACTGTAAACATGGCGCGCCAACATTGTAATAGGGAACATGCATTAGCTGCAGCATTTATCTAGATTTATTTTTAGGTAATACTTCACAATGTAATACGTTCTTGTCACATAAAAATGTAACTCTAAAGCTTCTGGGAACGAAAAATCTCTAAAGTCGTGAGTCTTTCAATGTATTTTCCCGAGAAAAACCGTGTGCAATATTGAAATATTGCACATTTCAATCAAATATAGAGAACTGTGGATAAAATTTGAGTTACTGTTAAAACTAAGAATCCGTAACTCAATAACATGAGACCTTCTTTTTACAACTTTATAAAATTAAATACGCGTCTGGGACGGTGGTGTGTCCTGTAATCCAGCTACTTGGAGGTCGCGAATTGTGGATAGTTGTGAGCGGTGGTCGGTGAGTGGAGTGTTCTATTGTGTGGATTAACAACCACACTAATGAATTCTACCTAAATCCGCAAAGATCATCCTAATAATTAGACCAGTTCGTAGTTGAGGTGCAGTGGTTTGGACTCCACGTTAAACTGTAGTTCCCTTAGATATACCATTGACTGTTGGGCTATTAATTAACAGTTCTATCTAAGGAATAAGTCAGCCTTAGTCAGTAACAAGACTATAAGATCGCATCACAATCATCTTGCACCTATTTCTCACATCAACTTGGCATCAACCTGGCCCTGGATAGGATTCTATTTCAGTTCCGGTAACTAGCTAATAAAAAATCGATCATCAAAATGAAGTCGTGCTTTTTCTCTGAAAATAACTAATTAGCCTATATTTTCTCTCAAATATTTGCTTTCTTAGACAAATACCTCTATACAGAAGGATTAAAACCTTTAGTGTATACATTTCAGATTTAAATTGTCATAAAACAGTAGTTAAAACTTATTTTCAACATAAAAAGTATAAAATTAGTTTTTACTCACGCACTCCAGTGATAGATGCTATATTTTCTTTACATTTGTTTATAAAAAATCAAAGCTTAAAAGATTTAAATGTGACCCTATTCATCACCTAGCAACTATTTCATTGGACTCTTTGAAAGAATCTTAAACTAATTTTGTATTGCTAATGTTTTAAACATACCATGGTTGCTATGGAAACGATAAAGTGAATGTGTGATGTACTGGGGGCCCAGTTCAACCTAATATGCCTACGTGTTCAAATTAAAGTTGTATGAATAAAATTAGAGTTTGTCTGTTCATTTCTTTGTATTAAGATAATTTTGGGTTATTTTTACGTTTTAAAGCTCTGAAAAGCCAAAATTGGAATTTCATCAATTCGTTTCTTACTATCTATCTGCCTGTACGTGTGGCTGCCTTAACGATGCATAAAATATTTGTGTTCGTTTTCTCCGTAAAACTTAAAGCTTTTATAATGTGTTTCATCATTATTGTATATATTTTGTATAGGTTCTATTCTAACCCAGGGAGTGTCCTGACTTGATTTCATTTGCTGTACTGTACATTACTCGGTCCCCGACAGTGTTTTACATTTTACATCCTTATATGGAGAAAGTATTGTTTTCATCAAATTTTTCGAATTTAAGTTGAGAGTGAATATGTCCATTTTGAGGTTACCTCGATTCTAAAAAGTTGTTTTTGGACTGATGTCTGTCTTTCTGTGTAAAACCAACGAGACCACTCTGATCGCCTAAATGTATAAAATTAGGTATACGGGTGCACTTTGGTTATATCTCCAGATCATGTTTAATATATTGAGTGAGTTATAACGGTCGTGATGAAGTGCTTGCAAGGTATGCTTTCAGACGGGGTTTCTTCATTATTATTGATAACTGGGCTGTTACCGTAACAGAATTGCCGAATGTGAAAATCGAACAGCTTATACAAAATGTCCTTAGACAAAACTGTTAATTAATAAACACAACAGACAATTAATTGCATATCTAAGGGACCTAGAGTTTAATGTGGAGTTCTAACCACTGCCTTTGAACAATGAACTGGTATTCAATAGTGCGAACGTTAACCCACACAAGAGAATCATATGGATGACGTATCATATGGATGACCAGGCCGTCATCGTAGTTCTGGGCAATCTACAGATTAGGTCGTATTATCAGAAGGGCGTCATGATGCAATACTGTTGTTGTTGTTGTTGTTGTTGCCAGTCCGCCATCGACCGTTCGTACCTCAACAACGGTCTTCGTGACCACCTGCCAGTGCCCCCCCTCTACCGGTCGATGCACTAACTGGATTGCTGTTTACGTCATCAAAATCCATTCACCAAATACTTCGGCTACTAATTGCATTTGGTCCCAACATTGTGTCCTGTTTAGGAAATCCTTGGACTGCTTTTGCGAGTCTATTGGTGTTATTTTGTATTACGTGCCTGCGATACTTCTGCCATCCTAGATTTTTAGTCCTGCAAGAACAACTTTAAACGTTCCGAAATATGTCTATTTCAAAACAATTTTTTTTCAAATTAACGTAATTTGTAATTGAAATCACATAATTTGTATCATAAAGGTAGGGTATTTATCAGCGATCTGTGTGATTAGTGATTTGTTAATTACCTATTTGCTAATAAAATTAAAATTAATACAGTTTAAATATATGGCTAAACATTACAATTCCCTTTCATAAAGCACCAATTACAGCCTTGAGTAATGGAAAACAACATGACTGCGATTGATGGAATGTGAGAAATGAGTAAAAGACTCTTTAAGCTTTACTTGTTTGGAATTAATTTTCTTATTAGTTGATTTTCCCCCTTGTATTTATAAATTAAAGATGAAAACTTTCCAAAACTTCCCAACAGTACTCATACATTTAATTGCTGTAAATACTAAATAATCAAATACCCCAATCGCAGCAGACCTGCGTACTCAGCGAATTTCCAAATCAATAACTTAATATATGACAAGTTTTAAAAAAGTTTTTCCATAAACATGAGAATTATTTCCCTATTCTCCATATGATTGACATGGGAAAGAGTGTGCAGGTTAGCTGCTGTGGGGAACACTGAAAGAAGTCATTTCTACCATGAATAATTTTTATCTTAACATTTATACCAACTTTCATCAACATCTGTCCATAAATAAAGGAGTTTGCCTATTCCCTAATTGATTAATTTTAACCACTATTTTTTTGGACTCTGGGCACCTAAAGACGAAAAAATAACATTGTCCTGGGCTCAAGTCTTTCCATGAGACCTACGGTAATAGCTGCTTCCCTATGGGAAATTCGCTAAAAGTTTCAATAAATCCTCTATTTTTACATTTAAAAAGCTAAATTCAATAACGTATAACAATCATAGCCAAGCTTTAAAAAAAGTAAAATCCTCTTCAGCTTTAAGCCTAGTAAATAAATAGAGGATTATTACTACTAATTAAATATTTCAACGTCAATATCATACTAATTACTATTTTTTTAAACCAATTGACAAAATTTGTCAATGTTATTTAATGACATTGACGTATTATATGTTTGAAAAGTGAAGGTTTAATGAAAGTGAAAGTAATGAAAGTGAAGGGTTTGATGAGAAAATTATCGATTATATTTACGGTATAAACTCTTGGAGAAGAGTTTAAGAACATTTTTCTCAACTAAATATTATGACAGTTTATGGAAAATACATTTTTCATACAATTATGTGTGCAAAGGCTTCCGAAGATACGCTTCCTCAATTAGGCACACACCATGACTTTAATACGCGACACAAAAATTACCCAGCCATAAATATACATAACCTGGAGTTTTATAATAAAAAACCAACTGCCGCTGGAGATTTTTAAACAAATTACCCAGGGTCATAAAACAGATCAATGAAATAAATACTTTCAAAAGAAAATTGAAAAATTACATAATTAGTAAATCGTTTTATTTGTTTGATGTATATTTAATTGCTTGACTTTGGTATGAGATTAACTTTATTTTATATTAATTTATATGTGATATTAAGTGTGACGCCATTCTGATCCTGTAATTGTGATGTAATGAATAAAGATTGTCTCATTCTGATTCTGATTCAGACAAGCAAGTTTCGAAGCAACCTGCGTGTAGCTTGGATACTTTTACAAAATAAATACCAGATACGGTTACATTGTATAAGGAAATACTAAAATATAAAGTTAAATCTTAGATAAGTAAATTATTTAGTTTTGAAATAAATATAGTTTATTTTTCATGCTAAATTTTACTGAATTTGTATGGTTTAACTGTTAGAGTTTACTATCAGCCTAGTGAAACGATCAAATCCGCAACACCGTTGTCCATTTCGTCAGGGCTGTCCGCCATCTTGGATTTTACACAAAATGTGGCGGTCAATCATTTGATCCCATTATTTTATCTCCTATTTATAAGTTTGTTTACTCTCTAAACTAATTTATCTCCGCCTTCACGTTAAAACTAGCTCAAATTAATTTTCCCAACCGTATTACACTGTATATCATTTTTAATTGGCATAAATTAATTGATAGTGAGATTACAATAATTCATTCGGTGGAGTAACAATCATACTTCTACGATAAGGTCGAAATTACTCGTTTCGCTTAACGTGAATTTTTCTGCTTTGAAAAAAAAACTCTGGTTCCACTGAAAATAATAAACGGTTGAAAATTTTGTACGGCATTCAATTTATAGTAGAATTTTAAAATGTGCAGAGAAAAACACGTGATTAATTTTTTCAACCAATAAAACTGTCTTTGAAATGAACATGAACACTTTTTAGACATTCTATGATATATTTCACCGGAATCTATGATCATTTTAATGTGTTCTAATCCGTTTTTGAATTTTCAGATTTCGATCCCCAGGAAGCAGAAGGCACACATATCGGTAAGTGAAATATTTAAATTTTTTGTTGTTGTTAAAATCCATGGCATTTTTTCTGAATTAAACTAATTGGTCCAACACAAATTACTCCGATTTGCTATGGATATTTTCAGCTCATTCGGATAAAACTTTATTTTATAATTATATTTTCCCTTGATCAGATTCCGGCTTAAGTCGACGTTTTAAGAGTATCCGTCACACACAGAGTGATCCATGCAAGGTTATTTCAATCGTCAGCTTACACCTGGTTACCACAAATAGGCGGCAATGAGGAAAGCTCACTCATTGCATTCCCGGAAGTTTGATCACCAAACTAACCGGAAACGGATGAACAGGAAACTTTAAGTACATCCGACTAATTAAAAACTATGAATTGTTATGATTAGGCCTCTCCCTACCTTGGTTTTTCATATAGTTTGTCTATTAAGTCATTTATTGATATTAGTTTTTACTGTGATTTTAAAGAAATAGTTAATGAGTGATTTTAATGACAATTAGGCCTACGTTTTTCAATTCAATGTGAACACGGTTTTCAAGGGATCACAATATAAGGAGAATCATTAGTGTAGTCTATTTTATAGGTTTAATTTCAAGATTTGTTTGCATTTAATTTTGAACAGTATACGGACATGGGTTTATGGATTAACTGACATAAAAACGGATTCGTACCAGTTTATACATGCCACGATTTACACGGTACCTAAGAAGGTATCTCACCTATTATTTATTCGACATGAAAACATTTATTATTGGGTTTGTGTGCAATTTCACTACACGTTTGATATCTATATAAATAAAATTAGAGTTTTGTCTGTACATTGCTCGGAATTATACATATTTTAGTTATTTTTACTTTTCGTGCGTTAGAGAAGCCGAAACCGGTCTTATCTCAATTTTTGTCTGTTTGTCTGTGACGCTCCAGAAGGCATTTTACGCCTTCTTCGAAAAAACGGGAGAACTGATAACAATGAAACTTATTTCATACATTCTATACATTCCAGAGAAGGTTTTTTAAAAGGCTTAAAAGTGTCCGCCGACCATTGAAAAGTAAATAACGAGCATTTAAAAACCCACTTTTACGCGATATTGGTCGCATTTTGCTTTTAACCTACTGGCAATAATCAGCTGTTTTTGTAGTTTAAAGATTTAATAGAAATAAAAACAAACAGCTGTTGAATCAATATTAGTTAGTTTATATTGTTCATTGATTTAAACCTATTTCGAAATCATACTATATTAAAAAGTTATTTTAACGTATAACTAATAATAATAATGGTATACATGTTCTAATCTAGTTAATTGTAAAGTAATGCTAAATAATAAAGCAGGGTATTCATTTAATGCATTTGTATTGATTTGTTTAGGATTTCAGGTTTACATTTTGGTATGATGATCTTTCTTCTTCAAACTGAATCCTACAACCCGTACAAAGGACGGGCTTACTGCTAGTTAACCCTAAAATTGCTGTCATTTTTAATTGCTTCTCCCATAATTTAATTAGTACATATCTAGCCTAAATATCTCTCAAATTCTCGCAATCGATCCCTCTGTAACTCGCTGATATGTCCTTAAAAATTAATTGCTATTGACATATAATTACAGGAAATAATTTTCAAACGTTGTCAAAAAAATGTCCTGACACACATCGTTAGATCTATAACGGCCTCGGCTGCAGCTGTGATTGTCCTGGTTCCGATTCCGAAAATGCCAATCCGAGAAAAAATGAGTTGCAAACGAGGTTCCCGCCAGTGAATATACTGACTGATCTTCCCTCAATCCAATTTGTTTCTTAAAAACATGAAATGTACATTATATCCCTGAACGTATACAACTCTGCGTGAGAAGCGAGTATGACGTGTACAACAATTAACCGAAGGTTTCATCATTAGTTCCTCAAACACCCACAACAGAAGAGATTGTTACACAGAAAGCCTTTGATACACTCTGCGTCTAAACACTCGCTCTGAGTTGTTGCTACACAATTACGTCATGCTTGCGTTATAGTAGCTGTGACGGTTCAAGGTGAGTTTGTACATCTCATAATTTACGTCAATCGACTATCTTCCCGTTTTATCACTTCTGGATTTTCTAGAAACAGTTAAATATTTTAAACATCACATTGATTAGTTTGAGAGAATAATGAATATTGATTTAAAGATTTGCAAAAGTTAATATAGGAGTGCGAAATACTTCAGTAAAACAGAAAACAACTTTTTGGAAAATTACTGATTTTACCTGAAGTAAAAAAAAACTTTTTCGCGAATTACAACCTATTAATCAAAAACATTAATCGCCCCTTGCGTATCTATTTGCTGAAATATGTATGTTGTGTTAGGGAATAGGACTTCTTTTTTTACTGCAACAAAAAGTGGCATTTATCATTACTTACTTAAATGAAAGGTAAACTTTCGATGGTGTACTGCAACCTGTAAAACGTTTTATTGTCCTTCACTAAACATAATATCCAACATAGCAGTCCAAAGATCACTACAGAAGCTTGATAGCTTTTGCTACTAGACTGTTTTACTGTTCACTTTTTATTGACCAATTTTAACCACAAGAATTGCGAATTAATATCTTCATCTCTATATATAAAATTGAATGTATGTCTGTATGTATGTATGTCTGTATGTATGTCTGTATGTCCTTTATGCGTTGCCAAACTACTCATCCGATCGCCATGAAATTTTAGAAAGTTGCTGTTTATGTGTCCGGGAAGGTTTTAGTGAAAAAATATTTTCGAAAACCCCATAAGTTTCCATTTTATGGCGTTTTAAATTTTCAATGTTAACCTTATGGAGGGTAAGTTTGTTTACAAAATGTCTACAATGAAAACATTTGATTTGATCTTAGCTACAGCTGATTGGTTTACTTTCCATTAGCAATATGCTTTACTATCCAATGCCATCTGAATCATTCTTTAATATAAAACTATGAAAGTGTTCATGAAAGTTTGTTTTAATTTCCAAATCTTGAAAAATTTCTTGGTTATAGTAGTGGCCTTGTCATATTATCTACTTAAGACATGGATATGTCTTAGGGGGTGTTGGCAATCCGTCAGACAAATATTTGAAACGGAAGTGAAGTCATAGTGTTATAAGGACAGCTGTTTAGAGGAACTGAAAATTTTCCTTTTAGGCGTAGCTATTTCCCAAAGGCAAGTAAATATTTTTTCCAAATTGTATCTACTTAAGTACACGGTGTCCCAAAAAACTAAACAATTTTGTTTGCTTATAAAACGTTTATTAACAATAAGAAACTAAATTAATTACCCTTAAATTGACACAAATACTTTCAAGTTTTGTTTAGCATCATGTAGTTTAGTAATTTTCTACATGGTTTCCATTGTTAGCAAAAAGATTGTCAATATAGCGTACAATTCAGCCCACACCCTATGGTGCCTTTCGTCAGTTATGTTAGCAAAGGCTGCACTTATTCTTTGTCTTAATTCATGGACATTTGATACTTCTGTCTTATAGACTTTGTCCTTTACGTAGTTCCAGATAAGAAAATCACAGATTGTAATGTCAGGGGACCGTGGGGGCCAGCGTATTGGGCCGTCGCGTACAATTCATCGAAAGGGGATGGTGTTGTCAAGTGACTCTCAAGTATTGTAAGCTTTAAGCCACAATGAAATTGTCATACCAGACTCGAATGCTGTTCCTTGGTGGAGGACGTCGACCATAGCATGATCTGAAAGTTCTTTGCACTGCTATATCAGACTTACTTTGAATGTACCACTCAAAACATAGCGCTTTATCTCGTGCGTGCATAGCGCCTGATTAACGGCAAGGCTATGTTTTGAAATTTTAAACTTCAGTCAACAAAAATGAATCAGCTGATAGTTACAAATGTTATTAAATACAGCTTTATAAGTTCGGCTAACATATGAGCATATTCAAAACGGGATGGTTATGCCTGTATGCATTATATAAGGATTTAAAATTGATTGGTTTATTTGGGACACCGTGTATATTTAGTGTTCCTGAATCTTGGTGCATAGATTTTTTATTTAAGTACTTTATTTATGATACTATGATTTATATGTTTAAAATTTCAATACATGATTGCCTGGTTAAGGATATTATATTTCATACTTTAACTACAACAATATACTCTTTTACCAAATTTACTTATTACATATTACTTAATAATGTGTAAAGTGTAAGGTAAGCAAATAAATAATGTAATATGAAGTTCAATTTACAATCTGTACAGTTTCGTATCACAAAAATTGTAATGTACAGTAGCTTTTACTTATCCCAGGAAGGGGCAGGAATGGTCGTTGAACTATTTGAGAAATGGCAGGCTGACGGTTGATGATTCGAGTGAACCGAACAGATAAGAGTGATAAAGAGTTATAATAGTGATAAGCGGCATCTCGCGCTGTGCACCAGCTGAGGCTCAAGGTCACTCGAGCTTCATCTGCATAATGCATGCAACCAACTGCGTCGTTTTAAATACGTCATATCAACAAAAATCAAGATTCAAACTATATATTTTTGAGAAAATTAATCATGTTAGTGTTGGTTTCTATTTACATGACAGGTCTGTCGTCCAATTGTTACAGGTCGAACGTTTACAATATGAATACTATCAAAACGCAGTAGCTTTACCATAAACTTAAAAAATTCATATAAAATGAAAATAGTTTTTCTTTTGATTTTCGAAATATTTACTTTACCTCTATGGACTAAAGCGATTCTGTGTCATTCGCCTTTATTAAAATTATACGTTTCTAGCTGCTAATACATAATAACTTTCAGCTTAAATTATATATTGTGAAGCTCTTCAATCAAAGAGCGTCGTAATAAAATGTGAGAATATATATTTACATATTATGACGAGTTTCTGATTGATCATTTCAGTAATATTTTATCTAGGCTGACCGAAAGAAAACGTAACAACAGCTATTCAGTTTTGCGTTTATATTCCCTTATGATATGACACGGTTAGTAAGAATTGGTTTGAAATGAAAGTTTTGTATTGGAATTCTACTACTTTTCCAGCTTTCTCTGTGGTTCTTTCTCGTTCCTCTTTGCCCCGGCCCTGGACGTGACGTAATCGGAAGGGTTGGGAAACACTTATTTCTGACTCGACCCGCGTCACTGTGATTTGACCTATTTAATAGGCCTATTTTCACCCACTTCTTGTTAAACATAATGTGTTTTATTGCTCCATGGCAGCCGGTTGACTGTGACGTGGGCTCTTTTTAACGTGAAACACATTTCAAAACCAATTTCGATACATAGACGTAAGGTTTGTAAACAATCAATTAAAGTTGAACTTATCCCGGTTATTCCCTCGAGCATAAGTCACGCGATGCTCGCACGCCCACAATCGTCAATGTTTGCCGCCAATATTGACTTAGGTCAGTGCGACCGTTGCAGAATACAAATACAACACGGGAACAAACAACTCTAGTTTATATTCTATATCAGAAATACAACCACAATATCAATACTGTAGTCGTTTGTGTAATAATGACGAACAATAAAACTATTTTATTCATCGCTCCTTCCTTCTATGGTTGATGTAACAATACACAAGAATTGTAATATATTATTGTGTTATCCCGTCTACTGGTGTACAACGGCAGTTTATATAATAATGTTACGATAAATAACTTATTGAACAACGTTTGAGTGTCACATTTTTGAGGTTGGTCGGTCTACTACAGAAGAGAAAATTGATATAGTATAGGATATTGTTTGATACTATAAACGAAACAAAGTAAAAAAACTCGGTTGTAACTGTAAAAAATGGTGGATTATTTTAAGTTTTAAGGCTAACTCAAATGATTGATTGAAACAGAACATGCCAGTGTACGGATGTTCTATCCTCTAACAAATCCAGTTTACTGAGCATAGCTTACATTATTATTGTGTTTAAAAAAGGACTCTAAAACTTCTGCAACAATCGTTTTTCCTGTCTCAGAAATGTAGTTTCGTTGTTATTGTGCCGAGGCGGGATTTGCCCCTGGAGTAGTGCGCCGCTTTTACTTAAACCTAAGTGACTTCTTTTTCAAACCTCTACTGACTACATATAAATCAGGCTTTCCCATCCTATTCACCCAAGGGCCCAGTAGACGTCGTGGCGCGGTTGGAGCGATATTTACAGTGTCCCGTTCTAATAGAGTACCCCCACGACGAGAACAGACCCGCGCGTTATTTTCGGCCCTTTGATGTGTAAACGCGCTGAATAACTGAGTACAATGTTTATAAAAATAGACTGTTTTGTGTTTTGGCTAGTCATGCTTTCGTGACTATCCCCATTTTCAACACCTCCCTGATATTTTGGCAACCGAAAGAAAAGTTTTTCATCAGTTCCGCCTTATTTTGTCACGTAGAACAACGATACACTGTGTTCTCTATTACTCTACTCAATTTTTTTTAGTGTTACATAAATGTAAACGTACCTACGTCTGGAATTAAAAGAACAAGTTTCTTACATTCGTTTAAGAAAAAAAATAATTAGTTAATTAGACTGTTATTACACATGATAATTCTCTCGTTTTATAATAACAATACAACAATTTTAATTTGTTATATCGCTAAATAACCTCTATAGTTCTAACTGGACACTTCGTCTACTTTTCTATAAACGTCTAGTTTCCGATTATGCATTATAAAATTACCATTATTCTTATGAGCCTCTATATGTGTCCACTGATACAGGGTTTATCAATCATTTTGAAAATTAAATTTGGTCAACTTTCGAACTCTTTCTAACTATAACCTCTTGAAATTTATATAATTAATACTACAAAAATCTTTACAACAAAGCTAAAAAATAATTAATCAGTTCATTCCCGTAAATTTCTGGTTATCAATTAGAATTCTTTTTTACAAAGACACGACTTCACTGTAGTAGCGCAAGGGGCCTCACAACATACAGCCGTGTAGCGATATTGCATTCACTGTGTGGCAGGCGCTGCCTATCAAACGCCAAACAACTATACGGAAACTGTATTAATTATGGTTTACGAATTCAGACATTGAAACAATTCTATAGACGTATTTATTGTTAACCCAAACCAACCTATAACAGCTATTTTCATGTTTTTCAACGTATAAAATATCTATCTACAGTATTTGAATAAATTATATAAACGTTCACTATAACTATAGTAAACATTATTTAATGAAGACCGGTTTTGTGAACGAAACTCATCCGTTATCTTTAAAAGAAATGTGTCAAAAGAATTGTCTTTATGTTTTGTCTTCCGTAATAGTTGGGTTTCCCCTATTTTTATTCTAAAAAAACATGGGGTGGCCTTTAAAGTACGATTTTCCCATAAGAGTATTATTAGGAAAAAGTTGGTGAATGAAAAAAAGGTTTGGGATTTTATAGTTAAACTAATTATGAGAGTTCTATCCAACAAGTGGTTTCCAGCATTTATTATTTTTAAGTAGGCCTAGAAGCAGCAGTAGAAATCAGTAGTAGAAATCAACTACAGTACCATATTTCACCGCTACACTACCGTCGATGATAGCAAAGTAATAGAAGATCTCATATGGTAATAGCATGGACTAACTACAGTGGACATAACCGTACAACTTCACTCGACAAGTGAAGATGTAAAATGAACCTCGAACTTTCTGTCTGTAATACTGTAGCTACGGCAAACATCATTTAGATAGGATAAATTGTAGTAAAATCGAATATCGTAGTCGAACGTCTCATTACGTCCACACCGACCGAATACAAGTACAAGAAAACGGACACAGTCCTTACAAAAGCAATGGGTTGTCTACGTGTACTTTGGCTAGTCTGTTGTACATATATTAGCAGGCCTCTGAGAAACTCCTACACACGCGCCCAGATCATTGTCCAGCCGATGTTGAACCTAATTGTTTTACAACCGCTTAAAACTGGTGACCAATTAACAGCACCGGCTGCACTAATGTGACGGGCGAGGAGTGACGGCGACGCGAGGAGTCATTACCGGAGTAATTGCCGGGGCGGAAGTCATATATCACCGGAAGTGAACACGCTGGACGCCAAGTAGGCCAATGCCGCGTGAGAAGTGGCAACAGAGCGCGCTGCTGCGTGGAAGCGTGGTGCACGTGCGTACGGATGATTCGATACTGTTTTCGATACCAAACTTCGATTTCGATACGGCAATATAATTGAAATAAAATATCGATAGCGAACGATATATCAAATGCCTTTATTCACAAAAATCCATCGATACCCAATTTTATCACGTTTCAGTACATCAATTAAAATTTGAGAAATATCGAAACCTAGACAGAGAAGGAATTCATGAGGATATCGAATGGCGGCGTTCATACACGAGATGAATTGTGAACCCTGACGCTGTATTTGTAGTCAATTGTCTAATAAATAATACAGTATTCCATTAATAAAACTACACCTGAGGAAAACTAACTTACCCTGAGAGTTACCTAAGCTAAATGCATCCAGTAGGAAGTCAACCAAGGGAACAAACGGCGAAACTGGATATCTTAGTTCAGTTGAGACTCGACAGTCGTCATCAGGGCCCTGAGATAGGAAAGAACTTTGTGACAGCTTTTTACAGCAAAGAAACTTTATCTGATCTTACTTACACTATCGATATCATTGTTGTTGGTCATTCTACAATGATTTTACCTGCTGGTTCTTTATTGGACCAAACGTACATTTACGACATTATTTTTTAGGTTTTATTCTATGTGCTACAAGCTACATGGAACATGATAGTTGATCTCTGACATTCCTTTCTTTTAACGGAAGCTGTGATTGTTAACTACGGAATTGTAAACTTATTTCTGCCTAATAAATTAGGCCTTAATCAAAATGTTGTCATAAATCATTTACACTGGTGGATGTTGAGAACTACCGTGATCTTCTTCAAGAGGAAAGTCTGACGATACGGGTGAAAACGCCATAGAATGTGTTTAAAATGTGTACTGAGCTTCAACACAGTTCATCGGGCAGACACGTCTCACGTAGTGTACCTATAGCCCCCACTTAAACAGTCTTGCTCATTGTTCAATCAAAAGGCATATACAAGGACACCCAGTAACTCACTGGAGCGTGTCTTACAGATCTATTCGTCAGGATTTGCAGCATGACCGATTTTTTCTGGAAGCACTGTAACCTATGACGCGAGTGGCACTGATTGATAATAGGTGATAAGTCATTGCATTTAAGCTGATACGTAAGAAAAACTACAATCAAACAAATCATCCCATAACTTATAGCTCCAAGCGCTTTTCCAAGCCGCCAGTCAGCCTATTCTGAAAGACGGTATGATGTCAATTGTGTGCCTTGTGAACTTGACCTTTGCAAAACTGCAGTCAGGCAGGTAATGTTCCCGGTCAGATGGAAGATTAGCTGTGTGTGGCAGCTGATTAAGAGAGCTGAGGAAGGCATCTTACTGCTGTTTCTGCTGACGCCAGGTCTGCGGCCGCCACGTGGATGCTGTGAACTGGAGCGGTGTTTCCTGGAACTGCGTGTACACACGCTTGGCGGTGTTGTCTACCTTGTTGTATTGTTGCACTTTGTATAATTTAGAGGCTACAGTTAGGGAGACACGCCTCCCTGGGACGCAATAAAAATAATTCATCAGTATGAAGAAGTGTAGAGATAGTCCAGATATCTTGAGCAGAACAGGTCAGATCATGAAAACCAGTTGGTTCTCTGTCACGATTGTCTCTCGAATATACCAGACGAGAACAATGTGCTACTGAGGGAGTCGTAATTCTTAATCGATTGCCTAGAGCAATATACAATATTCAGCCCAATAAAATAGTCCGATTAGTAAGGTAAGGACAACAAGTAAGGTTGCGCAAACAATGTACAATGACCATACTAGGTAGGATGGTTTGTTGGCTGACCATACTAGGTAGGATGGGTTGTTGGCTGACCATACTAGGTAGGATGGGTTGTTGGCTGACCATACTAGGTAGGATGGGTTGTTGGCTGACCATACTAGGTAGGATGGGTTGTTGGCTGACCATACTAGGTAGGATGGGTTGTTGGCTGACCATACTAGGTAGGATGGGTTGTTGGCTGACCATACTAGGTAGGATGGGTTGTTGGCTGACCATACTAGGTAGGATGGGTTGTTGGCTGACCATACTAGGTAGGATGGGTTGTTGGCTGACCATACTAGGTAGGATGGCTGACCATACTAGGTAGGATGGGTTGTTGGCTGACCATACTAGGTAGGATGGGTTGTTGGCTGACCATACTAGGTAGGATGGGTTGTTGGCTGACCATACTAGGTAGGATGGGTTGTTGGCTGGCCATACTAGGTAGGATGGGTTGTTGGCTGACCATACTAGGTAGGATGGGTTGTTGGCTGACCATACTAGGTAGGATGGGTTGTTGGCTGACCATACTAGGTAGGATGGGTTGTTGGCTGACCATACTAGGTAGGATGGGTTGTTGGCTGACCATACTAGGTAGGATGGGTTGTTGGCTGACCATACTAGGTAGGATGGGCTCACCAGTGACCATACTGGGTAGTCAGCGGTATTCTAAACACTTTGCAAAACCGGCGACCTTATTCATTTATTGTTCAAATTGTGTGTGATAGTGTGCGTTTAGACTTACACTACTGCCTTCCAATAGAAAACCACCACTTATATTTCTTATCTTTGGTGTACTCAGTAGACCCAACTAGTATCTAGACTGACAAAAGCCATCTAAAATCCCATTTTGGAATGGTCCATCTATATCTACTGTCCATCTATATCTTAGTACTTTCGAGTATAATATACCCACATGTTTATGCTACTTATGTATAACCATTCGTGAATCATGGATACAGAAATTTATGCAACACTCATTAAACTTTGAACTCATCACTTTATAATCTGAAGCACAATCATTTAAAGGAATATATCTTGGAGGTTTTCTGTTATTTCTAGAAACCAAACCGATTACGGATAATATATGGCAAAGATGAAAGGCCATCATAGAGGTAATGATCACATTCCTGGGATACTTTCGATATCTGCATGTGATGGACCCAATAAAGATGCAACGTGTGTCGTCATATGCTGTAACGACAGCACAGAAACTTTCAGTTCACTGAACAAATGTCTTCATAATGCATGATGATAGAAACCGATGTGTTATTACATTAACTTTATGTTACTGCCAAATATTTATACAGGGTGTTTCAGAATTCCCTACCAATACTTTAGGGCATTGTTCCTGGGTAAGAAACATATCTAAATATCATATTTAAATTGTCCGGAAGTCCTTAGTTACTCACACAGCCTCCATTTTGTTTTTTTCACTTATATAAAATCAACGTTTTTGATGCTTGTCTACATAAACAAATTTTTAAAATTGTATTGAGTTTTTTACCTATATGTTATTTGACCTATACATTAAATCATCAAAACTAACAAAGAGAATCATCAAACGTAACCGATATTCTAATTTAAGCAAAGATTTTCATATAATTGAAAATTCAAACATACATATTATAATTGACGATAGAATACTATAATCAAGTTCTTTTGCAAAAGATTCACCCGAACTCTTCAACTTCTTCGATTTACAAGGTTAATTTTAATTATAAATTTCGCATCTGCAAGGACACTTCGCTCCGTATACAGGAAGGCCCTGTAACAGGAGCTCTGCGTTGATTGTCAAACATTAGATAAAGGGTTACATAAGTGCGTGGGCCTGAAGCTAAGCCGTTACGTAAGCTACTGTAAGCCTACACGTGTAAGGTCTAGGCCCGATAGCGTGTTATGTTTACCATGTTTGTTCGTTGATACCTTGATAGTAACGGCAAGTTACAATGTCCGTTACTTAGATCCGTTCAGTCTCAGGCGGCCTATAAATGAATTTAATTGTCATTTCTGTCACTTATCGTTTGTTTTTTTCTGTAATACACCTACTTGGAGTTCATAAATTGTAAATAGTTATGAGCGGTAGATGTGATATGGTGTGGATTAACGTCCGCACTATTGAATACTACGTTCATCCGCAAAGGTCATCCTCATTATTAGACCAGTTTGTTATTCAAAGGCAAAAGCGGTTCAAATCCCAGGTTAAACCGTAGGTCCCTTAGATATGTCATCTGCCGTTGGGCTATTAATTAACAGTTGTCTAAGGAAAATTTCAGTCTTAGTCAGTAACGAGACTACATGATCACGCCATAATCATCGAACAATCATTTCTCATTCATTCTTGGCTTAAAATACCTCTCTGGTTAGTTTTCTATTTCAAATATAGCAAATAAAAGGTTAAATGTTAATAAGCTTACAAAAAGCTATGGAGAGGCGTTATTACAAGACAAATTTGCACGTAAGGTTCTATCCTGAATCAATATAAAGAGAAAGGAAATTGTTGGAAAGTGTAGGTAAAATGCTCTTTTAGGCTGCAATATATTAGGCACATATAAGATTGTTTAAATTTCAGGCAAATTTAGTGATTAAGCTAAACCCAGTTTGACACAACGAATGAACTGCTAGCGGAATTTTCTGTATAAGATTGTACTTTAGCTAAAATGTAATTTAACTCATATATGAATCTTAAAGTAGTTTTATCTTTAAAAAAATAAGTTACTGTATATCAATCCAAACAAAAATAAATATTGACTTCCTAAATTTTTGGATTTCAGTAACCGTTTACAGTTACAAGTAAAGTAAGTTTACAGTAAAGATATATTATCGTGTTTAATGTAACTAACAACTAAAAACTTTTGAGTACAGTGACAGAGTTATCTCTCACCTGTGTAGACTCGCAAATATCGTAACCTTCCTGATTAGATCCGCGTTATCTGTTAGCTAAAGTTTAGCAGAGTCATTGTGGAAAGTTTGCAAGTTTACCGACATAAACACTAAGCTTTGGGGCTCTAAAGTTTAACTTCCTATTGCGGTCAAGGCACTTGGGTTAAAATTGACATTTTTATGTAGTGAAGAAATCCGTATACTTGTTTTTTTCTTCTTGTTGTTTTTTTACTCGTGAACAAAAATTGCTTACTTTGTCACTTTTTTCTATGCTTTTAGAAAATCTAATAATATGCCAATCACTTTCAGAAATCACCCGATGGAAAAGTTTTTTATTAAAGGTCCATACTACTTCAAACAGTAGGGCCAGCGAAAAACAAAATGTTGAATAATCCTGTTTTAGAACGCTGTAACTATAAAAACTCTGCACAGTAAATACGGTTAGATACAAGAGAGGAAATTGTTCTCAGTCCGGTAGATTACGTTTTGGTGTTATGGGGAATACTTTTTAAAATACTCGGTTGTATGTAATTGAACAAGTTATTTATCATAACTTGTAAGTCTAACTCAAATTGTTGATTGGTACAAAATATATTGATTTATTGATTGTTGGATGAATACAGTTTACTATTCTTCAAATTCCGATTGCTGCGCATTTGTATCACAACTAAACGCGATTAATAACAAGGTTCTTTAGAAATCTCTGAAACGTTCGTTTTCCCAATCGTAGAAAAGTAATTTCGTATCACCTAGATGGATTTTTACTGGGTTCTTACAGCGAACAGAACGGGAAAATTATAAGGACAGAAAAGTAATGATCTGTAGGTTCGCGTGTATTAAATACTGTGGCAGCAAGAAAAAAGGAACCCAAATAGAGCTCTCTCTAGCACCACACACTCCATGGTGCTCCGTTGTTCTATCCCAGTAAGGTCGTCCCTTGTGTGCGTACATGTGGCACTGTATCCGTGGGTCTAAGCCAAGGTCGCTTTGCTGCCTGCATGCATGCATGTGTACGGATGTCAATGTAGATCACATAGAAGGACACAGCTGGAGAGTATTTATCTGTTATCGACAGCCACCACATACGTGCTCTCATGCGTGTCACTATTCATTAAAATACGTATTACCATTGCGTGTATACACATTATTGGTATATTTTATACATTTAACTAAAATCTAAACCTTCCCAGGTGGGTATTTTAAGCCAAGTATGAATGGGAAATGAGTGTAGGATGATTGTGGCGCGGTCTTAAAGTTGTGTTACTGACTAAGGATGACATGTTCCTTAGACATAACTATTAATTAATTAATAGGCCAAAAGTCCATGGCATATCTAAGATACCTACAGTTCAACGTGGAGTCCGAACCACTGCCTCTGAGTTACTAGCTGGTCTAATGCACTATTCAATTGTGTTGACGTTCGTCCACACCCACCGACCATCGCTCACAACAATCCACAATTCGTGACCTCCAAGTAGCTGGATTACAGGACACACCACGGTCCCAGTCTTACTATACACATATGTGATCTGCTTCCTATGTAAACTTATCAATGCCGAGATTAATCAAAGAATAACTCGCGGTGTCTGCGACCTGGAACTAAATATTTACGCTAGGTTGGACCTTTTCGTAAAATCAAATTTTATTAGATCCAAAAGTACACTTTCTTTCAAAACAATTTTGTCTCGCGTTTGCCGTATTAACTACTATAAGAGACAGTTGTGGTATTTTACAGTTTTTGATCTTATGAAACATTTCCAATTTATTCCATATTCAGTGCTCAATTTAAGCGTCTTATTAGTGCTTTGGACTTACCCTGTCTTTGAATTACATAAATAGATCAACCTCTTTGTTGAACTAGTATTGACTATTTTATTTTATTTTTCAGAAAATGGTTAAAATAATACAGAAGCGAAACCCTAACAAACAATAATTTGTTTCCAGTATCCATATTATTTGTAATTTGCTTATGTATATTTTGTGAAGGTATTAGACATATTAACCATCGGTGTATGCCCACTAGTGGCCTCCTAGAAGAAGATCTCAGTTTTTTAGGTGTACTGTATCTCTCTAGCTCAGAAACATAATTTTCAGTCGATACATTCTGTCCGAAATAACACGCGACACAACACGTTTCAGTCGCAATTATAATTTCACAATGAGCATAATCATGTCCACATTTGATTCGTAATCATTTTAATATCAGGAAAGCACCTTGAGAAACCCTCTCGTTATGAGGGCACGTTTTCAGGTGCGTGCCTCTGCCTCTGCTAATGTACATGTTTAAACCATGTCGTTGGCAAACCTGTACGTGATATCTTCAAGCGGAAACGGTGCTAATTTTATCAGCATTTTCGAAACGATGTAGATAACTCCAGAGCTGGATAAGCAGCAGGTAATCAATTTTTGCTAAACAAAAGATTTTGTTGTTAATTAGGCCCTATAGCCTTCAACACCTCGTGTTTATTGACTGTGAAGAATTGGGAAATTTTAAAATGTTTTTATAAATATCAAAAGATTTAAATCTCTGTTTTTCTTTTGATTTTCATCTGATTGATGTTTGGCCCCTAAGATATTTATACTACTGCAACTGCCATGGTCATTTATTCCCTATTGTTGATATTTGGCCTCGACAACTAACCGCCTCCAATTCTTCCACATCCTCCTCCTTGACTCTAATCCGTCTCATGTCAACAATCATATCAACCTTTTACAAGAAATATTTGTCCAGGGGTCGTCTTCCTCAGAGGTTTCTGTCCATTCTTATGACGTGACCTGCCCTTCTTATTCTCTGGTTCTTGGCTTCGCTAAAATGTATGATTTTTTATGAGGTTTATGATTTTTGATTTTTCGTAACTAAAAATATTCATGTAAAATGTCATGCTATTTATTATTGAGCATGTGATATTGCATATAGAATTTTATGACTATTATTCATCGTTTGTGTTTTAGTAGTACATTAGATTTAGTGGTATATATTGTAGTTGAGACAGAGAAAATCCCAAGAAAATCTGCATTGACTCTGATAATTTTTGAAACAAATTTGTAGCATGCATGTTTTGTTCATCTGCTCAAGTGCGGACAAACCTTATCTAGTTTTTGCACTATTTTAAATTTGCAGCTGTAAAATGTGTAATATTAAAATAAATATATTGATTAAGAAAATGCTGTAGTCTTATTAAGCGAATAAAAAATATAGTTCACGGAAAACTTTACTATTTTGTTTGGAAATGAAGTTTTTATGTTTAGGCCTACCTTTCGATAAGGGAGGCGGTTCGGTATCCTGCTTTGTGACGTTGCCGATGTTAAGTTCTGTTAAAAAACAAATAATTAACTCAAAGTAATAACACGTGGAGTTTATGTGGGGATTTTTAAAGGTATGCGCTTCACTTAAGTTTCTTGGAAACGTATAATAGTTGCACTTAGCTGAATCATTTGACATTTACAACACAGCTGATCCATTGTTGCTGAGCCTCCTCTTATAAATCAGCTGTTTATATGAGACCTTTAGTACTGCGTTGCCGTCGGTTTCACAAGCTTATTAGTTCTATTTTCCCAGTAATAGAAAAAATGAAAACAATTTGAAGGAATTAACAATATTCCAAATTTATAGGATATCATTTTAATGGATATCATATTGTTTTTCAACGTTTCAATTTAAATCAAAAGTCATCATAAATGGTTTAGAAATAGTTGTTCAAAATAACCTGTTTTGTACATTAAAATTCACTATTTCTTAAAGCCACGTTCATAATAAAGTAGCTAATGTAAGAATAAAATTTCATTCATATGAGACATCACTTTGATTCTTACTTTTGCACTAAAAGAGGAAAGAAGATTTTTGAGGACTTTGATTTTTGGGTCACGTGATAGGGTAGAGTAGACCGGAGTTTTAGTTATGTTAGCAATGCGCAGCAAACGAAATTTGATGAAATGGTCCGTCTCAATAAAACTGTATGCCAAACTTTAAGTTTAAATAAAAATCTGCCTTTTCTAAGTGAGAAAAATGTTTCATCCTTTTTCGAATTCCATTACTGTGCATTACTTACATCTCGTAGAATCAATACGTAATCAAATAGTATTCTTGGAAACCTAGTTTTACGATTGAAAAACGAATTAGTTTTCAAGCAACAGTTTATCAGGCATCTACTGGGTTAACATACAGTAAGTTAAACTCCAGTGGTTCCTAAACTGTGGGTCGTGACATGAGCCCAAAAGTAAATATTCAATTTTGAAAACAAATGTGTCATTTACCGGCGTGGCGGCGCGGTGACTTGGTGCTAGTACTCTCCGTACTATACTGATCTTGCTAACGTTGCAATAATGTTTGTGATGGTATTTAGTACCGCATACTAACGTGAACAATGATTTCAACATTGATGTTATTTTAAAAACAAATATAGAAATCGAAGGGCAGTGGTTGAGACTGAAAATGTCCTTATTCAATCTTGACATATAATCTCCTGTTGAGGAAAACAGTCCCATAAATTGAGATTAAATAAATTTTTAGTTTTTTCTGATATTTTTTCATCCCATACCATCATTTTTACTTAATTGTCTGGAGGTAGTTAGTAGTTTACTTGAAGTATGGATATATTTTATTTAAATCAAATGAAACCTGTAAAACAAGTGACAAAATTTTAGTTTTATCCATCATTGAAGGGGATTACCTGGTGTTTAGAAAAATCTTAAATTCTAGAGTGTCGCGAAAGAACTTTTAGATTGTAGTGGGTCGCGGGTCAAAAAGATTTAGGAACCACTGAGTTAAACAATTAAAGTTCTGATCAGATAGATCGGTAGACAATGTAATAACTTTTCCAATTACACCAAGAACGACGTTTTCTGTTACAAAGCAACATCAAAGAGTTTTTAATTTTAATAATCGCGGATCTACATCCGTATCCGGACGCACCGCTGAGTCACAGCTGTCTGTATCTCCTGGCGCGATGCACGTGTCCACATCGGAGGGTTCCTCCAGTCGCTATTTATACCTCTTTGACGTCAATGACGGCCAAAGACCCCTTCTGGATCTTTTCCGTCTCCGGTATATCGGTGGTAGTTAGCTTTATGAGACGTGACTCGGGTGCACCCGATACTAGGCCGTTGTGGCTGTGAAGATCATAGGAAATCCGGACAGCTCAAATAAAAATCGGATAACAGATTCCATTTTAAAGAAAATACACTTTTGCTGTTTTTAGCGATTAAGAATTGTGTTGAAACGAGATCGCACGCAGCACGCTGTCGTGAGTAGAGCGAATTTCATGGATCTTACATCATTCCCATAGTAATCGAATAGTATTGAGTATGCAGGTTTGCTGCAATAAGGGTCGTTTTACATGATAAATGCTGAAATAATGAAATTTAGTACTGGGAATAGAGCTGACTCAGTCGAAAAGTCTTGCTTAGTTATTGTTGCAAAGTAAAAATTTTAGATAGTCGACAAATGAACGGAAACCACAGCCAATCGGTTGCCATTAATTTGGCATTGAAATCGTTTAGTTATTTTAGTTTTTAACAATTGAACGTCCCAGTGCTATTGTAAATCAATGCCCGAAGCATACGCTATTAAATGTTGAAATCCTTATAATTTTAGGTTTAAAAATCTTATATCAGAATTGAAAAATGTTATATTTAAATTATATTTTGTGTTTAAAAAATCCAGGGAGTCGGAAACCCCATTAAGAACAGAAGACCTACAGGTTGTAATAATTCAATGATAAATATTATGTCACAGGTTGATAGCACGTTATATGTTACTGCATTATTACAGTTGAATGTTAATACTATATGTTTCAGAATTGTTAATTAAATTATTGTATTATGTTATCTTTCGAGAATAAAAACAATACTGTATTTCTTACTCTAATTTTGATTCAGATTATAATAATAGATCTGTTTTCTTACATCATAGCATTATCATCCATCTTGGGGAACTCAGGTTTCGTGTAAACACAAGAGTCGAGTTTTGACCTTTGCACTTATTTACTCTAGATAAGTAATATATTCTAGATTGGTGAGACACTGTTAACTGACACTTTCTTCAATGTTTGTGTGCAAAAGCTGTGTTTCCGTGAGCGGCGTATCTTGGTTTGTTTCAATTCGCAAGATTAACACTTCCGGTGTAAAATGTTTCGTGAGTGGTTTCCTGTCGTATTCATTGTCGGAATATCACCCATAACGGATATGAGCCGTATTAAGTACTACATCTGAACTGATCGCCATTCTATCTCCATGACTCACTAAGTGCTTTATATCCCTCGGTGGCTTCATTTCGCCGTTTCACCAAATGCTGTCCGGTCATCCGTCGGACTGGGCTTAGTTTCTTGTTAGATTTTTTCTTTTAGTATATTGCGTGTCAAGTGTAAAGATTACCATTATGTTCTCTGAATACTCTTCATCGAAGCACATGCAATTTGAGGCTTATCGGAACCAAGCAGGTATGTCAAACGCTATCTCTAGGATATTTAATGAATTCATTACCAGGTGATTCTGAGGTGTCTAAAGCTCAAGTGCTGCACTAGAGCAGCAATCTGTCTTGATAACATCCATTCATTATTCCCATTTTGGGTTACAGAAGATAACGCAAATCGTAATAAAAACACTTCGCTATTGCGTAAGTCTTTGTATCTATGATGACGTTGCTTACTGCTACCAACTTATTGTGCTCGAGTACAAATAAGTAGGACTACTCTTTGTGTGAGTCAAGTACTGAGATTATGAACATTCGATAAAATTGATTCTAAAATAGGCACTTTGTTAACTTTGTTGGTTTTAGAGAGAATTGCAGGCCCTTTCTCGCTTGATAGGATTCGAACTATTTTTGGATTAGCTTGCAACAAGTATATTTTCAACTTGAATATTTTCACTGTGTACTGCAAATTAAGGAACTTGAGTATGCATGTTCACAGCCACAATAGAAGCCTCGCGAAGGCTATTGTAAGACCTTACTCTAAATTAAGTTTAAAATTCTGATGAGCGCATAGGAATTAAGTGTTTTAATATGATATTCTATTTAAGGCATAGCATATTACCTATAATGAACTATTTCAAGAATGTTTTCCATAAATGTCTCGTTTTAAGACCTTTCTATGATATAAAGGAGTTTTTGATTGATGTATAACCTTTTCGTTTTATTAAGGAAGCTGTAAGAGTTGGCAACGTGTAATATTTTATACATATACAGTATTATCAAACCCTTTGCTTTAGTGGATTGTTCTATTGTTCTGTGTGATTTCTCTATATGTATTGAATTCCTTGATGACTTTTCCATGCACGCATATTTATTCCAGTCATTTTATCTGCGAACACATCAAGCATGTTTTTATTAGAGTTGATAAACAGAAAGTTTGACTTGAATCCTTAAACTATTTTGTAATTAGGGTACCTATTTTATTTACTAGACGTAGTCCCGACCTTTATTTGTGTTGTATGACTCAATGTTAAGAAGAAAGATACTTTTTATTTTGAACTAATATATGAACATGCAAGCTTAATCAAATAAATAAAAAATTATCGGTTTAGTTATTTAGAACTGTGTTAGTTTTAAATGAAATCAATTTGTTGTGTTAGTGATATTCATTTGTAAAGATTTAATTTCATTATAACATAATTTTGAAACAGGTTTAAAATAAATTTTAGTGTAATCAAACTCAATTGTTTTCCCGTTAAGTCAGTCATTATTCTAATAGATTCAATCATCTAAAAGATTGCATATTCTGTAAGACTTGAAAAAAATGTGAGCAAACTGAGTGATATTGATTCTTTTATAAATACAGTTTTGCAGTATTTATTAATAAAAGTGGGTTTAGGATTAAAAAGTCTTCTTCAAAAGACTTAGAAAACCGATAATTAGTTCTATCACAGTGAGTGCTCTCGTTTTGCTGGGAAAACGTTACAACTATCGTTTGTTTGCGTTATAGAAAGGCGGGCAGAAATTGGGATTGTCATCCTAGAGTTATTCATCAATCTGATCTATCTGATAAAAATTTTAATAAACCTACAGTATTTGAAATGTTTCAATAAACTTTCTCTATTTATACTTTGAAACTGTTACCTACCCAGGTAAGTATGTGAAGCAATTCATTAAGTATAAATACTCTCTTCGCAGCAGACCTGTGTACTCAGTGAATTTCCAAATCAATAATAACATATGACAGGTTTTATCAATATCTGTAATACATTTGCCTATCTCCAGATGATTAACATGGGTATGATTAACCTGCATACTCTTTGCAGGAGTATACAGGTTTGCTGCTGTGAGGAACAGAAAAATTTTACGTTTTTTACCATAAAACATTCTTATTTTGATCATGTATCTTGTTTCATCATCATCTGTCCATAAATAAAGAAGTTTGCCTATTTTCTGTATTATTAACCTGGGAAAAGATGCAGGTTAGCTGCCATGATAACCATGTTAACAATGATTTTTAGCATGAATGTATGGATCCCAATCATATGAAGTTAAATATCAAGTTGCCTCCAAAAACATGAGTGAAAAAATGTTTGTATTTACTTCCCTGTGGGAAATAGGTTAGATCATGGATAAGTCTAAAGTAAATGCTTTCATTTCATCTAAACAGCTGTTCTTATTCTTTTATATTTAAAATTTAATACAATAGTTCTAGGAGTTTCTATGGAAACCTGTTACATGTTTTCCATCTTAAAAATCACCAACACCCCCCCAGAGCTAAGACATATCCATGTCAAAATATTAAAAAATACAAAAATAGGTGAAATATTTTTTTTATATCCTCCATAAGATTAACATTGGAGCCCCAAGATACAACGTACTGTGATTAGTTTTTTAATATTTCGGTAACCATTGGAGATAGAGCAAAACTTAATATACAAAATTTTGTAGTTTTTCAGCTGATTGTAATGGTAAACGAAAAATGTAGTATATTTAAAAACTATATATAATAACACAAAAAATCCAATTTCGGGGTACAACCCTCCGAACTGGTTCCAATTGACCGATATATCTGGAGTACAAACTCGTTCGAGTAAATGTAGAAATACACATCTCTACCAAATATGGTCTTGATTGGACCATTTTTACGAGAGTTATTGTATTCGCATACAGTTATTGAGATATTGATTATTGAGATTGAGTTATTGAGACTTTTATTGAGTTATTGACATAGAAACAGTATATGCAAATACATAAAACATTTTAACGGACCTCAATACGAAAAAGTAACACGATCCCGGGTTTATGTCTCCTCCCTTATAGAAAATTACCAAAACTTTTAGTGTTAAAACAATATTCTCATGGTCTTTGCTTGCCTGCAAAGCGTGTTGCCAAACAACGCATATGTTAATACACGTTCAAAGCATTGCTGTTCAGAACCAAAAGTTGTTAACATCACCCCCCCACAAAAGGTTTAACTTAATATATTTTGAGTAAAACATTAATTTGTCTTTGTGAATCTGGAACCCTATTGAATTCACATTATAAGCATTTTTCGGGAATGTAAGCTTATTTTACTTTAGATTTGCTTCATTGACTATTTGTAAGCACTTAAATATTGTAACAGGCACGTGTTGAGATGACAATAACACATTTGACCATGCATCTGTTTAATGTATGCTGAAATATAAGTTATTCTATAAGTCAATCTCCAAACAGAATTTTCCTTCCACGTATTATTTCTAAAATAATGTTACTATAAAACAGTATTTCATGTTTTGTATTGGTTTTAAAATAATAGTTATTATTTTTATTGTGTTAGTATTGTTTTCAAAAACTTTATGGAATTACTGTATTAGTAAATAATAAAAAATTAGGTTTCACGATTCCCACAGGACAAATCTACAGACTCATATCTCATGTTTTTATAAAATTTCAAATTGCAGTAGGCCATTGATATTGTCATCTGTTATTTAACAATAAAGAAACGCATTGAATAAACACTTTTGTATTTAATTATTTTCAATACCTGTACAGATTTTATTCCTGCCAAGATCTAACCCTAAAATCTAGGGCGTATATTTTCTGTGATATCAATGCAATCTACCGTCGTTTCACCTTTATTTGAGCATTTCACGTAAAAATTATCAATGTTTCCATTAACGTAGCATTTGTAGCAATGATTCGTCGGATAGCACCAGTCCACCCACTTCCGAGACAATCCTTCCATGCATAGCCAGGGCCTCCAGAATCCTACGAGCGGCTGGATAGCTGAAAATTATACAAAATCTCAGTCAAGTTTAAACGGAAGCGTTTTTGTTTTACGTAAAAACACAATCACTTTGCTTTGATACGTCCTGATATTGTAGACGAAACGTTTTAAAATACTTGCGATTATATTTGTTAATTCTGAAGAAAATAAGAATTAGAACTAGAAGAAGGAATCCAAATTCACTCTTCTTAGGTCATGAAAAAGCGTAGTTGTGTTGACTACAGTGATAACTTAATCTCCCGACAGATAATTAGAAAAATTACATTTTACTTACATATCATGAAAAGTAGAAACAAATACCAAAATCTCCCTAGATTCATCTTAGGTGTAACATTCCTAGTGCAAAATACGTTACAAGCTACGTATGTTGAACAAGCTATTAGTATGTCGATGGTTAAGCTATAATTTCACACATGTTGCATGACAAATTGATACAGATTATACTAATGAACTGTTTAAGCTGAAAACTCGGCTAGATATGCGGATGGTACAGTATAATTTGATGTTGGACCAATATTGACATGGATATGTCTTAGCTCTGGGGTGTGTTGGCGATTTGTAAGATGGAAAATATGTAACAGGTTTCCACAGAAACTACCAGAGCTATTGTATTGAAATTTTAATATAAAAGAATAAGAACAGCTGTTTGGATGAAGTGAAAACATTACCTTTAAACATATCCATGATCTAACCTATTTCCCAAAGGGAAGTAAGTATAAACATTTTTTCTAGAAGCTTCTAACAAAAGTTGTGATAATTTGTAACTGATAACGATACTGTAAATATTTATTTTTTCCCCAAACAAACTAGTCAAAGTTTACTACTTATTTGGTTGATATTTTTCGTTTTTGCTGAGCATTAAATTAAGCTCAATATTGCAATAAAAATTTACTATGTTAACTTACAACTTTGCTCTTAAATTCCTTTTCATCTGAAACGTATGTATCTGCTGTTTTGTATATGCCTTTATTGCGTAAGGAGATAATTGTAGAAACTGTAAAATAAAATAAAATCTAGAAGTGGACAAAGTCTGACCTGAGGTTCGGATCAAGCAATACAGAGCTTTACAAAAAGGCTATACAATTTTATGTAGCGACCAGAAATTAATAGATAAGGTCTTAAATTAAAACTAAATATGTATTTAATAAAATAAGATAAAAACAGAAAATTAAAATAAAGTTTAAGGGTCCGACCCCCCTTAAAGAAGATGTTGGTATATTTGTACAACATATTTGAATTTTATGCACTCGGTCACCGTAGGACGATTTACCATGATAAGTAGTCCACATAGGTAAAATTTCATGGAGGAGGTTTGTGGATGACCGGCGAGTCCTGTCAGATCATGATCGGGAACCTCTGGCTAGCTTACAGTACTTCGCTGTCTATAATGTACACGCCTTAGTCCCATGGTGAAGGAAAGTTCAGGTTAAACAAGACAAATTATTAAACAAATTAACTATCAATTCCATAGCAAAGTAATCGGTTTTGTAAATTTTGTGATTTTTTAAATATTGTGGAATTTATAAGTACAGTACAACTGATCAGTTATCTTAGTGTTTTTATCTCTTGGATACAAAGACCGAGTTGGGATGACCGTGGTCGGGTTCAGGGCCGCGCCGTGGCGTGTGGCGGGGTGATGGTGGGGTGATGGTGGGGTGGTGGTCGCGGTGGGGTGGAGAGTAGAGCCGTAGAGCCGAGACGGCGGCTGGAGGACAATGCGTCTGCCCCAAGGTCCAACATGGCCGCCTCCGGCCAGGCCGTCAACCTTCCACGGCCCGTGGACTGGCATGTGGATGTGGCATTAATGTGATGATTATTCAGACAAGGGGTTAAAAAAATCATAGCCAACTGACACAGCCCATTTATGGTATTTTTGGTGTTTATCAACACCAGAGGAACTTTTTTTGAAATGGGAAGGTTTCAAATTCTGGTCTTGCTACTTCTTGACCTCGACCTTTTGTTGGATAGGTAATAAATTAATTAACAGCTTAAATACATATGGCGACAGAGTTAGGAATCGAACTGACGTCCTTCGTATAATGAGCTGAGCACATTACCTCTGAGCTTAGAGCTGCTTAAATATGAATCTAAATTTCTTATAAAATTTGAGTAGACATATAAGATATTTCTACTAATTGTACGACTTTAAAATAATTAAATTTTTAAAGCAAATAAATTATAGAAAAAGCACTTTGCTTTCTGTAATTTTAAAAATACCTCAAATATAATATTGTTAGCTCAAAAAAGGTTAGCTATAAGTACTGTATAACTGTACTGAGATCATGATTAGTTTAATATTTGTAGTATATCTTCTAATTTTTATATAGGGCCGTCGCTTTAACGTGATCCTGATTTCGAACCTTGAAGTTGCTGTATATTACAGAGAGGTTTTAAAGTCCCTTCCCCACTATTTTTCTCTACGATTTATATTTAAAATGATTTTCAACTATGGGATTCATTAAATATGTAACTTACACACACTAACTTTTTTAGTAATTAATAACAAAATTAGGGACCTACCCTAAGGTCTAAGTAGGAGAGAATTTTATCATTCTTAATGAGAAGCTTATAATGCAACATATCGAATAGGATAAAGGGGTAAAAAAACATTCATTAGAAACTTGTCTTGAGACGTGAAGTATGATTGTGAAAACACTTGTTTTCCGAACAAAAAAACGTATGCACACTTGGCAGTGTTACAATTCGTTGTTTGTTTTTAAAAGCATAGTTTTAAACTTAATTTCATTAATCATTTTCAACGTATTAATTTTCTCAATCATACCTTATGTCGGCTGACAAGCTTCTATTGAAAACTGTTGACTCCTTTATCCCAAACATTTGTTTATATTGAAATTGCCGCAACCTTTTTGAATTTCGATTGTACAACTGTTTTGTTGTAAGGGTCAACTGACAGTGTTATTTAATTTTTCGTAAAGCAAGCTTCGAATGAAAATTTTTATCTTGACTTCTAAACCTAGACGTATGGATATTTTGAAAACGATGCATTCTTTTTGAATTTTGATTGCGGCACTGCATTCATGGGGAAGAAACAGTGTTATATATCTTTACAAGCTTCTCACCAAGAATCTTAAAGTTGACTCCTACATCTTGGACCTCAGGGTGCCCAATTTTGTCAATTACTAAAAAGCTAAGAGTATGTACATATTTAATGAGACCCTACATTAAAAACCACTTTAAATATAAATTGTATAAAAATATAGGTGGGAAGGGGCTTCCAAAACCACTCTGAGGTATAGTAGAGGTAACATATGAGGGTTTGATTAATTTATATTATTGGAGTACTTCTTCATAATTTTGTAAGGCCAGTTAAAAAACAAACTCTCTTAATATCTTTAATAGGCTTAATTATCCTACATAATATTGCGAAATCTTTTCATTTTAAAACTGTAGCCTTAATGCTTTACTACTATAACAACTAAACTATGTATACCTGCAAGATATGGATGGATACATATAATTCAGTCAATTCAATTTTATTCACGTGCACATGAACGTGGAACTATGGAACAGTACGATTGGGTAGTGCTCAGTGAAACAACACCTCGTGTTAAAAAATATATACCCTATTGTAAAAATATTATAAAATAATGAAGAGCTCCAATAATTGAGAGTAAAGCCTATTTTCAAAATATAATTTTAGGTAAATGGATCAAACAAAACCCCATCTCTGAAAATGAATGCATTTTTTTAACAATAACGTTTATTTTGGTAGCTGGATTTTGTGGGAGGGAGTCTGGGCCACGTTGCTGAGCCTCACCTCCTCCCGGAATCCTTATCTCGGTTATCAGTCACCCCTGATACGAGGGTCAACCCCTGATAATCTGTCTGGTAACAGCCTATTTCGAAACACGCTTATCAGACACAACTGTCTTTGCCACGGGTAGGCCAAGCCCGCCAATACACAATCTGACTTTCCTTGTCTTTATTCAGTGCACTTTGAATCATTATCATTGACTAGTTTTACAAAGGGACGTGTCCGTTATGTGTGCTAGATTTCAAAATCGTCAGGAAAAGTCAATCAGTACTATTTTCAGAAATATTTATTTTATACAGCATATAATGATTTTCTCTGAATCCCTTTTATGACTAATTTAAAAAAATTGAACATTTGATTTAAATTTAGTAGTTTATAGTGCATAGAATACTGTAGTATGAAACCACGCATGTCTGTAAGAAAGACGGTTCAAAGGTTGTAGGCTCTTAAATGTAAAGAAATCAATTTTTTAAGTTTTCCTGGAAATCAACATGGCAAAAGTATAATTTTACTACCACCATTAAAACCAGCTTAAAAACTTAGTAAATTATTATTTTGAATTATTTGTCTACAACTAACGGTTCCAGATAAAAGTTAAATTTGCTATCCATGATAAACGCAGTAGGCCTACGTTTCCTGAAAGCGCCCAATGTAAGGCTAATGGAGAATATTAAAAAATAAATTTCTTCCTTATATCCCAACCGTTTACAATTAAACGTAGTATGCAGCATAAAGTCACATCACCCAACAATGCCCACTCAAAAAAGCTTGGTATTACCGGGGTTGGGTAGGGTCGTTTAACCCAAAAATTCCAACAACTAATTTAACTTCGTTTTTCTTGTTGTTATTTTCAGGAATTAAATGATTATTTTTGAAACAATAAATTAAAAGGATATTTAGAGGAAAATTTAAAGAATATGATAGTATTATTACAGATTGTCGTTTTTAAATTTACTTAAGGGAGAAAGTATGTGTCAGTACCCTGATACCGTTTATTTCGTTTATTAATGCACGAAATAATCATGATTAGCTATTACTAAAAACTAGCATTCCATGTTATATAGTTTTTAATATTGCTCTTACAACACAAAAAATTAAAAATGGCGAAAGTACGGCGGACTCTACTGTTAAGCGCTTTCCACAAGGTCATTAACCTTTGAAACAAATTACTTATAAATCGCGAATATAAGTCTTTAGTATTTTCATATTGAATAATAATCACACCTAGTTGTAATATGTGCAATGATTGTTAATAATAGTGAAATCAAAAACACTGTATTCCTAATCATCAGTGCCTCTACACAAATTGTGTTAATAGAACATACGCTAATGACCCCATAAAAGTGTCAGTGTTTGATAGTACAGTAGTAAAAAGAGAAATAATGAGTAGTAAAATGAGCTTTAAAAACACTGGTTTGTTTATTGGAGGGTAAACTCTAAAGTATTTATTTTTTGTTATTTTCTTACGCTGACCTCAACAGTAAAAAGTTGTCGTTACATTGATAAAGCTAACAAACAACCCAGAGATACAAACGGAGCTCAGACACGAGGTGAGTAGGTGGTTATTACAGTTACTAACATAATTTCAAAACTTCGATAAGCGACAATCAATGAGAGGGTATCAGCTAGTGCAGCTATCGATACATCTATCGTGGCATGTTTCGATTCCATATTCGGTATTATGTTTTACATGTTTACTTGAGTACCAGTGGACCTACCGTTGCTCGGTGAAACATAAAAATATGTACTGTATATAGAAAAATAATGTCAGAACGCCTACTTTAAAACTTTTTATAAAGTTAATTCATTAAATTAGAAGAATATAATCGGACCACTTCGTAATCCATATATGGGTCAATCGGAACGAGTAGTTTTGGGGGGCTCTGTACATCAAAATTAGGGTTTTTGCATTTTTTATTTTTCATTTTCTTACCATTAGAATAATAATAACTAATAATGAACTAATACTAACTTCTTCTTTTTTTATGAAATGAATATGAACTTCACAAACCTTAAGCAAAGTTATGCAGTCAGCAGGAACTCAAAAACAGAGTAGAACGCCTTTGATAAAAGAAATTCTTTAAGTTATAGTTTGAAGCGTGTTAGGGATGTTACCGATTTTATAATAGCAGACAATTTGTTGTAGAACTAGATGTTTGTATAAAAATGAGAACTTTATAAAGCAGCCGTTCTATACAATAGAATTGCCAAATTATTACTTTACCTGGTATTATGCTCATGAAGGTGACCTAGCTTGACGAAATCTTCCTTGAATTTTAAGGGTATTTCACTTCATAGATGTACAAAGAATAAACTGTCTAGATGCGAGCCTCCTTGAGTATGTGTTACATGGATGGCGTTACATAGTCCAAAGATCAGCCTCAACATATATTTTTGCAGTTTCAAAAGTTTTTCCAGATCTGAAGACCATCCCTATATTGATAGTACATACCGCGCGATACTCTCACAGTGTCTCCGATAAACGTATATCCAGATCTCCCAACTGCAAGATGGCTTCAATATGCTTCGGACTGCACACAATGCTAAATAAAACCTCACTTAAATTGCCTAGCCATGATATTATCCTTATTATTTGGATGAAACTTGGTAACTACATTCATGTGGTTGAGAACCATCCATTTATACTTAAATTGTTCGTAGGTCTGCTGCGATGGGGTATTTCAATACACGGTCATGTATTTCCCCGAGGGATACTCGGCCCCCAGGTACTTTTCGACTAAAAGCGAATTTCACTATAATTGTATTGTCAGCTATACAAATAAATATTATAGTATTTGATGAATCGAAAAAATACTGTCTCGATGCGATATTATTGCGATATTTTTATTGTGTCGATGTATCGCAACGCAGTCACGAGGTGACCGGCCGGCGGCTGAGTCACTAGATTCGCTGACAGCAAGCGTGCTGAAGCACTGGCCGAGTCAGCTGACGAGGTCATGAAATGGTCGAAGTTCGCTCTCGCAATCTGTTCTTTGCCGATTTCGCTCCCAGTTCTGGGCCAAGAACAGATTATTGCCAACGGAACTGTGGCAATATTTTTATCCATTGCTCTGATTCTGATTCTAAATCTGCGCGTTGCTTTTAACATCATTTGTACCGCAAAAAACCCTATTTGAAACAAAGACGAAAATAAAAATTAAAAATAAGAAATAGATAAGAAGAGAAGAAAAAGAAAAAGTTGGAAACCTTTCGTTTGATAAGGCACTTCGATTCTGTTTGGTGTTTGTCATATTCTAAAAAATAATATTATGTTCAAAACCCATCTAACGATAAGATACTTAACCACACAAGCGATACCAAAGCGATTGTGAGGGGCAGGGCGCTTTCGAATGTATCAAACTTTCGATACTCATTGTATATTTAATCCCGGTATAGTGCTCAAAATGTTCCAACCTTTTTATTAAGGACCCGCTCCCACCGCACACGGCCGACTGTTGTGTTAGCATGCTGCTGGTAGCCAGTTAACATTCATGTCTGTTATAATCAGCTAATTGACGAGTCAACTGCTCGACTCGCCCACATGCTTCTAGCCTCCCACGCCCGTCGTCTTCGTGTTGTTCATTACACCATTACACCATTGCAGTACGTGTACTCATATACTCCTACTTCTGAAACATCGATCGTAACTTCGATAAATCGATCTGCTCAGAACATTGATAAAACAAACAAAATATGAGGATTATGTCTGTCATTTGTATAAACAGTAAAAATCTAAATACTTAAAGGAGTAAACAAACCAGTGTAGGAATGCTATTGACTAGTTACGTGTCAAAGTTACGGCGGGCAATCGTGTTTGTTATGGGAAAGATAGTTGACATTTCTAGTAATTTTACGACATTAAAATCAATAAATGATGGAAACTACTTGTTCTATAAGATACTTCGATTTCAAAAGGCTAAATGAGTTAACGTTACATTGACATTCTATACGTAGTACTCGCTTCGCTCGCCCCAGACCCCCTTATAGTTGTCATAATCACCGACCACAACTGAAAGTCACAAACAGCGAAACTCTAAACATATTGTTAGTAAAACCTTTAACATCGCCATTATTTTTATCTAAACATAAAATTCATCCATCCATAAAATCCATAAAATTCAAACTAATAAACATTTCGTTAAACCCCTGTTCACGGAAATAGACTGACATTTATTTCTTTATTATTTTTTAAATATTAAATTATTACTGTATGTTTGTTAATTACTAATGGTGGTGTAGGGAATGTGCGTGACCATTATAGACTGAAATAACGTAACACAGTACAAAATGTGCATGAAAAAGTCAATTTTCAGAAAAAAACGCTATTTAGGCCTATGGGTGAAGGCGACGAGAAGCGAAAAAACCAGAGACAAAAGTTGTAGTGCTTAAAATGTTGACGAGGCAAAGTGTCCGTTTCCCGATAGGACCTTCCCTTGAATAAATATAGCCGAAAAACAAAGATTTTTGGGATGGTAAAAATTTAAAATTACGAAACCCGTTGATAGGCTTAGTCAGAATAATCTCTTCATAAAAAATGTTTAGTACTCAGGAAGCCAGATTTTTCGAAGTGTTAGGTCAAAACTATACTGAAGAAAATTATGATATCTAGAAATTGGGTTCCAGAATTTGTTTGGTTTCCAACTTTCTTTCTTCATCTTTCAGGTTTATTTTATTTTTGGGAATACTTCTAGTCAATATGCTTACTCATCAAATGAAACAAATAAGTGTAGTAAATTAAATGTTTAGGATAGGGAAATTGTGGAATATCCGTTCAGCAAATACGATAAGAAACCTGGTGATAAGCACATGCCAATCTTGTGTGCAATGTAGTACGTAGTGGTTCCAGGTACCAGTCGTTATTAGTGCGTCATATTACTATGTGGAGTGGGTTCCGTTTAATCAAATATCAGTTAATAAGGTCCTACGGTATCTGGTATATGATATTTTATGATTGGCGGATCATATTTTTATGATCTTATGATTGGCATTGGAACTTTACGAGTCTATCTCGTGTGGAATTTAGGGGCTTAGCCCTACAAGAACAATGTTGATTTTGGAACATCATTACTGGCCAAACGGCAATCATTATGTTAAGATATGCATTGTCCAGTTAAATGTTCTGTTACGATCTCTCGTTTGACAGTATCGGCAATTATAATTTTCATGACAAACCGTCACTTAAGATTTAATAATTACAATGTTAACAGGTATATATAAAACATTTCCCAAAAACATCGCTCAATAAATCAATCGAGATTAATTTTACTTATTACAATCATAATTCGTCAAGCATGACCAGCAAAAAAATGTTATACCAGTAGGTAGATAAGATTTTGTACTACGTTGACGTCAAAAAAGTTTTAATAAATGCTGGGAAAACTCGTTCGTACAAGCGTTTAAACCATATTTCACAAAATAATATTGAACCCTCAAAACTAATATCACGTTAAGATACCTAGTTAATTTTAAAAACCTGCCAGGAATACATACAGTTATATGATAAAATGAAAGAAGGAAGTAGGGCTATCTTATCGAAAAAGTGGTTTCAAGCATTAATTTTATTTTAACATTATTTGTACTGAATGTCTAAGTTGTAGGAATATCATCTATCTTATCTGTCTACAGACAGATGTTCTTGTGTATGTGAGTGTCTATTATACGTGGCTATAAAATAATGTACAAGCGTGTCTTTTTGAACGAGTGTTTTCCAGAATTTATTTAATTTTTATGACATCAAATGAGTACAAAATTACCTATCTTAACTATCCATTGGTGTACAACTTTTATGCTGCCAATGTTATTTGTCAAGGGTTTTCGCAGAGTAGGTCTACTGTGCCTGAGTCTGTCCAATACTACACTCTCCACAACACTAACTTTATCTTTGCCTGTGAGTTGTTTACAACCATTACTACTGTACATTAATAACGTTACTTTTGAATCATTTTCCATGTATTTGCAAAGTCTGCCACGAAAAAACTGGTTTTTAGATGCACCAGGGGTTATCTTAAGCCTTTTTAATCACTCTTGGATGGCCCCAAGCTTGTATCTGGTTACAACTAGTACAGACTTTCTGAATTTCTTTTTTTACATTGTTCATAATTTTAGCCTACTGTGGTTTTTGGTTTTCGGCTTATGAACACTTTGAAAAATAATTCGAAGTAATTTAACTACAACAAAATTCTGAAATCCATTTTTTATTCGTAATTTTAAAGTCACTATCTCTCTGATTTGACAACATTAATATATTGAAAATTAATTTAACTGTGAGAAACCACTTTTAAAGAATAAGGGATTTAGGAATCCCTCCCAGATAAGGGATATTGATTCTGGGTCATAACAGATGTAAGCTAATTTTGAGCATTTATGTTATTTTGCATAATGTTTTTAAAATAACAGAAGTGAAGTATTTATCTAAATAGCGGTTTGCTATTGTAAAATTTATCAAATTTTTACAACTAGGTTTTAGTTGTAACTTAGAAAAATGTATTAATAAAAAATTATTCAAAGAGAAAAAACAAGCTACTACCCAATGAAAGTACAGATCATTTTGCAGGTTTTTTCATTGGGACGATTATTTATAAAACTGGGGCGACTAAAACGGTTAATTATAAATTAGTTCACGTCAATGAGCGATTTTCCTTTTACAAATTGACGACCGCGAAACATATTGTATTATCTCGCTCGCTATCAGCCAACACGCTCCGACTGTTCGACTTCAGGTCATGATAACACTGATAACATAATTAATTGTTCCTCTTTGTCGATAAATTCTAGAATTTAGAGCTGTACATACAACACATCACAATACCCAGAACCCTTCGGTATTACGTTAAATATTGCTAGTCTTCACACAATCACAAGTATGTGTTTTTTCCGTCCGGTTTTGATGTAAATTATTCCAAACTTACCAGGGTGTTTGGAAGTGTCATTTATCATATGATTAAACAATACGTATTTACAAACTTTAATTTCAAATGTTGCTGTAACATCTATATCTGTTGGTTTTTTCATATCAGGAAATGAGCAAGTCTATTTTAAGAGAACTATCATCAATAAAAATTATCAACATAATTAAGTTTGGCCAGCACTTCGAAAGTTGCCAGTTTGATTCTGAGAAAAACATGACAAATACATTAAAATAATTTGATACTAGACACAGTGTTTTTTCTTCATTGGGCTATTACGAGTGTATAAAGATCCTTGGAAAGGAATCAGTTGGTCTTTACTTGTACTAAAGTTTCACGTCATCAAATGAATTATATTCACATCCTTCAAGCACATTAATCTTAAAATAATATTAAAGTAAGAAGTTTCAGACACGTGAACTTCATTCTATTGATAGCTGAAATAAGTTGTAGAAAACAGGAATTTTTTAATATCAGAAATAACAGAAAAGAGTAGCACAAAGAAGTCAAATGTTGTTTTCTTTTTTTGAAATCGTTTAATATGCATAGGAGAGTTTTAGTACTTTTTTAAAGTGAACGCCAAGGAAAAAACAGTTTATGTTCGTACTTGATTTTTTGTGTTTTTAAGTTTAACGTAGCTTTAATTGAAAATCACCCAAAGTCGGGAAAACACAAAAATAACTTGAAGAATATATCCCCAGGAGCAAGTTTTGACACAGTCACCATAGTAAATGGACTGTTAATTATTTAGCAATCTAAAAATACGTCGGCGTTATATACGAGTAATAAGACCAGGTTTTGGACAGTTTTATTCGTAAACGTCAAATCATATTGTTGGCGTTGAAAATCACAAAATACACATCAAAGCATTCGAAGGAATCAAGACCGATGGTACCATAGTTAAGATATTTATCGACTTGAAGCAGAGTGTTAGAGGTAATGAGGTAGTGGCAGCTGGCAGCTGGTAGGTGGTAGGAGGTGTAATGTTCAAGGCTCTGGGCGGAGACCTCCACACTCCACAGTTCCGTGACGCCCTGTACCAAGGTCTACCGAGCTGCAACAGCTGAGCGATAATACGCAGATACGTTGCGTAACACAAGTAGCTTGTAATTAATTACTTATACCTTCACGGTTGCCATTTCAATAATCTAATCACAATACAACATACAAATAGTCATAGGCAAAAGACAATGGTATTCCTAAATTTACGAGGGACCGTTTTGCTACTATACTGTGAACTGGCTGGGTGGTTCGGTGGTCAGAGCACCTGCTTCATAATCTGAAGTTCACCGGTTCGATCCTGAGCAATATATTGCCACCATTTTGAGATGGTTCAAGACAGGACCCAGTTCACTTTGTTCCTTAAAATCAAATGAAATAGTTAATTGTCGTGAGCACTTTACAGTATTGTCAAAGTTGAATATACAATTAGTTATACAATCACTCTGGATTAACATCCGTTTTATTGAATACTACGTCCATCCGCAAATACCTTACTCATAATTAGACCAGTTTATAATTCAGAGGTAGTGGTTCGGACTCCTCTTTGAAGTGTAGGTCCCTTAGATATGACATTGACTGTTGAGGAACGTGTCAGCCTTAGTCAGTAACTAAGGCTGACTACAAGATCGCTACAATTATCTTACACTCATTTCTCATTCATACTTTGCTTAAATACCAGCTTAATACCCGGACAGGTTGCCATTTCAGTAACTAACACAATGCAGATGTCCGTTTAGTTTCCTTTTGTTCTTCGGTCTGGCCTGGCAAATGAATCAGCTGATATTTGACAGTAACCAAGCTAGATACAGTATTCAGAAGTCTTTTACACCTACCACAGACTCCAGTAACCTTCCTCTCATATTCACATTAAAATACCTCCCTATTTGGGCCGGTGTCTAGGGAATAAAAGGGAGAAGTAAGGAAAGTTTAAAACGACGTAAAATCTGATTACATAATATTTATTATAGGGTATATAACCAATGGTGCAATGGGTCAGAACAGCTAACCGTGGCGCCCTTGGTGGACGTTTGGCGAACTATCCAAGGCCCTAGGCCGAGCTCGTGACAAAGTGAAGCAGAAGATTGTCCACGCGAATCGGTGGTTGGTAATTGGCGACGAAGGGCTGAGGTTGGCAAGCCTTGACCGCGGTCATGTGATTGAGTCACGTGATCCGAGGGCTACTGTTTGATTGGTCAATAAAGTGTTCGTCAATACAGAACTGCAATCTTAACAAATCACTAGTTCTCCCTACTGGATTAAACTAACTGCTTGAACTAAAAACGTGAACCATAGAAACTTAGCCTTCAAGTGTTTATAAGGGTGAAGGACACCGACAAGATGTTCTACTACTTCCAATAGTCTACTGTAAACCCCCACTTGCTCGATACTTTGATTTTATACTATTGTACAGTGGTACTTTTCTTGGAGTTATTTTATTCGACCATTTTTTGCAAACCTTTCTTCTGCCTCTGTCGTATTTTACGCGATTATAAGGGTTTATACCGCATCTTGACTTAAACTGTATTATATTAAATTAGATTAGATTATTGAAATGGCGACCGTACTACAAGGTAGGTATTTTAAGCCAAGTATGGATAATTGTGGCGCGATCTTGTAGTCTTGTTACTGACTAAGACTGATTAATAGCCCACCAGTCAACGGCATATCTAAGGGACCTACAGTTTAACGTGGAATCCGTACCACGGACTCTGAATTACGAACTGGTCTATTTATGAGGATGATATTTTGCTAATAACGTAGTATTCAATAGTGCGGACGTTAATCTACACAAGAGAGCACTACATCCACCGATCATCGCTTAGGACGATGCCACCATCCCAGTCTTAAGCGTTAGCTGTAATAATTTCGTACTACATGTTATGTTTCATCCATAAATCTCATTCGGCTGTACGTAATCCTTAGACAATGTAGAAGATTTTCTTATAATGTTTAACTCATATCATTATCAATGGCCAGCTTTGTGAGTTTTTTAGCCTTTTATGTGAACCTCTTCAATAGGCCTACGTTTTACGTTAATTCACATTTTCCTTCGAATGGCCAAATTCCCAAAGTATATTTATATCTTATCGTCAAACTGAATTTTAAAATTCAATATTATAGTCCATAAATGTTTTTATGGCACAAAAGCATTTCGAACTATTGGTTAATTTATTCTTTTTTCAAAGTAGTATTTTAACTAAGGTAAGGTAGGTTTATTAACTAAGGTTTTCCTGTCTGTATATTGGTACATCCATCGGTTTGCTCTATTCGATATTTTCTGCCTATTATAATTTTCTCCAATTATAAGTAATTAAACTCTGTTTCAAATAAAACAGTTTTATCATACATAAAATTAGGACGTTACGAGTGAAGACGAACGAATGCAACCCGCCACAACAACGCCACGACAATGCTGTTTAAATGTTTAAACAGACTGTAGCGCCTGCTACTTCCACGCCCACACTGATCAGAATAGAACAACAGCTTTATTTGAGAATCGTAAAATGTTGGGAGAATAATAACTCGGTGATTCATTTTGGAAGATTGAAGGTCACCTGATCGATCCTCGGTAAAACTTTATCAAAATTGTGTGATCCAACGTTACTTACGTCATTTACCAATGGGCTATTGGTTTTTTTCATAAAGGTACTGACAAATGAACCAGCCGTCTTTTTTTCAGTAGCAACGGTAACATACCTTTGATGGCATCACATATGTCATCAAAGCTAAATAAGTTGTCAGAGCTACATAGGCCATCAAAGCTACGTATGCAACAACTACTTTGCTATTAAGATAATATCATCACAAGCCTAAAAGCAACATATGCCATCAAAGCTACATATGCCATCAAAGCAACGTGTGCCACCAAAGATACATATGCCATCAAAGCTGCATATACCATCAAAGCTACATATGCCATAAAAACAGTACAATCATCTCACCATCATCTCTTATGAATAGTTTAATGTAAAAGGAAATCAATCAACTTCTTTTTATAAAGGTACCAACTCCACTTACATGTTGGAGGCCCTATAGCTTCTCGTCGGCACTATGGTAGTTTACCATACAGGGGTATACCATAAAGTAGTTGAAACCAAAGTTAAATTGTTTCTATTTCAATGTGAAGTGCAGTTAAATATTATGTAGTATTATTGCCATTTCCCTTATTAGTTTTCCTCCTTTCCCATTGTTGTTTCATATTACAGCTATGGCAATATAAGAGTGTTAACAACCATAATTAAAATATGACTTTTATAAATCCATCAAGATAGTTTATTATTGTGATTTGCGTTTAAAACACTTGAACTTGCATACATTAAAAAACTAGTTTGCGGCAGAAGTCCTGAGCAGATGTGATGTACCGCTCGCGCACATGAGTCATGCGTTTCCTGGTGGAACAGCATGTCACAAGTCACATGTGTCTTGTCTCCTCAACCTCAGTGTCCTATGTCATTCTCGATCAGACGGGTGGGTTTCACAAAACCGAGTTTTCACTACGCCGAGTAAGGCTAAAAATCCTATGCATATCAAAAATTCACTACGCCGAGGTTTCACAAAAACCGAGAATGTTATAAAAATCAACTGTTTCACTAATGCCGAGGTTTGGAACCCAAAACATTTACTTTCTTCCTTGTCTATAAGGAAAAAGTATTGTTTTGATATTTTTCGAACTGAGCGTGGAAATAACCTTTTGACATTTCCTGCTTCAGGTTTCAAACTTATGTACGTATGCCAGTTTTTGATCATGTAACTTTGGCAATACTGTATTTGTAGATTCACCCCTATTACCCCTAAATAATTTAAAACTCAAACACAGGTATAGCTGGTATAGCAGGTACACAGGTATAGGTGTTTGCTGTTAGAAAAAATTTATTATTATAAAATATAATATATATTATATATATACAGTATTATTTAATATATATATTTCTCGAATTTCTTCAAGAATGCACGTCACTGCGATGGGTGTATTATCAATTATAAAGTACATAGAATAGCGTTGCAAGAGAATACTCGTATCTAGGCAGTGTGTGTGGGCAATGTCAGCCGGAAACAGTGTGTCGCGGAGGCGCAAGGCCTCGCCACGAGCTGTCAAAACTACATGGAACAGCTGACTGGTTTACAACCAATAAGCAAATAAACAGCTGATTTGATTTTTATAGCCTTTTACACCAACAAAGTATCACTGGTCTCTAAAGTTAACAACTGTCAGGCTGTAAAAATAAAAGTGCATTTGTGTGTTTGTTTTATTTTACACAATTACAGGGGTTTTCAACGAGATATACATATAAGAATGCTCAGACATATGTTCAGCAAAAAAGGCAAAGCCTTCGGGAACAACACCATCTTGGGAAAATATGGCTCCAAATTACCTTTTTGCTAAGGTAAAACATTTTTCGTTCTGTGTAATCATGACAACTATCAAAAGTTGTGCAGTTAAAGTAGCAATATAATCATTTTACTAGTACAAAATTAGCCTAGGTACAAAATTTTGTTTAGGCTTACACAATTTTATTAACTTCCCTTTTTCATTTCACATGATTTGTTTGTTTGTGTTTATTAAAATTCCAAATTTTGATCTTTTATATTTTTATGTAGTACATATTTGTCTATTACTCTCTGTTTCTCAAAATGAACCTTTTAAGTTCAACGGCTGTTTTAGTCTATTGCTTGGTAAAAGGTTTATTTAACGTTTAAATCCAGTACTATAATACGAGCAACAAAGGTTGACGAAAGTTTAAAACTGTGAAAAAATCGTAAACAAAACTCCTTTTTGCCTTCCTCTCAATTGACTGTTATTTTTAGAACCAATTCAGAATATTTAATCAGATTGGTATTTAATTTGTTGAGACTTAATTCAAGAATTTTGACCCCATAGAACGAAGTCAACTGTCGAGAAGGCTGTCTAACCAAGTCTTGGGTTTGGTCAACTGTTGAATTGTTTTAACTTCAACACTACAAACTTACGAATCTTTAAAACTACGAGTATAAAATAAAGATGGTTGCAATAGTTGTTTTTACACGCAGACACATTATTAAAGCTATTTAAATGCGTTAATAAGCACAGCGCATGTACAGTACAGCATTTACTTTTAAATATATTATTATTCGATGTTGTCATAATTGTTACGGTAATTTTAATCAAGATATACTGTATTAATAAATTAACCTTAACAAGTCCTATGCCAGTAACAAAACTACAAGTCATGTCACCCATTTACCCTAGTTACTTGACTGGGACGGTGGCGACGTCCTGTAATCCAGCTACTTGGAGGTCACGAATTGTGGATAGTTGTGAGAGGTGGTCGGTGGGTGTAGTGTTCTCTTGTGTGGATTAACGTCCGCACTATTGAATACTACGTTAATCCATAAAGACCATCCTCATGATTAGACCAATTCGTAATTCAGAGGCCGTGATTCGGATTCCACGTCAAACTATAGGTACATTAGTTGCCATCGCCTGTTGGACTATTAATTAACAGTCATGTCTAAGGAACATGTCAGCCTTAGTCAGTAACAAGACTACAAGATCGCGCCACAATCATCCTACATTCATTCCTCATTCATACTTGGCTTAAAAAAGGGTAGGTCGCCATTTCAGTTAAAAAAGTATAAAGTATAAAGTTCTGCTTGTTCCAATTTTAAGATCATTGTTAAATTAAAACAATTGCCGTGGCATTGTTTATTGCCAGTAAGCCTAGTGTCACTTGAAAAAGCATTAAAATGTCTATCTATCTATCTTTTAAGAATTACAAATTTTCATTTAATCATTGGATGCATAATAATCTACTGCTAAAAATGAGCTTTACAATTATTATTGCAAATATTATTGACACATTCCTACTTCTTCTACTCCAAGACTTGTGGACATTTTAAACATATAGGTCTAATAAATTAAATATCTTTAAGTTACGTATACTCATTTCAAATTATTCTGATGTGAAAAATCGTCTTTGAAGATGTTTCAGCGGTTTTAACATTTTACTTTCTGGAGAATATACAAGATGGTGGAAAAACTTCATACTCTAAAATAGACCTACGTCTGGTTATGACGTAATTTCAATGTAATGCAATACTATCTCAAATAATCCACCTATTATTCTGCCGTTCCCATTACGAAGCGAGTAACCCGAAACTGAATTGGACGAGGACAGACATTTTAATGGGAAACAAAACCTTTCAGACTGTGAACTTTACTCTAATGGCCGCCAGCCAGGCTGGCCTATCCCACAGGAATACCCGCGCACGGCTGATGGCTGACACAGACAAACCACAGGTGATTATTGGCGGCTGGACCGAGGCCAGCTGAGCGACAATGCTCGGCGGCCTCAGGGAAGAACGTGCCGTGGCCGCATTGGTTGTTTAATTGGTTCAACAGTTTGCGCATAAGCCAAAAACAGTTCGTTGACACAGTTATTCTGTGTAGTCAAGTATTTGTTCTTGTTTCTTAGACTTCTAATAATATTTTTATAGATTTTAGATAGTCCTATGTGCGTTTTATTCAATTCAGTTGTAAAGTTTTTTATCCGTAATTTTTTGTTACTAAGTGATGGTTTTTTCTATCATTTCCACTGTTCACTAAATAATGAAGCAACTTTCTTAAGTAATAAAAATCCTCTACAGTTTATGACACACATTGAGTGGTATTGTTTTTTTTATTTACAGATTTAGTTACTTTGACTTACTTTAACTTACTTTGAACTTAGACTTTGGTGCGTTGTAGGTCTCATAAAAGCAGATGCCAGGTTGCACGGACGGGAAGGGTCGAAACTGGAATTCTCGATCACCATTAGAATTGATCTGATTTGAAATTACCTTCAGTAAAAGCACTTTCAAATTCTATTTATACTTGTCGCGACGACACGAGGACTTGTCGCGGTCAAGTAGGTCATTTATTCGCATTACGAGCGCCCCACTAGGACGGGTGTTCCTCAACAATTGAGATCAACAGAGCCGAGTCAGATGATCGGCCGTCAGCTCCAGGTCAATTGTTGAATAACTGACGTCTTGTGAGCAGACGTAACCTCACTGCGTAATAACTTGTTCCCAAAACAGAAGTCTAATCTCACCGTATGTCAGTAGCCGTGAAGTCGTATTCAAACGATCTGTAAGGTCAACAAGGGCTTTTCCCTGTAGAACAGAGACCACTCACAATCTGGGTTGCTAATGCATAAAACAAAACCTGTCGATATGATCTAGATTTGAGACTTATCATTCAACGGTGAAACGTGTTTGAATGGGAACGTGAATGACTGACAATGGACAGTATTCTATGAGAAACAGGATGTTTCATTTAACCTATGAGCACTTTAATTTAACTTCAATCAGGATCTTAAATTTGGTCACGAATCCCTGGCTAGTAGGTATGATATGTTTAAGTTATCTGTAGATCATTTAAATTATTCAAATGCTTCATCAGAAATCACGTTCGAAGACTTAAGCCTTAAAATTCGTGTATCAAGTTTTATTCTGAAGTGTTTTAACATAATTCATAACTCTCCTGAGCTTCCACTTACTGGTTTGAAGACACTAGACACGTGTTGATCTAAACAATTCACCTATAGACTGGGACGTGGCGTGTCCTGTAATCCATCAGCTACTAAACTTAGAGGTCACGAATTGTGGGTAGTTGAGAGCGATTGTCGGTGGATGGGATATTCTCTGGTTTGGAGTAACGTCCGCACGATTGAATACTACGTTAATCCACAAAGATCATCCTCATAATCAGACCAGTTCGTAATTCAGAGGCAGTGGTTCGGACTTCACGTTAAATTTTAGGTCACTTAGATATGCCATTGACTGTTGGGCTATTAAATAACAGGTCTATCTATGAAAAATGTCAGCCTAAGTCAGTAATAAAGACTACAAGATCTTTATCTGGTTAGGTATAATAATGCGCACTGATAACTATGTTTCTCTGTTTTGTGCATTAGTTTATTACAATTTTTTTAATGCTGATTAGTTGTGTATTTACTTTCGAAATATATTTGATGTATGACAATTATTCGATAGCTCCACGATCACCAAGTTAGCCCCCCCAGCACCGCGTTGTGTGTGTCGGCACACCCTGTAGCACATGTATCGACGCACACTGCAAATCCAGGATGCAGCTGGGTGTTATTTTTGTTCCCGGGTGCGAAGAGTCAACGGAGAAGCAGCTGATGATGATTTACGGACTCCGCCATTCTACTTGGCCTCTCTCACAGCGCTATTTCATCCATAACCTATATATTCCGGTTTCAAGTGACAGCTAGTTACTACGGGTTTATTTCATAAGTTGTATTTGGCTCGTGGTATTTTTATTACGTGATGATTTCTCATATTTATGTCGTAGTGCAGTGTTTCATATTAACCTGAAAACTCAATTGACAGTAGATCATCGTGGAGGTCAACACTGACTGCTGTCAGCTGTCTGTATAAAGCTCAGATCTGTTTTAACCCTGGATTACGCTCTCATATTTCTAAGTCCGTGACAGAAATCAATCAATTTATACAATGTTATGATTTATCAATTTGAAATATGAGAATATTTATTTCATCACATCACGTCAATTAGTGACCTTAACCTAAAAATGTAACCAATATTGCTGGAATAAGGTAGAGTTACCACAATTTTGGCGTTACTTTTAATTAAGTTATTAGTGGAAAACGTTGACCATTGAAAAAGTTAAAAGTTTATGTTTTGTGAATATTTTTTTAAATATCACATTTTATATATTTTACTAAGCATTATAATTGAAATCATAAACCATTGAAATCAGTTACACATTGAATGAAATTATAACATTGTAAAACCCCCAAAGAACGTTATCAGTTAAGTATAATATGACATAAATTAGAATTTCTCTGAAAAATAAACAATTTTACTACCAACACTTTTTATGGTCATACAACAAGGGATGTTAAAATGTTTTTTACATAAGAATGTCCAGCTCGTGCCTTTTGATTGAATTACAGTTTTAGTACGTGTCTAAATAAAACTTAACAATTAAAGAACATTTTCAACCCATTCTGGAATAACAAAATTAGGCAAGGTCTTCAGACTAACAAAGGCAAATGACCCACAAGCAATTAAAACATACATTTGAATCCAGTAAACATGTAGCGAAAAAGTGCCAGCAAAAAGCCATAGACGTCTAGGTATAGTACGCACAGTTTCATCTCAGGAGAACCCGGTAGTTGAAATTGTATTACTAGTTACGTAGAAAAATCGCCATCATGGAAATAGTCTATGTTGTTTTAAAATGTGGGCTATAACTATTCTAAAACTTTTAATTTTATAAAACGTGTGTTTGTAAAAATACTCGTACGTTTCTTTTAAAGGAGTTTTTAATTATTTGTAAAAAATTAACGTCTTATACCTTTCTGGGAAATGAAAATATATTTTATAAACACGAACTAAATGCAACAAAATTGGTCTTACAGTTTGATTGAACACGTGTTTTCATACAATTTCCATTAATACCGTATTAAAATAGACATACAGCTATGATAAAAAAAAGAAAATATTTCATCGAAATTCATTGTCGTTAAAATGTTATCAAATATCAAATATCTGATATAGAGATATAATGTAAATACATTAGAGAGAAAATTTTTAAGTTATCTTCCAAAATGTTTTGCTGACTAGGAAATAAAAAGGATTCGATAGTTAGTTATCGGTTAAATCATTAATTCATCATCTTACGAACATTTACAATGATTTTTCACAAAATTTACCTCTCTTCAAATAAGTTGTGTTAATTGGGATATTAATCAATGGTGCTGCCAAGCGAATCAGCTGGTCTACAGGTCCTCATCAAACTCTTTACACCTATAACACTCCTCACTCTTCAATTTGTGTGTTTATCGATTCACCTTAAAATACCTACTGTAATAAATGGTTAAGTCGGTGTCTCACGAATTTCAATATGATTTATGTTGTACCGGAAGAGCCACACAGACAGTGTCAAACATCTGACAGTTTTATACAACGATTGCTCAGCTCTTATATTATCCACAGAGTTCATTGTCGCAGACATCCTGTTGTTTAGTTGATACCGTATTGAAGTTAATTAACATGAATTATTAGTGGCAAGTGCATCATCGTTCTTTCGTAGTTTAAGCATATTTCCATCACGAGCTGTATTTTTTAGGATAATGAGGGAAGAATTGTCACTGTGAGTTCAACTTGCTATGTAGCAATAATTAGGAAACGTTTGGTGTCCCGATTACGCCTTTAAGGAATTGACACCAAAGATATCTGGTTTCATCAGGTTGGGGATACTTGCTATACATAAGGACTCTCTAAGTCTGTTCAGTAAATGTTCAGTGGTCTGCGCAATCCCAAGAACTTACAAGAACATGTAACGTTTGGCTGTGGGGCTGTCTGAAAAGTAAAGCTTTTTGTCGATATAGCTGAACTTAGGTAGTGCTTAAGACACGAGGTTGCTGTTGACCCTCAATCAATGTTACGAGAAATAACGGCAAGTTTACATAAAAGATGAGAACCTGTGTCACAGTAAATAGACATCATTTGAGAAACATCATACACCCTAGATAAAATGGCAAAATCGTTTCAATATTTTTAGTTCTATTTTGAATAGTAAATTCTTTTTAAATCTCGAACTGTTTAAGAACTGGCAAGTATTTTTGCCTACCTTAAACTTTGAATATTTATTTTATATTTGTCAATAATCTTGAACATTCTCATACCATGAATCACAATCACTTGTTTAAGTGATGTTTTCGTTTTTGTTTACATCCACAAAAACAATCTTGAAATAGGCTACGTTTCATAGTAAAAGTTCTACAATATTACAATCAACCAGTGAAGTTTTCTGTGAAACCAGATTGTGGACTCATTGTTATTTCTAGTCTTGAGAAAATTCGTTGAAGAAACGCGAGAGACCCGAGGCGAGATCTAGGGCTTCGCCCCGGCGGCTGGGAGTTGCGGAGAGGGTCGAGGCAGCTGTGGGAACCGGGAGCACACCTGCCAGCCTGCTACCGCCGGCAAACAACTCCCGTGCCAAGCGACTGTTTACTTCCATCCTGCTGTATTTAAAATAGCTATCATCATATTTACACGCATTGAGCTGCAAAACATGACATCCAAGGATTTAAATGTGATGAAAACGAGCACCCTCAATCTATTCTCGGTGATGTTAGAAATGACTTTATAAAAACATAAAGATATAGTAGTTCTTGTCGCAATAGGTTATTTTTAAACACCTTTTAACAAAATTAAGATGGCTAAAGAAGCAAAAACTCTATTCCGCGGACTGATACTTGAACAATGTTATAAACTATCCAGATAATTATTACTAATAAATAGTACATGATGTAAAAAATTAATCCTTCATTTAATTTAAATATTATTTTTTTCAGGCTTCGCTTATACAGTAATATTTTTGTATTTTTTGTGTGATAAAATAAACATACTACCTACATGGATAGTAGTTTTTCACTCTTTTGATGTTCAGTCATAACTTTTTTGTGTGTATGTATTCATGCATTCCAGTCAAATGGTTTCGGACCATCATTTATTGAATTCAATAGGATCTAACCTTCTAAATATATTAACTACAATATTATTTATGTTATCAAATTTTATATTCAAAAAGGCCTTTTTAACATTTTAATCAAATAGATCTGATAAACATCCTTATGATAAAGATAAGCATATTTCAAATTAATCCAAAGCTATATCATTTAAAGATTTGTGTTGGAAAAGAGGTAACATTTATCTGGCAAAAATATAAGATTGTGGAGGTACTACAGATTCTTATATTGTGTTCAGGGAAATCCTCTGATATAAAATAAAAACTCAAAGGTTAGAAAGAAAACAGTGTAGACGAGTAATATTTCTGAACCTGATTTCCGTGCCCATCTCCAGGTGTCCGTAATGACAGTCAACGTCGTGTTCTCGTGTTCCGTTGCTCGGAGGAACGGTGGAACAGAGAGTGAGTGGAACAGTGGCCCACTGACCGACGGTCCTCCTCGCCAAATGGGACACCGCCACAATATAAACCGCCACCAATCACATCCCCAGTAAATTCCATCTGGATGTCACTTCTGCTAGAATTGGCCTAAATACTTGACTGCTGCAGCGCATTTATAGCCAAGTCTAATGGTCGATGTTTTAGTAAACTGTAGTAGTTCGGGTTCTCCATTTTGAATACGCTTCGAGGTCATTCTCACTTCTCAGTTCAAATCAACGAGACCCTTGTCAGTTTGAAAGGCACAAAAACTCAAAACTCACCCGACGTCTCTGTGGGCTCCCTAGCAGCCGTCGTGTCCGTCGGAACATTTTTAAACCACATTGTGAATTAATATTTTCGTTATATTTATTTGTTTCTAAACATTTATAAATGCCTTGGAACGAAAGACATTCTTGGAAATAATCTGTACGAAATTATAGAGACAGACATCGTAAGAAACAGTTTATGTGATGATAGAGGAATTTCACGTTCTATGTCAAGCAAGCTCATATGTTGATCACGATTCTTTTGTTTATTGTTGCTTATAAATTCAAACAATTACCTAATGCACCAAACAATAACGTTTAATTTATGTGTGCCATCACCAAAGGTCTAGGGCCTTTGCAGTGACTTAAGGTCAGTGAGGTAGCTTTCTGTACTCACCTAGGTTCATGGTATCATGGTATAACAAAGAGTGTCCCGTCTTTACTTGCTTGGCGAGTACCGTGCCCGGTAACTATACGTAATTATACGTTCATTCATATGAATGATCCTCATGCAAATCTTTCATATTTTAAAAGAACCCATTGTGTTTGAATGGTTAATCAGTATAATATCGTGTTACAGATGACCCCAACGGCAGCCTGTACATGCTGTGTGGCGTCCTCATCGCCATGTTGCTGGTCGGTGTCATCATAGTCCTGCTTGCTGTCACTATCAGGTATGTCGTATTTCTTTATATTTCACCGCTCGTGTTGTCACTCCTTCGCCAATCTCCAGGTCTTCTTATCACAATCACGAAGACCCTCGCCTCCTTTGCCTCTTGTTCCTGTATTCACCAATGTGTCTTCCTCTTGCCTGGTGGAACTTTGCCTTGGAAGTTGGTCCTCCCCCAATGACTTTCATTAACCCTTACCAACTGTATCTTCCTCATTCTTCTACAATTCATCTACTATATTAATTACATTTCTGTGCTTATGTAAACCAAAATTATATATTTTGAAGATAATTATGTCGTTTCGATTTGTGCACCTTTACTAAAGTTTGAAATAAACTAATTTCAAAGGCTGGAAGATGGATAAAGATTGTTGGAATTTACCTTGAAAAATATCCATAATTTGGAGGTTTGTCCCAGAAGGTTTACACTTTCAGTACAGGTACAGAAGGTACTGGGTCCTTTGGCTATCTAAACAGATTCTCTACGCAACGGTTTCTTCCTTGGTCTTTTAGCAGGATTTGACTATCGACTGTGTCTGGACAACCAATGTGACCTGACCCCTTTTATAACGTGTTCACTCGCATCTCCAACTGGGAGGGTTTCTATAGATTAAGAATTATTATTTGACTTTGAAAGTGCTGGGCTTTGTCCAAGGGTCTCAAGGAAATTTTGAACCGATAGAGTTGGATCTCTCTTGAGTAATCTATAATTGTTACAGGATCTAGACCGCTAGATGCTGAGGATCATAGACCGAGCCATGTTTTAGATTTGTTGCGATGTTTTTAACTCCCCTAGTAGCTAGGACTATGTGGACTGTCCAAACTCCCAGCACGCTACAGGAACAGACGAAGTCATAACGCGCCACGTCCAGACAACACAAACGTTTTTGTATAGTTTAGTATCTCTGCTATATTAAATTTTAGCTCCATAAGAGCTCCGTTAAGAGCGATGTGAAAAACTCTGTAACATACATCTATTCAAATACGAATGTCAATCACTCAGAATCTTTTAAATCAGAATATATGTATAACAAATATACAGAGTGTCCCATTAGTAAAGCGCCAGGTTGTGTAGGTAAAAATAAAGAGAAAATCGTTAGGAATCATTTTTTCCGAAAACGCTTGGTTTACCAGATTTCCACCCTTTTGTGCTTTTTACAAAATAATTGTTATCTTCGAAATTTTTCTATCGATTTATATAAAACTAAGCAAGTATGTTTAAATAAACGAGAACTGTTGGAGAAACAAAATTAAACTTGTTCCAATTTGAAATTTCAAAATGGCGGCCATTTTAGATCCCTCCCGTTTTTCCACCATTGTAGTTAACAGATTAAAATGGCCACCACTTTGTAGTTTTAAGTTTTACCAATATAGTTTTTTTCATAAAATAGGTCTATTATATTTAAACATGCATATTAACCTTTATAACGATCGGTTGAAAATTGTTGAAGATAACAATAATTTAGTAAATATTTGTATTTACTTCTCTGTGGTAAATAGGTTAGATCATGGGTATGTCTAAAGTTAATGTTTTCACTTCATCTAAACCAGCTTCTTATTCTTTTGTGTTAAAAAATCAATACAATATCTCTGGTGGTTTCTATGGAAGCCGTATAAAGAGACGTATCCGTGTCAAAAATACAAAATGGCGGATATCTGGAAATAAAGCGTTTTTTTAAATAAATTTATTCTTGATTTTCTCTTTATTTTGACCCATAAAATGTTTCTCCAGAGCTTAGCACTTTACTTATGGGACAATCTGTATTTATTGG